>VZDJ01007755.1:7137534-7321246 GCA_008694505.1 Cyanoderma ruficeps
CATTTTAAACTGAGCTTTTATTTGTGTTTTGTAGGCGGCAAGGTGAGCCACCACTTGAAAATGGGTTCCTTCCATACCTGGGCTGTGCCCTGAAGTTTGGTGCCAACCCCCTTGAATTCCTCAAAGAAAAGCAGAAGAAGCATGGCCACACCTTCACTTGCCATGTAGCAGGGAAATACATTCATTTCCTCACTGACCCTTTTTCATACCATGCATTGATGCGCCAGGGAAAACACTTGGACTGGAAAAAGTTCCATTTTGCTACTTCTGCCAAGGTACTCCTGGTTTTAATATCTAACATGTAAAGTATCTGCTGACATACCCAGTTAATCCCTGTAAACATAACTATGCCTTTGAAATAGGATTGGGTCTCACATTTCTGCACTTTTACTGGTTTAGAATATTATAGTCTTTTTTCCCTCTTCCTAAATGGAAAAGAAGTTTGCCGTGATTTGAATTTTTCTAAGACTATACATTATTCTAAGACTGTACATTATTCTCCTTCCCTCTAGTACGCTATGAATTTATACTTCTGCTTTTGCTTCTGCTAGACTTTATCATCAAGGTAATGACAGGCCTTACTTATCATGCATACAATTTATTTTGTGACAGGCTTTTGGCCATGGTAGCATTGACCCAGCAGAGGGAAACACCACTGAAAATTTTCATCAGACTTTCATTAGAACCCTTCAAGGCAATGCCCTGGATGCCCTCATTGAAGCAATGATGGAAAACCTACAGTATGTCATGCTGCAGTCAAGAGCGCCTAAGCTTCAGTCTAATGCCTGGGTGACAGAAGGACTTTATACATTCTGTTGCCAAGTGATGTTCGAGTCTGGCTTTTTAACACTTTTTGGTAAAGAATTTAATTCAAATAATGACAAAAACCTGTCAGCAAAGCAGGAAACTGAGAGAGCTCATATCCTAAATGCCCTTGAAAACTTCAAGGAATTCGATAAGATTTTCCCAGCCCTCGTGGCAGGGCTGCCTATCCACCTCTTCAAGAGTGCCCACAGTGCACGTGAGAAGCTGGGAGAGGCACTCCTGCACAAGAACCTCCTGAAAAGGGACAACCTCTCTGAGCTTGTCACCCTCCGCATGTTCCTGAATGACACCCTGTCAACCTTCGATGACATGGAAAAGGCGAAAACCCACGTGGCAGTGCTCTGGGCCTCTCAGGCAAACACCATTCCGGCCACTTTTTGGACCTTGTTCCATCTTCTTAAGTAAGTCCCAATGCTTCTTGCTCCCAAACAAGAAAAAATGTTTATCTTTCAGGAACCAATTCTTAATACAGGCCAATTCCACTGCTTGATACCTCATCAGTGACAAAAACTTTCTGTTGGCAACAGAAGTGCTGTGTTGTTCTGAGCTTCCATAGAAAAGCCCTTTACCCTTCTGAGAAGAAGCAGTGGTAGTACAGAGCAATTCTTTAGAAACTTCTCTTTTTTGTTAAGAAACAGCACTTTAGGGCAATGCTACACTTTGTCAAGAAAGCTTTGGAGTAAATCTACATGATATGACATTAAAAGTACTAGTTGCAGTCAAAACATTGAGTGTATTAAAGGCTACAGATATAACTAGACATTTTTAGACCATCTCACTAGAGCAGGCAAAATGAGGTTTAACTTCATTGTTGTTTTCACAGAAATTTAATAGAAAATAATTTATATGTTGATATACTGTAGATTGCACCTGCTGAGCTTGTTATTTGTGAGACAAGTGCACAGCTCAGATACATATCAGATATAATACTATCAAATGCCCATTTTAGACTGGGCTGTTGTGGATTATCTGCTTCAACATAACTAACTCTGAAGTATGTGTCTAAATTCCTAATGCTTTTACTTATCATATCTACTTGCCAATGCTAATTTTTGAGGCTATTTGGTACTTTTTGCTCCAAGAATGCATTTGCTTTAGATTTTCTGGACTTGGAGTCTTTTAACACCCTGATTGTCTTTATCAAAATACTATTGCACCCTCTTTTATTGTGTCTATATATTTCACCATAACTCATACATGCCATGTCTGAAAGAAAGGCTAGATGGTGAAGGGTACTATGTGGGCTCTTAGTATTAGGAAGATTTTTTTCAGATAGACAGAATATTGTCACCTCAGCCAGAATAAATTATGTTATAAAACTGACCTATAATCCTGTTCCTAAACTTTTCTGAGTGGGGCTATTTCCTAATCTACAACTAGCTGGGTTTTTTCTTACTCTTGGCATTGCTTTTTAGTGACAGTACTGTTTATTGCCTGAATTACGCACGTCAGTTCTGTCCTACATGTCATTGTAGACAAAATCAACTATTTGGGGTTCCTTTTTTATTTTTCTTTTCCTTTGAAGATATCATACCTTTGCAAAGACATGAAAAAGTGGAACTGCAGCATTTTGCTGCAGCATTTTCATTTTAGAAGGTTGTACTTGTCAACCAATAAGATAAATTCTAGTCAGGAAAAAAGTTAATAGCAAAACCCCTTCTCAAAGAATTTTTAAATTTAAAATTATGTTATACCTTTGCTCTTTTGATCTTAGGAGTCCAGAAGCAATGAGAGCTGCTACCAAAGAAGTGCAAAGTGTTTTGGAAAGTGCCGAAGAGAGTGTCAGCTTAGACGGCAAACATATTTCCTTGAACCGAAAACAGCTGGATAATATGCCAATACTAGGTATGACTATTTTATGCAGGATTGCTTATGCAGAAATCACACTACAATTTCCATGGTCTTCTATTTATTACCGTATAAATGCTTGCTATGGAATTCCTGTGGAATTAGCAAAGAAACAGTAGAACAGGAAACTGTATGTTCTTTAGCAATAGCCAATACAACCAGGCTTCCCAATGTCCCAGGTGGTAATGAGAGTATCAAAATTCACATGAACAGCACTTTTTAATGGGCAATGGCATGTCTCAATAACCCTACACCTCTACATAACATAGACCCATGGATAATTCTGAACAATATTTTGTTTGGTTATGTCTTTAAATCAAATTAAAAGATGTTGCCAAAACTTAAATCTCTATTTGTATCATGTGAAGCAATCTTTTCTAATACCATTACTTGTATTTCCTCAATATTTTTCAAATTATAAGCATATTAAATTGCAGAGAGTTTTGAGAATGTTGACTTTTAATTACTGCTACTTTTAAAAAAAGTCAGTTAATATTGAAACAAAAAATTCCCATATTACTTTTTTTTCTGAGTATGGATTTCTCTACAGCACCTCTTAAAGTTTCAGAAAATTCTGATCACTGCACTGTTTCTTTTTCTTGTTATGTTTTCAGTTTTAACTGGTTTGGTCTTTATCTCAGAGTGAAAGTATGTCTCACTTTTGAACATTCTGTTTCATCAACTATAAGCATTTTTTGCGGGGAAAGCAGATTAGGTTCTCAGATCTGCAGAAGGGATAGAAATGCTAAAAAAGAAATGAGAAAGATACTTTCTTAGGCATTTAGAAAGTCAATATTAAAATATTTCTTTTAATAAATTCAGGGTTTGATAATGGCTCTGAAATAGTTCAATATCCATGACCTGCCCCCAGTATGTGAATATTCTGTTTCCATGGCAATCATTCCTCATCCTCTCCCAACAGACAGCATCATCAAGGAGGCCATGAGGCTCTCGAGTGCATCCATGACTTTCCGAGTGGCCAAGGAGGATTTCACTTTGCACTTGGAGAACGACTCTTACAACATTCGCAAAGATGATATTGTAGCTCTTTATCCTCAGCTGCTGCATTTCGATCCAGAAATCTATGCTGATCCCTTGGTAAGTATTTTTTTTTTCAAATGGCATTAAACTTGGTGCTCTGGCAGAAGTTAACAGGCCTTTAGCTGGCAGAAGTTAACAGGCCTTTAGATAAAGCATTTATTGGGGTCCCCCATGGCTGGTTTTCTGTTGCACCCCAGACAGTCTGTTCTTACACCTGAGGATGTGATAATAGGAAAGATACAGAATAAAGGTAGTGCAAGCACTGTCTGCAAAACATGTTTCAGTGTAATCAAAAGGTGTGCTACCAGCCCCAGACAGCCTTCTACTTACTGCCTTCCTCAGCGAGGGAAGATCACCATTAGGAGGGTCTTTCAAGAAGGATAAAGATAATAGTTTCCCAAAGGTACAGAATTAGAATTTTTCCAGTTCTTCTTCTGCTGCATGAACAAGAATGCAGATTGCAATCCTTATTTTTAGAGGTCAGGAAAGAAAAGGAGAGTTATCAGCAAAGAACCTGGGATCCTATCCCACATGACAGAACTTCTCAGAGGCTACTCTTTCTAAAACAGCACCATGGGGGCTGGTGGTATTGAACAATGCTGATTGCTGGAGACATCTCTTTCCCAGCCTGAGTTTTGTGTCTTAGCAACTTTATCTGGTTTTAGAGGTATTCAAATATCAAGGAACTCTTTTTTGTGTTTAATTGCAGACATTCAAATACGATCGCTTTCTGAACGAGAAGGGAGAGGAGAAGACCGACTTCTACCGGAACGGTCGGAAGCTGAAACATTACTACATGCCTTTTGGGACAGGCATAGCAAAGTGCCCGGGCAGGTTGTTTGCTGTCCATGAGATTAAGCAATTTTTGGCTCTGATTCTTTCATATTTTGAGATAGAGCTCGTGGACAGTAATGTGAAGTGTCCCTCTCTAGATCAATCCCGTGCAGGACTGGGTATTTTGCAGCCATCAAGTGATGTTGATTTCAGGTACAGGCTGAAGTGCTTATAAATATATATTTTGTGTAATGCATATACACTATGTACTAGTAGTACATAAATACACTGTATATACTAACAGTACTAAATACACTGTATAACACATACTTTATATACATTTTATGTATATATGCAAATGAAATGCTTCAGGTCTTGGGGAAAAATCTATATGAAGATGCTACTTCACCATTTTAGTGGAAAATGTGCACCAGTGTGGCACCAGCATGCAGTGGGTTTAAAGCTCCCTTTTGATGCAATTGTCTCCCTTTTTACCAACCATTCTAAAAGGCAAGTTAAGATTTTCAATTGTGTGTGTAAAACAGCTGTGGGGGGGGTTTTTTCTGTCAGCAAATATTTTCACCAAGGTAGAAATTCATGAGCTAATTCATAATAATTTCAAAATTGTACTACAGTTAAAACATATTCTTTTCTATAATTGAAAAGTTGGGGGGGTGGGACTCTCCTCACAGGTGAAAAAAGTTTTTGTTGTATAAAGGCAGATTCACAGTGGGGAGGGGAGAGTTTTCTGGGGAATTACATTTACAGTTTTATGAAAAACTAGAAGAGGACTTGAAAAAACCTACAGAAATGTTCACGTTCAAGTGAAACTGCAAAACTTGTATTATATTCTTTGTATGATACTTATTTTTAGAAAGTGCTAACTGTGTTAAAATAAATTATATTGGCTGAACCAAATGCATCTCTGGACTGTTTGTTGTTTTAACATCCTAACATTATCAAAGGCTTATGCACTCATCCAAAGCCACCCAAACCAGTTTTAAACTAGCCAGGTCAAACACTAATATGGAGATAAATAAATATCTAACACATATTCAATACAACCAGTGCTTCTGGCTGCATTTATCCTCATTGCCTAAACTCCATATTTCCATAAGCCTCCTTAGGTCTTCCTAGTCTAATTCTATTAAAGTTACCATGGGTAGTAGTATGTCCACACATTTCATCTTCAGTGGTGCCATGTCCATAAGAACAATTGTTTCAGGGTTAATATAATTTGGTTCTAACATCCCTGTCCTTTTCTGCTGCAATTGACAGATGTATGTATGTCACAAAAGTCCATCTTTTAATGAAGTTTCTTTGGGCTGAAAGAGAGAGCTTTCTTATCATTTGCTGATGAAGAGAACAAATGGACTTAAAACATTGGTTTTATCCTGTTTTTTTTCCAAAGACTTATGGCCTGACCTTTTGTCCTTAACTCAAAAGTAAGCCTTGTGAGAGAAGATGAGATACAGGACTATTTGATATCTTCAAATTTCACATTCTGGCAAGATATCCAGTCTAGATGATAGAACTCTTTCTAAATAAGGAATTTTTGATTGACTTCTAGAATTACTTTTAAATTATCTGTCCTTTTTTCTTCTCACTATCCACTGTACTAAATATTCAGAAGTCAATAAAAAGATTATGCAGTGCGTGAATAACACTTTATTTTGTGGGCAGCACACATTTATTACCTGTGTGTTGTCCTTGTAATTTTATTTAATCTTTTTTGCATTTTCAAAGGAGAACAGAGAACACTGATTTGTTGCACCATGTGTGGTATTAAACAATTATGCAAAAGGGATTGAATTATTACTGGGGTTCTCCTGGTAAGGGATTACCCTTACCAAGTACAGTACAGCTTGTTTTCACACTTCTGTCAAATATATGATTTGTATAAATTATAGCATATTCAGTTTAAGCTAATTTGGAGAGTGAATGCAAGCCTGACATGCACCCTGGCACATGTTATTATCATTGGAGTATCTGCTCCTTCTTTCTTAAATAAATCCTGCTCGAAACAGCAGTTTTTGAGGGCAGCAAGGCTATGCAATGTTTTAAGCAAAATACACTTCCTTGATGAAAAGGAATTAAACATGGAATTACAACAGCAGAAAAAAGACAACTGATAAACTAATTCTAGATTCCTTCAAAAATTATGCCTTTTAAATTCCATTGTCTCCTTCAAACTGCCTGCTCCAGTCTTTTCTGGCTGTGGTTTAATGGATTTTTGTCAGTTCCTTTGGTCTGTGAGAAATGGAAGTGTTCAGTAGCCCCTTGAGCTGATCTGACTTTCAGCTTCCCAAGTGTGGGAGAATAATGGAAGATTGATGAGGAAGATTGTGAACATGGTCAAATGGCTTGCAAGCTGGGGTGTCAAAACCCACATACATCATACCAGTCATTGTTTAGCCTCACGTGCTGGACAGCACCTGTATTCAGATAACATAGTCTGGTGATAGATTTAGAGGCATCCTGTTGAGCATGACTGAGATTCCTGCCCTGCTGTGGGAACAATCAAATGGTAGTAAGCTACACCTGCATGAATCCCTGACATACAGGGGAAAAAAAGGTTTGGTGATCCCCTAGCACTCACAGAGCTCCATGGTGCCTGCATCCCTGCTTGTGTGCCTCTGCCAGGGTCCTGCTTCGGGGATCCCCCCACTTGCATCATGATTTAAACCCAGCCAGCAGCCAAGCACCAAACAGCCAGTCACTCACTCCCCCAGCAGAAGCATTATGGCGAGAATCAGAAGGGTAAAAGCTAGAAAACTCGTGGTTTGGTTTCAACAAAACCAAATTTTCTCTCCATTTCATCTATACTGTTGTATACTGTTGTTGTTCCTATGCCCTGCCCGAGCTGGCTCACACACCAAGGAATACTAACAATAGAGAACTCAGGGGAAGGTGAAAACATCAGAGGATTCACCCCACAGATTAAAGGCCTGAAGGTTCTGAACACTGTTGAGAAGATACTGACTTAGGTGTAGAATCACCATAAACTGGTGGAACCCAGCACTGTCACAGGACAGGGCCCTGCAAGGGTGGCTCAAGTGCTCCTGCCCAAACTCCTGCGGCACCACAGTCCTCATCACTCAGCCTGCTGCCAGTCCTCTCTTGCTGGGGGAGCAGCTCTCCATGGATGGCTGGACCACATAACCTCTGGATTGATATGCAGTGTATAGAACAGAGGCAACCAACCCTTTCTGCTCAGTTCTGGATTTCTGCAGCTTAAGGATGATAAAGCATGTCTGCAGGGGACTCTTCTCTTTCATATTGACCTCGTGTTATGCAGATGAGAAGACCCACTATAAGCCCCTAAGTATGCTTCCACTTTGTGACAAAAGACACACAGATGAACAGAATAGTTTGGATATGGATTTCTTTTTTTTTGAAGTATATATTGGGCTATATACAAGAGTTTTGGTTTACTGCTGTAACTGCTAATTTTCTAACCTCAGTTAAACCCCTATTACTGGGGTTACACAGATGCAAGTAAGGGGAGAAAAGAAAGTACAAAGTCTGTGGCATTATGCCTCAGCTAATGTAATCAAATACTTCATCAATCAATACTCATCTGCCCTGCCAGGGTCACAAACACCACAAGGTTATACCAGGGCAATTCGTTCTGCTGCCTCTCCTAAAAGCAAGCCTTTTATTAAGACAGGAGAACAAAGAAAACTAATACTAAAACCATAAGAGCAATTAGAAATATATTGGGCAGATCCAGGCTGGTAGGAAGCAGGCAGCCTCTACTGTGGGCTCTGTGAGTATTTCACATTACACACTTACTATTTAAAATGCTTGAAGAGGTATGGGCAGAAGAGCAGCAACGACCTCAGCCCCACAGTGGGCACCCTAACTGTTAGGATGGCTCAGGCATTTTTCTCTGGGAATTTGAAGTGTGTTTTCTCTATTAAAAAAAAGTAACAGACTCAACAAGATGATTTGCATGACTCCCTGACAGCGTCCTTATAGCCAAAGTGCTCTCTTAGTTGAGAGGGGATTCAATTTCAATTTGGGATTGCAGACCCCGAGGAAGTGGAGTTTGGGGAGTTCAGTCTCTCCTACACCCCCAGGGGACAACTCTAAGCTTGTGGTTGTCCTGCAAAGGGTGAGTAAGAGTGAGGGATAACTCTTGAGGAACACATAAACATAACATAGGTTAGGCACACCAGGGAGCTTAAATGTTCAGACTTTCTTGGACCCAGATGAGCTGGGCATTGGGCTAGTCAGATGCCTCTGAACAGCTATTTGGGGATTAGGGGCAAGGCACAGCTGGCTGAGTGAGACCACGTGGCTCATAATCAAGCAGAAGGAGGCATTTTGGGTCAGCAGATTGAACCTAGGCAGTGAAAATGTTCTACAGGTTTTCCACACTAAAAGAGATCTTTACTGATCATGGAGATCTTGTCAGCAACACGGTGACTTTACTAATGAAACAACACACTGTGTCAGAAAATGAGACAGTTTTACGATTCTGAAACCATGCTGGCCACAGCTGTTGTGACAGAGCTGCCACAAAGTTCAGGCAGCCATTCCTCAACACATCAACGTGGTTTTGACCATAGATTTTCAAGCCTTTCTTCAATTGTTTTTTGTATCTTACCATAGGAATATCAGGATAAATTGGTATTTATATTATGAGATCTCTTATGCAAGTTTCTGACGAAATAAAAAAGGGAACAAAAAGAGGAAAAGTCACGGGATAATTTTTCTGAAAGCATGAAATATATTTTAGAGACAACTATTGCTTAGATGATGATAGTGTGCTTCAAGTTGTTCATTGTCTTGGTCTAAACAGCTGTGGCAGCATAAATAGGTATTTGCCATTTATGAACTGCACAGAGTGCTACATCTGGATGTCAACAGGCTGAAATTAGGAACCAATATCTTCTGATGCTCCTGCTCATTGCAGGCCATTGGACTAGATGACCTGTAAAGGCCCCTTCCAAACCAAACCATTCTATGATTCTATGGTTCTATTATCTCCTCCCATTTATACCACCAGGTCCACACAGTTAAAGAACATACAGAGGAGGCTTGATCATAATTATGTCCAGCTGCATACAGGGGATTTGATGGTAAAAGCAGTAATTGCCTCCTAATAACCTTAGAATTAAATAATAAGAAGTTTACATACTCTTAGGTGGAGTGCTATCAGTGTAAATACCCAGCTTGCTAACTCTTGTTGACTTTAATTTGTTTTCTGCCAAGACAGACAACTCTGTGGGACACATTTCAAATCAAATGATCTTTAGTGACCCATGAGTCATGAAGGGAGAGAGGTCACTTCAGAACAATTCACTAAAGAGCCATAAATTTTTCATATGAAAAATTAATTTTACTCAATTCACCTATAAATAAGATCCTGTGGGCTCCAAATATCTTTTTAAAGATAATAGTATCTTCTAAAATTTGTCTCATCAGATAGCAGGATCACATAGAAAGTTTGGAAGATTAAAACACCTTGGCTGGCTGAATCTCTCTTGTTTTGAGAACTTTTCAGTGTGACTGACCATATAATTATTTCTCGGTAACATTTGTATAGCAGTCAATTGGAAAAGGATTGAAAAAGGTCCCCAGTAATTGCAGACTTGAGATATAAAAACACCCACAGAAAGAACATTAAATACCATAAGAAGAAGAAGAAGTCAAGCTAGAAGTCACTTAACCCTAGGAACGGAATGAGCTCCCCTCTACCCACGGCAAGAACAAGCAGAGCTTCCTTGGGATGCTTGGGATTTGTGCAAGTCTCCTAAGGGACAGACTTGCTGTCAGAGGTGCTCAGCAGGTTTCAAAAAACCAGCTGGTTTTCTGTTGGGTTCTGGAGGGCTTTGAGAGGCCTCCCTCCTTGTGTTAGCTGGAGGTAAGCACCCTGTGCAGAGTGCTGGCTGGCGGGAGCTGGGGTCAGTCTGCACTGTCACCCCTGGGATGTCCCTGTGCTGCTGCCAGCTGCACCGGGGCCAGACTCACCTCTCACAGGCTTTGTCTGACACTTTGATCAGTGCTGGACCCCATTTCATCTGAGCCCATGTTCCACGTGGACACCTGGACTCTAAAGGTAAGCCAGATCCTGCAAAAGAATTGGAGACCGATAGGAACATTTTGTGCCTACGAAAAAGATCTGTTCTGCCCTTGCCATGAGCTTGCACGTCTGGTTTGGAGCACAGGGTGAGGAGCATTAGCCAAGGGGTTACATCAGCAGGCAAGAGGGGAACTGGGTCTTGATGACCTGAAGTGACCTCAGCTCTGCTCTTCTTTAATGATAATTGCTCCTTAGGCTGAGGGAAAGACTTCTCTGCTTTATGCAACATTTCAGCTCAACTGCCCAAGTAAGCAAAATCTTGGAAAGGCAAATAGTTAAGGGGGAACTTTCTAAAAATACATCCCCCACATTAAACTAACAATTTAATGACTATTTTATTTCTTCAATGTAAGAACTTTGAACAAGTAATAATATCCTTATGAGAATTAAAAGCTCATGTTAAAAACAACAGGGGAGCCATTAATGGTGCAATTACACGAGTTGTATTCTCTGTGCCTCATACTCTTGGTACATTAGCTTCTTACATATATTATTTAGACACAGAAAACTTGGCTAAACAGACCAAAACAGCTGTTGTCCATTGAAGTTCTATGTCTGGACTTAGAAGAAATTCTCCTTGTATCTGTAAAGATATTACAGTCAGAGGATCATCCCTGAAATTTTTTGATTTACTAATCTTGTGAATTTGCAGAAACCTTAGGCAGAGAATAGGGGTGCTGGATGCAGATGTAAGGCATACACCACACTGCAGAGGCATCTGCAGATGAGGTTCCTAGTGGAGGCACTGCAGTGCCAGAAGAGAGTTGCCTGGCTGCAATTTGGAGGGCCCCAGCTCCCTGCTGAAGTTCCTGGCGCAGGCAGAGCAGAGGTGAGAGATGAAGGGCCAGCACCACCTTGCCCCATGAATGATTTCTAAAGCCAAATAGTGGCAAAAATTACTTGCTTATTCATCAGCCTTCTCTGCTAAGAATATTTTTACAATCATTATTTATTGATGGTACTATTTCCCCACAGGTAAGGACTTGTTATAAGAATTGTACAAACACAGAACAAAACCACCATGCTTCTCCCAGGGATGTCACAATATAAGAAAAAGACAAGGTGAAACCATCCATCTAGAAGAGGGCAAGGAATCAATGAGGCAGCTTTGCCAGAATGACAGCTAGTGGTCTGAAGAGACTGAGAGGTCAGTTAAGGAAGGTCGAGTTTATCCCTGACACCAAAGCATCTTGATCTGGTCAGATCCAAAAAAATGAGAACTAGACAGTTAATACTGGATGACAGAGAAGTGAAGATTAAGGTAAAAAGCTGCATGGAAGCAAAAAAGAAAACTTTTTATTTGGTACTATAAAGAATGCAGGATAAGGTAACGGGAGGAGGGATGACAGCACAGATAAATGCCCTTTGTGGCAAAAATATGAATTGATGTAGCAGGAGAGGAGAGGACAGCACTGGAAAATTACTGCAGTGCAAGGAGGAAACACTTGGGTGGATATTTTGTTGAGAGAATGGCTATGGAAAGCTATATCTTAACAGCAGTTATGCAGAAGGTAAGACAACATTCAAAGGAGTACACAGACAGTGACAGAGATTGCTGATGGGTGGCCAAGGGTGAGGACTGGGGCACTGATTTTGAGTCTTGAGCCTGCCTAAAGACATTGTGAAGCAGCATCGCTTGAGTGAAGCAGTTATAAATTCAGTTGATAGGGAGCCAGAAGTTCTTTAAAACAGAGCTCCACAATGTGATTTTTTTTATTGTGCATTCAGCAAGCTGTGAAGCAAGAAAGGAACAGAACACAAACAGCACAGAAATAAGCTTGCATTAGGTAACAATGGCTAGGGAGGAAGAAAAAGGTTAATGGAGGGCATGACAGGGTGACTCTGAGGAGATGCAATGGGATGGAGTCAGAAGATGAGGAGAAGAGGTCTGCAAGACCTTGGTTCTGTGGAAACCATGAATCTCAATTTCCAGAGTAGACCTCAGACAGACCCTAGTCCAAAAAGTCACTCTGTAAATAAAATACAACAGGCTCAATCCACATGCATGTACTATGCAAATATTTGCCACCACTCTGATCAAAGTTATTAGGTGATAATGTCCAGCCTTGAAACTGGCCTTGAACAGCATTTATTAAGGTGTTCCACAACTACAGCTATTGCTAAAGATCAACACATCAAAGTGTACTATCAATCATCCTTGAACCTTGTGCAGAGGACTGCCAGTGAAGCCATACAGAGTATAGTGGAGCCTGATGAATATGACACACATGCAGCCATCACCAGCACCATAGAACCACTATTACAATTTATGTGTTGTCAATAATATGCTGGATAACAAGAGGTAGCTAAAGAAATGCAGATTTTTACTGCTTCTTATGCTTAGATGGGGAATAATCCTAATAGTTTTGAGACAAGTTTTTTTCATAACCTAAGAGCCTTTACTTCTAGTTCCTAATTTCAGTATAAATACAGATTTTTGTAACGAGTATGTGGTAATAATACAAGAAAGAAAGGGAAATAAATGTTGACACATATGTAAATGGAAATACATTGTAGTCTGAAAAATATTAAGTTGTGCCACCAAAGACTACAGGAAAATAAGATTAAAAAAAAGTTTAAAGTCTTGCTTTGAGAGAGACAGACTACCAAAGTGAGAGTCAGTTCACAGGTTAAGAAACGTGAAAGTTTCAAAACTCATATACCCAGTGGAGATCTGGCCAGCACATGCAGGCAGCTGAACACCAGCAGCTGCCAAAGTATGTGGTGTTACTTTAGGGTAAACCATAAAAATCTCTAAATTGACAGCACTCACAAGGGGTTTGACTCATTTGTCCCCACACAGGAAGCAGAGACATTTGAAATACCCTGTAGTAACCCGGGTATCTCTAGACTCCCTTCATACACACTTACAGTCCCAAATGTCAGGTGTCGAGTCTCTTGACTTCATGGTGTCTTCAGAAACTGAAAAGCTCCAGGAATCTGACTGGGATAGCTGCCTGATTAAGCCCTAAGCCTCTACTGAACAGAATGGGAGCTGGATATTTTGCTCATACATAAATGTGCACAGGTGGATGCCTACGTTTAAGTGCCCTAATCTTTGAACTGAATCCCATTCTCAGAGTTTTGAGGACCATCAAAGAAATGTAAGCTCTGAATTCAGTTTTGGCCATCAGCTTTCAAAGGCAAATTTTTATTTCAACAGGAATATTAGCTATTGAGCATATAAATAAAAAAATTGCGCTGGAGATTTCTGCTCTTGATTACACTCTGAAAGGAGGCCCTGGAGAGACCTTTTTTTTTTNAATTTAGGAATTGTATCATGTAATTTTTGCATAAACCAAGGGAGTCAAGATTGCACTGATCTGGAAAATATTTTGGCCAACAACTTCTGAGGGAAAAATGAAAATTGTAGTCACTCAAACCAGCTATACAGGGTTCATATTTCCTGAAATACGAATTTCATTTGGAAATAGGAAAATTAATTCTTTCCTTCCGTTGTATTCAAAAATACATTCCATTGTATTCAAAATGATACATTCCTGGTTTTCTTCCCATTTAAAAAGCTTTAATTTCAAAATTGCTTCAAGTTAAAAAATTAAAAGATGGAAAGCATATGATTTTATTTAATTTGATCTATGCTGACTGTCACAATGTTTTGGTTTGCTGAAAACTCTGACATATTTGACTTAGGTCAAATTTACTAAATGGTTATCATCCAATTCTTTCTGGAATTAATTATCTTCATAACTTCCCTAGTAAGTAAAATTTCTTTTCAATCTTACCCATAGAACTGTTAACTTTCTCCCACAAGGCACTCATGTATCAAAATCTATGAAGAACTCATACAGTATTTACTTTTGAAAACATTTACCAACCAATTCTTTGGAGTTCTTACCCAGTAAAAGTTACCCAAGACACTTAGCACTGGTTTGCTTCCTGTCTTGTCAATGTCAGAAGGAACTTAATCTAAAACTTTCAACACAGGAAATTAAATCATTGTGTACTGCTCTTGAAATTCTCCTCTTTAACATTTACAGTAAGGACAGAAAGCAACTTTGTATATTTTTGTTAACTTGAATGAACAGAAGAGATGTATCTGAGCAGATTCCAAAAAATTATTTTCTATCTATTGCTGTATGCACAAACACTGATCCATCAAACTAGAGAGATGTTTCTGTCTGCTGACATTAAATTTTGTTATGCAGTGTCTCATGGCTGTCACAGCCATAAGGCACAAAGCTGTTGGTGAGATGCATGCTTCATAAACCATTTAGCATAAATATTCAGATGCAGTGCTGCATCTTGGTTTTCTACTTAATAATAGAACAGAAAAGACCAATTCCCAAATTCCTAATCACAACTCAAAGTCACTGACTGCTATCTTACTGCTATATTTTTGGTTTTCTATTTATTTTGATAAGCTTCTGCACATTTACATTTGTTTCTGCATGAGAAATTTATTAATTTACTTGCTTATACAGAGAGCAAAGGAAAACAGTCTCAACTACCAGAAGCTAAAAAAATCCTGTCTTGCTCAGCTCATAGATGCATGTCAAATCTACTTCCATTGTTACTTCCCCACCCCCCCCAATTTCAGAAAGAAATTAAATTTATTAATCATATAATTCAAAGAAATAATTCTAAAGAAACCAGAAGAAAACTGAAAAATTCTTCTTGGTAAGAATTCTACCCTAAATGACAATCTCACTAGTATACAATACAAAATAAAGTCATATTAAAAAAAATCATGAAGTCATGATTTTAAGAGCAAAGATTATGTTTTGGGGTCTTTGGTGTCATTCCCTTCTTAACATCTATTCCCAACATTCGTGAAATAAAGGGGAAGAAATCCATCTTCAAAGAGTTGTCACTGGTGACAGTGGTCCCAACAGATATCCACAAACCTTTATCTTTCCACTTCACATGTGCATCACATCTGTCTTTTTCTTCTGCCAGGCAAGTCATAGACTCATAGAGCAGTTTGGGTTGGAAAGGACCTTGGAATGTCACCTAGTCCAGACTCCCCTCTGCAATGAGCAGGGACATTTTCAACTACAGCAGAGCCCGGTCTCACCTGACCACTTCTCTGATCATCTAGTTCAGGTGTCTCATCACCCATACCATAAAAGAAATTTCTTCATCTCTAGTCTCCCCTTTTAGTTTAAAAACTTTACCCTTGTTCTACTGCAACAGGCCCTGCTAAAAAGTCTGTCCCCATCTCTCTTACAGGCCCTCTTTAAGTTCTGAAAGACTGCAAGAAGGTTTCCCTGGAACCTCATCTTCTCCAGGCTGCACAACCCCAATTCTCTCAGACTGCATTCATAGGAGACGTGCTCCAGCTCTCTCTTTACTTTTGTAGCCCTTCTTTGGACTCACTCCTCATTCCTGTTTTGAGGACCCCAGAGCTGGACACAACACTTCAGGTGAGGTCTCATGAGAGCAGGGCAGAGGGGCAGAATCACCTCTTCTTTTGATGCAGCCCAGGACACATTTGGCTTTCTGGGCTGTGAATGCACATTGTTGGATCATGCCCAACTTTTTATCCCTCAAGTCATTCCTCACAGAGCTGCTCCCAAAGCCTCCATTCCTCAGCCTGTGTTGGTACCAAGGACTGCCCTGAAGTAGTTGCAGGACGCTGAACTTGACCTTGTTTAACCTCTGATGGAGTGCTCAGAGAAGATCATAACAAGATTCAATCTTGCTGCTCAAGATTTGTTTTGTTTGCCTTTTAACTTCCTTATCTATAAAACTCATTAGATCACAGGATGAGAACAAATTCCTGCTGACTTCTACTGCAATTCCATCTGTTCTGCTTTAGAACACAGAGGAACAAAAAAAAAAAGTAAAAAAAAAAACAATAGAAAGGGGAAGTACTCCCACAAAATAGGTTGCACTATCTGCAATTTTTTGCATGTCACGGGTTGACAGCTGCAATGATGGCTAAAACCACATTACTGGGGTAAAACTGGGATGGCAATACTGCCAAAGTGGCCTGAACTTAAGTTAAACATGATAATTGTCCACTTAGTCAAAAAAGTCAAAAGATAATCAATGTCTTTGATATGAAAAATGTAACTTAGCTATGGGGAAAAAATAAGTGCAGACAGGTAAGAAGCAGAATCCATTAGTGATGTTTGCATGAAAAATGACAATCTTTCATTACTGAGTTGAGGAAGAGTTGTTTTCTTCTCTTTCAATATATTTCTTCCAAAAAAATTCTTAAATATTGACAAAAGTATTTTCTGAGAAAGAAGGCGAATCCTTGGAATACAAACTGATGTGATCGGCCACCCAAGCAAATCATTACTCAAGCAGAAGCATTAGCTGCAGAAGATCAAAAAAAATGGATGGGGTGCAACATAATCGATGAGATCCTGATAGTACAGAATGAAACTCTGTTGTCAGAAGACTCCCTCTGTTTCAGTGGCAGGTGTTTAAGAAGGCAAGAATACAAAAAAAAAAAAAAAAAAAAAAANACCTTCATGGGAAGTAGAGACTGTGGGTGCTATTATAGTTGGAATAAGAAAGCAGTGTCTTTCATGGTCACATCTGTTGAAACTTTTCTAGGGGAAATACCTGATATGAATTATAATCTATTCCTCCCTCAGAATGTAAAGATAAAGAGGATAGTTATAGTGTTTTTAAACTGTGTGTTGCAGGAATTAACTATCCTTATAACTGTGAACAAACTTTCTATAACAATGCTACAGAATCTCAAGTTCACTGAATATATTACAAAAATCTGTATTATTGACTATCACATTTTCACTCTACAGGAAAAGACTGATTTGTTCATCTAAGAGTATCATGGAATCATAGAAAGGTGTAGGTTGGAAGAGAGCTTAAAAATCATCTTGATTCCAAACTGCCTGCCACCTGCAGGGACACCTTCCATTAGACCAGCTTGCTGAAGTCCGCATCCCCATCCCCCATACTGGCCTTGACCACTTCCAGGAATGGTGCATCCACAACTTCTCTGGGCAGCCTGTTCCAGTGCATCACCTCTCTAACAGAGAATTCTCTGATTTCTTCTAATATCAAATCTAAATCTACTTTCCATTTGAAGCCATTCCCCCTCATCCTGTTACTACATACTCATATAATTAGTCCTTCTCCATCATTCCTGAAGGCTCCCTTTGGGTATTGGAAGGCAGCAATTATGTCACCCCAAAGCCTTCTCTTTTCCAGGCTTAACAATCCCAATTCTCTCTGAAGGAGAGGTGCATTATCCCTCTGATCATCTTCTTAACAAGTCTATTAGCAAAATGGAGCTTTCTTAATAATAAAGACATCTCACTATTTTAACAGCATTTAATAAGTTGTTAGTGTGCTTGTACAAAGCCAGCAGCACTCTCTGAGGTTGGATAGACTACTCTTCTAAGAAAACTCATAAAATTAAATGCGTGTTTGTTTGGTGCCCTTGACTATGAGTAAAGGCCATTTGGAAATCACTGACTCCGGGTCACCTCTACCTGCTGTGCTTGCGCAGTCGGTTGGGTAATAACACCCACAGAGACAACGAAGGCAAACAGACCTTGCCAGGTTGACATGTTCTGATTCTGCATATCAGTCAAAGCAGTAGGAGCTAGAATTGATAGGAACAATAACACAGTTAGGAATCTGATATTTTATTGTTTCAAAGTTTTTTTGCAGTAGGGCCTGAAGATTGCAACTACAACCAGGCAGCCACTGTTTTATAGAACTGCAGACGTGCTGAGAGACATGAAACCAGCCACAAAAAACCTAGGATGAAAGCACTGAACAGAAAGTTAATTATTCTAATGGGTGCCTACTGGCAGGCCAATAGGAATTGCTTAGGAAGACAGAATTTAAAGAGATTTTCTGTACATGCATAAAATAATATTTTGATGAGTAAATAAATGAAAACCTCTATGTGGAAGAGGTCAGTACAGGTGAGAGAAGAAACATGAAGAATCAAAGTTCTTCCAAAATCCCCTCAAGGTTGTAGTTTTCTCACATCTATTTATTTGCTGACACTCCACATCCTTATCATATGTGTGACCTAAGCTTCTTTCTTAAATTGGGCCACAAGATACTATTGCAAACACACAAAATCCAGACAGAACTGGATTCCAAAGGCCAAGCTCTGCAACAACAGGAATACAGAAAATACTAGCTAAGTCAATCTTATATATTATTGAGTCCTTGGGTGGCAGGGTGTGTGTGGTTTATCCAACCTTTTCCGGTCTTGGGATTTAAGAGAGAGGGGGGAAAAGTGAACCTGAACCCTGAGCAAATCCTTTTAAGGTCCAATTGACTGATCTCTCCACTGAAACATTCAGTTCTTTCAGCAACCAAATCCTGGCTTACAATTTTTTGTGTGGTGACCAAGGTTACCAAGCAGTTCCAACTTGGTCTGAGGTCTGTGTCTGTTTCCATGAAATACAGTTTTCAGGAATAGTCCTTAGAAAATGAACCAAACTGTTAAACTATAAGAACAGGAGCAAATAATTTAGTAAAAAACTTTTGACATAACCATTCGCCAATATCTACTTACACTCCCTCCTTCCTTTCCTTTTAGACTGCAGGATTTGAGGGCTGCTATGGGAAGAAGTCCTGCATTAATAAAAACATGCAGGAGTATAATTTTATAGTTAAAAGAGGTGAAAGCATACATGTGAAAGCAATACCAAAACAAGAGAACCAATACTAAAAAAGTGATAAATAAAGGGGAAACTACTATTGACATGTATTCAGATACTTATTCATGGACAAAAAGTTGTAGCAGTTTTCTGCATTCGGAGGCAAAGTCTTCTCTGCTGAAAATTTCTCAATTTCTTATACCAGAAATCCGTTTGCTAAGTGAAGAAGAATTCAAATGCAAATAGAAGTAATTATGTTATCTATGTTTTTCTCTATCAAATGCAAGCTTTCAAAAAACCTAGCACTTACACTTTTACATTCAGGCTGGGGTACTGGCTGGCAAAATCTAATTTAAAATGGACTAATTTGTCATGAAAGACTGTAAGGACATTCATGTTGTGAAATTTGATTAATGATGACTTAAGTGCAATTTGATTAGGAACAGTGATAAACAAAAATTAATTCTTTGCACTGAAATGGAAATTTGTCTGCAGTTTACACAAGACAAGCACTGAAGTCCTGAGGTTTTCACTGGTGCAAAACACTGTAAAAACCTGCTGCCATAAAAAGTTTGTGGAAGTGAAAATTTAATTTGGAAATCAGAAAATTTATTTTGTACTCAAAGTGCAATTATTTGGTAGTGTTAAGGTTAGAGGTAGTAAACACTATGAATGGTTTTGGGTTTTCTTCTTCTAGAACAGACAATCAAAATTCTTACACCTAGTAAGTTACTAAGAATTCCATGAAATAAATACCAGTTTCATGCCCAGCATAAACAATCCCTTCTATTCAAACTTCAGCTAGACACGTCATATTAGAGAAACAACTCAGGGTTATTCTCATTTGTCAATTCTTGCTTGTTACTATTTAAATGATCTAAGAGCTCACCAGATTAACTTGGACAGAAGAAGGTTTATAAATGTAAAATGGTAGCTCTTCCAGATAATTCCCTGAAAAATTTTTTTTTAATTCCATAGTTAAGAATTTCTCTCTTGGTTTATCTTACCATGGTGTGGAATAACAAAACTATCTTCTCATATCCCTGAAAAAGAGCTAAACCACATAGCTTGTAGATCACATATTTAACTCCAGAGAAGACAGCTCCCAGCAAACGGAAAAGAACCCTCCCCATTTCTCAGTTTTAGATGAAAAAGTTTTTAAACATAGTTTCTTTGCTTTAACCTTCAGATGTGCTGCCAGGGAGCTCTTCAATTATGGGCAGAACTAGACCATTACTAAAGGAGAATTGCAACTAAGAAGTGTAAGAAGTTGAGTTCTAGTCTGTAATGTGAGTTCTTTGATGTTCAGCAGACTTTTTTTGGAAGGCCTGTAATGGAAATTTTGAAGATGTACAGTGATGTATGTAACATCTCCAGCCCTTTGAATATGAAACATACATCAGGATTTATTAATTATGACTAGACAAAGGCAAAGCATGTTGCTTTTCAAAAACTAAGCAATTTTATTTTACTGTTTCAGTATCCAGCCCAAATTTGGTTAAATTTAAACAAATCTTACAGAAAGCCAGCATAAAAGTGAGATTTAAACAAACAAACAAAAAATCTCAAACCCCAAACAAACAAACAACAACAACAACAAAAAAGGAAGTTGATTTTCAAGGCTGGTTCATTCCAGTAATTCAACTACTGAAAGATGTGTTTGAATTTCCCTTTGAGAATAACTGAACTGAATGTCCAGTTTTGTAGATACTTCTAATTTGTATTATGCTTTTCTCCACCAAACAGTCCTCTAATACCTTCCCCCCTGGGAAGTAACTGCCCACTTTAAATCACCTCATCCCTGTTTTCTTCCTTGTAAGTTACCTGTTTTGAGCTATTCTAAGATAAGAAATTTAACTTAGGACCAAAGACTCAATGGAAATGCTCTCCTGAGAGGTCCTTAAGAAGCAGAACCAGCACCATAAACTCAAACTTGCTCAAACTCACTAATAACCAACACAGGGAGTAAAATCACCTCACAGTCACAAAGTCAATTATGTAAACCTCAAATGGGTGTAGATGGTTCTGCTGCACTGTTTTCATCCTACCCCATTCCAGGACCAGTGCTTTCCAGGCTAAATAAAAGCAGCCCCAATATTAGTGTTTTCAGGAACCCATTCCAGTTATCCCCATCCTACAGAAACACCAGACGCTGACTGTTTTGGCATGCCATTGATTCAGTATTTATCCCAGTGTTTATCTTGTTGCTCACTGTCTCACTGCCCAGAGAGCAGCACACGCCTATGCTGAGGCCTTAAGCAGCACAAGCAAGGGGGAGATGCATTTCTGTCTCTTCTCCCTGCACAAAGATAATTTAAAGACCAAGGGAGCTGTAACTTAGTGCAAGCAACTAAGCAGGGAGCTATTAAGTAGCACCTCAGAGCACTTGTGTGCTCTTCCTTGCTTCATTTAATATTGGGCAGATTTTCACAAAAGAGCAAGAACAGCATGAGATAATGTTAATATATGCTAATTATACAAGTGTGTCCAGTAGTTTAATTAAAGCAGAATGTTTATGAACATCTCAGTGTGCTGCTGAGAAAAATAAAAAACAAAAACAAAACCCAAAACCTAACAAGGCTGTTTATCCAGAATAAATTATTACAGAGCAGTTTTCTTTAAAGAAAACATTCAGGTTTTGATTATTTGGCTCTAGGAGAGTCAAACAGAGGTGAAGCCTGAGCCTTTCATAGGCTGCCTACAAGAGCAAGCAACAGGATTACTACTGTATTTAATGGAAACTAAATGTAACTCCCAAGCTTAGCAGCCTTACTGTGAGAGAAACATCATCCTCTACCAAGTTCTCTCTCCCTTGTAGCCAGTCTTAACTGCATGCCCACATAGGTCTGCACTCAAAGAACAGTTTTGTGCCAAAACTGCCAAGATGTTAGCTATGAGTGACAATTTACAGTAATAAAAGCTATGCCATAAAATGATGAGACAGAAGATTCCATAGCTTTCAAGTACTGACCAGCAGTGAAATATTTAAACATAAGTATTGATACATTTTCTTAGTGCTTGACAAAATAAGGTCAACTTCTAGGACCTCCAGTTACTCTCAGCTGCTATTAAACACTAAAATTTAATAGGTATTTGAAAAAAAGAGACTGTGCTAATATGTAGTTGTAGGTTTTTGCATAAGAGGGAAAAACTTAACAATTTAGTTAACCCCTTTTCTTCATACTGCTTAATCAATAATGGTCTTCAGAAGCAATAAGCAATGCAACTTTGCATATATTATTGTGGTGGTTTTATGTTCACTGAATTTTGCTTGCCAACTCGGAGATAGGATTTTTGGGAGAAAAAGGTGAAACAGGCTTAACTTAAAAGTAAATAGATAGTTTATTAACACACAGTAAGGAAAAAAAATGAAACTTTTAAAACTCTTCTCCTCCCCCCAGAAGTGTTTACTTTTTTACAAACAACACAGAGACAAAACTTGTGACATTCAGTTAGTTTTACTATTTAAATATAGTTTTTTATCAATTTTTCAGGAGATTAGTCTTTTGTTTATTATGGAATTCTTTCCCTGACAACTCAGAAAAAGTTCTCTTGTGGGTCGGAACTCTCACAGAAACAGCCGCCCAGGGAAAACTTGCTTTTATGTGGTTTCTTTTTATTAGCAGTTTCTCAAGCTGCTTATGGATTGTGGAACTCAGGCCTTTGGGGTGTCACTTTTTAAAGGTAAGCAACTTTAAAGCAAAGGCTTTCTCTTCTCAAGGAACAGAGATGTCTTTTCACTTATTTCACCGGTATAGAGTTTCTTATCTTTTTCTCTCTGTTCAGGCATCTCATGGGACTGTACACTCTATCACAAACACCTTTGCTCGAAAATTCACAAATTATCTCCTCAAATGCCTATTTTTTATGATTTAAAGGACAATTTACTAATAGAGTTCATTTTCACAGCTTAAATAAGAAAGTCCAGTTAGCAGGCAACTCTTTCCATTTTTTTTCTAATTCATTTTTTTCTCGCTCCCTTTATTTGACTGTTATTCTAAGTTTTTTTATGCTTAATCACTTGGTTTGTTCTCAGTTTGGGAAGAGCCAGTGCTTTGGAAGTCCCATCTCCTGGCAGATAAGAGTTAAAGCTTGCTAAGGCCTGTGGGGGTCACTGCCAGGCAGCAGCCAGGATTTTCAAAGGCTGTGGGAATGGCAGAAAAGCTCAGGCTGAGAGATTTCGGAGCAGCTCGGCTGATGAAAGGCTTCTTGCCCCCCACCCCTCAGTCTCATTCAGGGTGGGCCCAGCTCGGAGTGGGCTGCAGGCTCCCCTTCCTCTGCTGAGGAAAGGGCCCAGGCCCACGGCCAGGCCTCGGGCCAGCTCCCCCCCCATAAGGAAGCAGCAAGGTGTTTTCCAGCTGTTAGAAAACGGGGCGGGATGTGGGCACATCATCCCCTCTCCCGGCCTGGGAGTCACCGGGCCAGGCAGGCCTCCCGTGAAAACCCAGGCCCATTCCAAAGGAGAGAGCCAGGACTGACTTACTTTTTTTGAAGGCAGAAGGAAGAGAGAGCGAGCCCAGGCTTCCTCCTAACTTTTAAAGGTGTGTGATCCAGAAGTTAATCTCTGCATGCAATTGGCTGTTTTGGTTGTCAGTTCAAAGGAAATTACCAATTGCACCTCATTGTCTGTGGAAATATGCCCAAACCACAGACTGCCCAAAATCGCTATCACCAACTTTGGCCTCACATTTATCTGGAGAATTGTTAGTATATTGTATATAAAACACAAGCATAGTACATGACAATGCCCTTATGTTTAGGCTTAAATATTTGGCACACAACACAATCACCACTTTATCACAACATAAATTTGGAATAACGCAAGAAGTCTTGTCTGTGATCTTAAACATAAAACTTTAATTACTTAGCACATGAAATGAATTATGATTAAAATCATGCAGATATTCAGACTGCAAAACAAAATACTTCAAATACAATTGCATGTTTAAAATCTACTCAGTCAAATATCTACTTTGAGGTAAAAACATAAGAATATACTAAGCAATTATAACCTTAACATAAATAAACAAGTATTGATATTTACAAAATAAACATGGAAAACTGCAATTTTTAACACATATTGGTACAAGAGATACAGCCCACCTACTCTCACTTATCTGATATAAATCCAAAAATACTAAAAAACTGCATACTACTAAACCACAGCAGCCAGTTTCCCCCAATTTAAGACTCCTACTTACTTACTGCAGTGTTGGGGTAAATTTTTGAAAAAATATATCATTTCAAAGATGCTGGGGTTTAATTACACAGCCTCCAAACAAGCACAGTGAATGCAGCACAACCAAATCCCCAGTGAATACTACAAAATGCCTTTGGCCAAAATTCCAAATATAAAGAACGGAAATTCAGATCAAAAATACCAATTAACCAATTAACATGTTTATACTGTTACTTGCATGCACAAAAGTAGACCAGTTCTGTGTTTGTGCATCTCAGTGTATTTTTGTTTGGGGTTGTTTAAGTAACTGTGTAAAGAATCACATTGCTGCACAAGGTCCAGCTGAATATTCAGATTCAAAATGACCACAGGCCTCCTCTAAATCACATAATTTCCCCAGATGACAGTGGTCTCTTACATTTCTCTGACTTTCAAGAAGAAAAAAAAATCATATTTATTTTCATCACAAGTAGTACAACTAGAATACAAGTAAGAACATTCTATTATAGTCTGCAACAGCTGAGGTTTGCATCTCCTGAATTCATACGAGCAACAATACAAAGAAAACGACATAAAAACTAGAATATAAATATTATACTACACCATGAAACACTACAAATAGAACGTACAAAAATTATATTAGGGCATTAATTATCTGTAAACCTATTAAAAAGAACACCTTAATATTAATACAGTTTGCAAAGTAAACATAACCTACAGTCTAAGTTTTCAAATGGCTGTTTGTCAATGCAGCATAGAACATTTCCGTAGTGCAAATCTTACCAACTGTATGAAAGATACTGTCCCCTTCAGAAAAATGCTCCTTTCCCCACCCCCCTCAAAACAATGAGTCACAAAATCCTATCTAATTTCACATTTAGTGTAAGATGTGGTTTGAAACATACTAACATACAGAACCTTAATTTTAACACTGAAAAAAGGCTGAATAATGTTAAGAAATTAAAATAAAGTTAGATATGTTATAGCTGGAAGACATTAAATCCAAAAATATGATCCCTAGAAAAGAGGAAATAAAAGACACTGATATTTTCCTTTCTTTCACCTGTTGGAAACATATTGTATGACAGTACAGCAGGGTCCCTATATTGTGCAACAACCACAAGATTACTTTAATTGCTGAAGAATCACAGTGTTAAGTATATCTGCTTCTTGTAGTGTCAGGCTTTCATCTGTTAGCTCTTTATTTGGAAAGGTAGTCACAAGAACAAAATCCGTTGTTGCAAAAGCTGGACGGGACTGGATAATGAAATCTCGAATATGCTTAATCCTGTGAAAAGGATATGGACATGAAAACTCTGTATGATTCCATCTGAGGTACAACTCTGAACATTAAGATGACCAGAGAACACAAAACCACCAAGCAGACTAAACCACTAAGTAAGGATTTCACATTTCTCTTTGATACAGATGATTAACAATTGTAGCCTACTATTTTTTGGTTCTTGCATTTAAAAAAACCCTGAAAAATTATAGTAAATGTTGCTTGTTTTCTCAACAGAAACAAAATCTGTAACATGAAAGTATATTGCAAACTGATACCTAACACAGGAAGTCAAGTAATTTCAACATCACTGTTCAGAGTTTCATTATTAATTAGTATATTCCAAAAAGTTGAAATTCTTAATGGAAGAAAGAATCTTAAAATATATGGTGACAGTGAAGAGAAATCAGAGAGGAATTATTAATGCACTTCAATAGCAAGAGGTTTCCTTTACTTTCACTTGGCAGAGAACTTCTGAACAATAGTTAATAAAACAGTCACATAAACAGTGTAACAAGAATAATTTAATTTCATAAGACATGGATAAAAAATAGTATTTTAGAATAAAATCCTGAAAATTGAGGTTTTACTATTAAGACATTAAGCTGAGAATAAATCTGTGAAGATCTTTTGTAATTAGTAACTTGGCAAATTTACTGTAGCCAAATAAGCAAGGATTTCAGCTTTCTATCAGTCTTCAAGGCCTATGACATTAATAATGCCCTTTAGCCGATTTTGATCGTACATATGGCAAAGATAACCATAAAGATTCACAGTCAAGAAAAAGTTAATAAAAATTAAACAAGCTCCTGTCAACACAATCTAGGTTGTTACAGATGTTACTGGCAAGTTGACCACTTCTACCCTTCCATGCAGACAGAACACACAACTCGGCTACAGAGGCTCTCAAAAAGTCCCATGGTTTTTCTTAGACATTTTTCAGCAGATGTTGTGAAGAAAGGATCTGGGCCTGTACTCAGGATGTATTATCAGGTCTCAACTATGAAAAAATACTGCTGTATTTTGCCTACTGGCATCTCAGCTAAAAATTCCTCTCTGTGGTCTGGAAACAGATGAGCTCTCCACGTAACAATATTAACATGGATTGGGTCCATGCTAACACCTCCCCAAATCAGGATTCAAGCTGCAGCCATGTTCTAAGACAACTGTGCAGATTTCAAATTAAGACTGGCTTTAACAGTGCTTAAGCATGGGTGGAACTGCTGCCCAAATCTCTGCCCTCTGCCCAAAGATGTCCCAGCAGTGGAGAGGAGAGCTTTGCAGAACCTTGCACTAATACAACCTCTAAGGCAAATAAATGGGGGCGGCCAACACCATTTGTGGCACTGCCCCAAGGTCAATAAAACTGGTGCCAAGCTCTAATCAGCAAAGCTACTAACAAATCTAAAACCTCCATCAAGTTCACACACTGCCAATTCTTATAAGATGACCATCCAAAACAGAAGTTGGTTCTCAGGATTATGTCCAACACACATGCCGGAATTGCAAATGAGTATGAAGTGTCTACATACTCTTCTGCACAGGGGCTGCAATCTACACTTACAGCCACAGTCATGTTTGTTACAACCTTGAGTATAACAAGGTAGAAAGCTGGAACTCTTGATTATGGGCCACAGGATTTCTCTGCCCATAGTGTGGACCATATTCCAATTGAGACTATACTCCACACTTTGCAATAAAGTGCTTTCACAGTGTTTCACAAGTCATCCACCTGGTCCTCCCAAGGAGGGCTACAGAGTGGGGCTATACAGATTTATTTCAGTTGTCCTGTGAACAGTTACGGCTTGTACTATAAAATCAAAGGACACAATTGGTTATAAAAATTTGTACAGAAGTTGCAGTTATCAAATATATTGTGTTTCCAAGTACAGAATTTTTGACAGCCAGTTTATCATGTACCTATGTAATGAAAGTGACACAGAACTGTACATTTCAGCAAGGCTGGTATTTCCCCCTTTTTGATGTCTTCCTGAGACTCATTTAATGACAAAGCACAAACTTACTGGATAGTTACTGTTACCTGTGTGGATGCAGAATAAATTTACCTGTGTGTTTGATTAAATCTTTGTATTAACCGGCTTCCATCTGCTAATCTAATTTGAATTTTAGTTGCTGGCATGGAATCATCAATCAGAACAGGTGCATTAAGAATGGATTTCTCCTCTTCCTCTGGAGAAGAAGGTGTGCTGACTATTTCAGGTGTAAGGCTATAGGTTGGGAAAACAAAAAAAACCAAACCAGATGTTACTAACAGAACCACGACAAAGTAGTCTGAAATTTTCAGTCACAGGAATGAAACCATATATGAACACAGAGCACACAACAGATCCAGCTTTTTTCACCTTCCAAGTTTTTGCCCTTCGCCACTGAAAGCTTTGAATCGCAGTCTGGGCTTCACATATTCCTGTTCTTGGTGATCTTCCATATCCAAATTTACCTGGCCACCATGAACAAGTCGCTGCAGTTCCAAAGGAATTTCCCTTAATTACAAAAATAATACATTACAATAATTACACTATCAATTACATTCTGAACTGCAAAAAGAAATCATCCAAAAAGTACACACACAGTCTGAGTAAATACTATTATCATGTATACTTTGAAAATCACATTCAATGGTTTTATGAATTGATTTCATCCTAAAAGAAGAAGAAAAAAAAAATCAGTGAACTAACGGTCAAAATCTACAACATACAGCTGAATAACAGAATGAGCTAGGAAAAAAATGTCAATATAAAAGCTGTTGTAACAAGTACCATTCAGAGTTAAACCACCAAAGGAACCAATATATTCCAAATTTTTTAGCGCTCAATGCATCTGGTGACAAATACAGACTATATTTTATGGATTCAGGCAAAGAAGAAGTCTGGAGCTTTTAAGAAGTGCATGGAGAAAGGATTTTTCTTCATTTTACATCAAAGACATACCTCAAAAAAGTTGTTATTTTAACTTACCCTCTTTTAACAGACTCAAGAAATTGAGCATTTGTTGGATCTGAATAGGATCTCAACTCGCCGTCATCTAAACTGAATCCGTTCCTCCACAATTTCAGCAAAATTTGAACCTATGAAGCAAAACAAGTAAAAAAAAAAGTGAAGAAAGACAAATAAGGCATTACAATCTCATACAGACTTAGTTATAGAAATTTTGATCTATACTAAACCAATTCTGAACAAGACCACAAACAAGAAGGCAAGTGACAAAATAAGAACAATATATTGCTCTGTAACTGTCATTGTTAGGTTAGTTTTGAAAATGCCCAATAGTTATCTATCTTCTTCTAGACCACGTTCCTATCTTGGGAAAAAGAAACTCTGTATCTGCTATCCATGACATAAAGTATGATACAGTGAGGGTGTAGTGATCTTCACCATGTTCCAATTACTTTCAATAGCAGTAAACATTTTTATTGAGAAATTAAGAAATAAATGCTTAAAATTACAAATTGCTGCTGATACATCGGTTACACTAAAACTTACACTTTCCTCAAATTATTACATGCTGAGCTCCAAAAAAGCTGCAAGTACCTCCATTCAGTTCAAATGCCAAGAATCCTGGAAACCAGACTCCTTTGCTCCCTTCTTATTTAGCTACAGCCTATATGAAAGGTTCAGCCAGGCCCTTTCAGCTTCAAAACCTGCACCTCTCTTCCAAGTGCTTTGCCATCCAGCAAAACTAGGCTTCCCCAGCCAATATAACTGGCCCTCCCTTAAAACTATTTATGCTCCCAGTTATGGAAAGCCCACTCCAACAAGAATCTGCCTGGGTACAGCTGGCTGTTATTTGGAGTAGAAGGATTACTAAAAAGTAGAAGGCAGCAGCTCCATGTGTGGCATGACAGCACCCTCTAGCCAGAACTACATCCTTTGGCCTTGGTATTTGTTTCTAGACAAGCTGAAAATTTGCTTTAGCCGTTCACAAAAACAGCAAAGTGTCAAGAATTTAGTTTCTCCCCACCCTCTCCTTCACATCCTGCTTTTTAAGTGATAGGAAAGAAAGGCCTCTACCCTTCTGCTTCACCTTCCCTAGAATACATCCATGCCCTCCAGTTTGAGATGGGCTGCTTTGCAAGCCACAACAAGAAACAATTCCTAAAAGGATTAAAATGTTAGCATAGCTAAGAGAATCCAGGACAACACCTGGTGGAAAGTAACTGAAAAGGAGGTGTGCTAAGAATTTTAAAGTAATTTACATCTGGCAGTTCCATAATGAAAGCCTTAGGGGTATCCAATAAACATCTCTTCTGAAACTTCAACAATTTCTACCGAACATGTAGCTAATATTTACATTTTTTTTCCCTCATAGACATAGTTACAGTAATACTGGCATTTCAAGCTGTAAACATGATTAAGCAGGCCTCTGTTGGAGGTTCTGTTTTCTGCTATGAATTTTACTTACATCCTGATTTTCTCCATATATGTATTCAGAGTGCTTTTGTGATGAGTCACCCAATCTGTATCCACCACCAGAAAATGACTGAAAAAAATACAAAGAAAAGCTTATAAATTATCTGAAATAGTTTACTGAAATTCTTACCTAGGTGCAAAAAAAAAAAAANAAAAAAAAGAAGAAAAAAAAAGCCATCCACAAGCTTGCTTCCATGGCAAAAAGCAAATACTGTTCTATCATGTATTTTCTAAGTAGAAAATTATATCTAGCAGCCATAGTCAGGCTAAGCAAGCTTTGTGACACATTTCAGCTTCTGTTTTGTGCACTTTTCAAAATACAAGAAACACAGAATACTTCAGGTTGGAAGAGACCTTTAAAGGTCACAAACTTGAATGTTTCCAGGAATGGGGCACATACCACCTCCCTGAGCAACTTTTTCCAGTGTTTTACCACACTCATTGTAAAAAAATGTCTCTCTTATATCTAGTGTCAATCTACCCTCTTTTAATTTAAAACCTTTACCCCTTGTCCTACCAAAACAGGGCTTGCTAAAAAGTCTATCTCCATCTTTCTCATAGGCCCCTTTAAGTACTGTAAAGCTGCAGTAGGATCTTCCCAGACCCTTGTCTCCTCCAGACTGAACAATCCCATCTCTCTCAGCCTTTCCTCATAGGAGAGGTGCTCCATTCCTCTGATAATTTTTGTGGCTTTGCTCTGTACTCGCTCTAACAGGTCCATGCCCTTCTTGTGCTGAGGATCCCAGAGCTGGATGAAGCACTCCAGGTGGGCTCTCACCAGAGTGGAGTAGAGGGGCAGCATCCCGTTCCTCACCCTGGTGCCCATGCTTGTGATGCAGCCCAGGACACGTTTGGCTTTCTGGCCCCGAGTGCACATTGCTGGGTCATGTCCAGCCTCTCATCCACCAGCACCCCCAAGTCCTTCCCCAGAACTGCTCCTGATCCCTTCACCCTCCAGTCTGTGCTGATATTGGGGGTTGCCCTGATGCAGAGGCAGGATTCTGCGTCTGGCATTGTTGACCTCATGCGGTGTTCAGGAGCTCACTTCCTAGGCTTGTCCAGATCCCTCTGGATGGCATCCATGACCTCAGGCATGTCAAAAGCAACACTCAGCCTGGTGTCACCTGCAGACCTGCTGAGAGTGAACTCAACCCCACTGTCTGTGTTACTGATGAAGACATTAAACTGCACTGGTCCCTCTGTGGATACGTTGTCACCAACCTCCATCTGGACACTGAAATCCTGACCACAACTCTCTAGGAGCAATTCTATAGGTAAGATTTGGGATGCAAATTTAGTCTGGTTTCTTATTTAAACAATTCTAATTAAAAACAAAGCACGTAATTACATTTCATGATGATTTCTAATGATTTCCTCTGAAAATGTGTGGTTCTTTCTCTTTATTTTCTAGAGCAAGCTGTCTGAACACAGACAATATAAAACTGTGTTGAGCAAATCTGCTGTTTGCAAATCACAGAAAGAGGTACTCGCTCTCCTGTGGTTTGGTGAATTTCAGAGACACAAAGGTAAAGAGAGATCAACACATTTCTTTACTTTTACCTTGGCTTTACTGAAATCACCAGATGCCCTCGAGGCTTCATCTAATGGGACAGCCCCATGTTCTTTTGCTTCCTTGAAGAGTTCAGCAACAATTTTACTCGGATTATTAGAAGCCCCAGAAATCTGTAATCCTCTATATTCTGAGTCACCTGAATAAAATCTTTAGAATAGTAAAGCACATAAGCAACAATGCTTTAAATAACAAGCACAGTTTTTCTTTTTTCATCAAAAGAAAAACAAGTCAATGAACAAAGAGACAAATTTGGCAAGAAACCTTTTCATTCTGATAAATGTTTCACTTGGTTCTGACCTTCTCAACAATTCAAGCAGCACTATACCAAAGACATTTGACTAACAAGGAACTAAAGTGCCTTCTGGAACAGATCCCCAAGATCAGAGGGCAAGGCCGTAAGTTTTAAGTGAACACAGTCCTGATGGAGATGGGCATCTTACATGGCTGTCACCCACTCCCAGAACGACTGATTTCCTCAAGGGAAATGGGACTGTGCCTGGATTGGACAGAATATAAATTCACAGCTAACACCACCTTAGCAGAACAAGCATAAAACTGTTCTTGGAAAACCTGAACAGGGCCACAGTTTGATTTTTCAACTCAAAGATCTAGCATACTTCCATTCCCAACAGTATGAGAAATGGAAATTTGAAATAAATATAATTGACCTTTCAAGGCATTTTAAAACCCACAGAAGCTGCTGTGAAAGCTAATTTGTTGGGGGTTTTTTTCTTCACAGTGCCATTACTAGCTTTTGAAGACAAAATGTTAAACTACAAATAATTCTGTTCAAAACTGTATCTGTTTGATGATGAAGAGCAAGATACTACTCGAGAATTATCTTGAGAAAGGCACTACAATCTCTAAATACCATTGGAATAGAGGCTGTAAAAATATGTATATAAATCAAAATCTGGCAAATCTGAATGCTTTGCCTTTGATTACAGGAACTGTTATCAAATAACTAATAACTGCTTTCCACTTTCCCCAACTTTTACACTTAACTACTTGAGGTCAGGCAAATCAATTAATCCATGTGAAACTGTCTCTCAGACCTTCACAAAGTGTCGATTCCATCATAATTTACAATTAACAGAAGAGAGTATTGGGTATGAGGGTATTGCACAGTCGTACAGTTTTTATAATACCACATAACTGTCAATCCCTGAGTAACATGTCTCCTTTGTACATCAATCTGTGTTTATTACCCCAACTACCATTTATATGGAAAATCTTTAATTATTAGATTTAAAAGAATGATAGTGGTAAGGGTATGAAACAGGAATTCTTATCAGAATTTGTATTCAAAAAAGAAAGGAAGTACTCAAATATTTGAGCAATAGATACACAGAACAATGCAGGGTATTCAGGGTATTCAGAAAGACAAAAACGTTTTTGAGTACAAGTGTAAGTTACAACCTTTATGACCATACAGGTTAAGGCATCTACAGGTCCTACATCATTCCAGCCAGATTCTGCTAAATATAATTTTACAACAGTGTACAGCTAACACTCTAATAAAGTCCCCTAGCTCTTTGCAGGAGAGACCTAGCTCACATGCATTTTGAAAGAACACGAGGGAGCAAAGTGTGAATGTGACATAAACCTCAATTACTTTCACAATTGTTAAATTACTCTTTTGTTTTGTTTTAAAAATACCTTTGGTTTTCTTTGTCATCACTCATGCTTCTTTCTGGTTTTCGCAACCTTTTAAGAGAATCCAGTTTAAGACTGCCAAGAGAATAAAAGAAAACATTTGAAGATGACTGGCACATAAACTTCTTATCTGACTTCTGAAACTACTTCTTTTTCAAGAACTAAGAATATTGAGTTGTGTTTTCTGGTTTTTGGGGTTTTGTCTGGTTACTTGGTTTTTTAAGCTTGTTTTGGTTTGAGGTTTTTTTGTCAAAGTGCACAGACATCAATGCTTCTCAGTGACCAAGAAAGAAAGGGCACATGCATGGCAGAGTCATTTTGCATTAACAGTTGGACTGGATGGTCACTATAGGTCTATTCCAACTGAATATATAACTGGTCTATTCCAAGTGAACTATTTTTTCCTAGCATAGAAGAGCAGCACTGTTTTCATGCAATTAATGCACTGCTCTCATCTGAGAGCAAACTGAAGCCTACTAATTAATCTCTTCCTTCTGACACAGATTCCAGTATGAATGCCAAAAAATAACAAGTTGCCAGCTATAACACTGAAGTATTTGAGATATAGTATTGCAGCTTCTTTGGTTGGGAGTGGGAAGTTATAATTTCATGAGATATATTGGTAAATGGAGCTGTTTGCCTTTTTTGTTTGTAAAGTTAGTTCTATGTAGCTGGTTAGTCAGCTTAGGTGATTTCACCAAATGAAACAAAAAAACCTTAAAACCCCCACACTTCCAAGTATCATATACTCTGCTAAAGTCTTTCTTCCTGAAGAGATCTGCATTTGCAGTGAACTTGAAGCATAATTAGTGACTAAGATCTTTTCTGTTGCTTGACCTCCTTTAACACAGAGATCCATATTGGCAGCAATGATTCAAAAACAAGCCACATACAAGACTTGTTATGGCATCACTGTTGGTAGCTTTATAAATATTTCTCTTCTTTAAATTATTTTTAATTAATTAAAAACTGATAAGATACTTTTATAAAAAAATCCAAGTCTCTGCTGAATCTTCAAATGGTATGTGAACTGCACACAGGGCAGTTCAGCAGTGTTTTAGCAAAAGCTGGACTGAAATATAGATGTGTCTCTTTCCTTCCACCTGCCCAAGCAAAGACAAATTCATTAAGAAGCCCTTATTTCTGTCACCCCACAGGAACCTACAAAGGAACCCTACTAATAGATTTTAGAATCACTCTTTCTCTTATCAGGCACTGCCATAAATACAACACTGAAAGCAGCACCCTTGCCAAGTTTCACACAAGCTGCCGGTTTAGTGAATTTTGAAGAAGCAAAGAACTGCAGTAATTTTCTGATACAGCACATTTCCAAATTATGTCTGTGTAAAAAAGAGCAACACAGCATTTTGCTTGGAGCAGCTCACATGAAGTGGGTTTAATGTGTTTTGGAATAGCAACTGGTAAAAAGGCTCCTAAATAAATTTTAAAAGCATTCTGAGAAGACAGACAATGCATTCTTGCAGGGATTCAAAATTTTTGATTATGAATTGCTGTAGACTGGTTTTAATACAAGGAGGGGATCAAGCAGGAATGACAAAGTTTTGTGAGCTAATAAAACACCTATCCACACATTTCTGAAAAACAAAACAGATCTTACCTCTGTGATGCCTTTGGGTTGCTGATCTTTGTAGCTGTTGGCTTGTCAGAACACAATGACTGTCTTTTAGCTTCATCTTCGTATAACTCTGCCAAGGCCAGCTGTAGGAAACAGAACTCTTTTTTTGTAAGTCTGTAACTCTAGAACTACATATAGAATAGAAATCAGACAAAAATAATGTGAAATATGCATCTCTCCAGAAAATTAGAAATATCAACATGAGGAATCCCAATTAAAATTTAACTTCCTTTGTACTTTATGAAAAAAAACAAACCACACAATCCTTAAATGACATTATGACTTGGAACTTGTACTCTGCTATCCTTTGGTTTCCACTGCTTCACCAGCTACATAAAATCTGTATTAGATTCAGTCATGAGAGTAACTACACACAGAGAGATAAAGCATCAGCTCATTAATGGTAACAAATAGAAATAAAGCAGCAACCTAACCCTCTGATAGAAACGAATAATAAATTTTACAAACATTTTACATAGAAATGTAAAAACAAATAATTCAAATGAGATGGGATGAAGAACAAATTCAGCCTTGCTGGCTTGAATTCAAGGCATCACTCCACAAATACTTACACAAACCCCAACAATTGTTTCACAAAGATTCCCGAAATGTTGCCATATCTCTGAAGTTCATTCTTACAAAGTTACTCAAGGGACCTGCAATGCCATTTCAGCAATCTTTCTTTTGTTCTGAATAAGAATCTACTTTGTCAAACCATCCTTAGTTTTGTCCCCAGACCACTCTGCTCACAATATGCAGCTGACAGTAACATTTTATCATACAAACCAGAAAAGGTACTAGGCTACAATTTCATTAGTTTTATGCAGAGGGGATACACATTAAAATAAAATGAAACATCATCTGTCCTTGAAAACAGAATGATATCATAGAACACTGCTATGAATACAAGGTACTAATCTCATATGATTTTCGTTGTTTTTATAATATTATGAGGTATTTTCTGCAGGGAAGAAGATAAATATGAGGAATTATATCCATTATGAAAATTAAATTGAGAAAAGAGAGCCCAAAAAAATCTGCTGAAGACCTCTATTCCATCTGAGGACAGAAAAAGATACCTTTTATGTAAAGCTGATGGGTAAGTCATAGACAAAATACCCTGTACCATCCCTAATCCAAGGACTGAGGGATGCTGAGGGAGCATAAAAGGACATGTCCAGCCTTCTGTGCTTTCCTCATACCCCATCTCGTATTGTGGCACCACAAATCAAATACAGACCCAGGAGGGTGCTTTCTTGGGGTTTAACACTTTATCAGTAAGCGTCTAGCCAAAATGCCAGCCTGCTTCAGCTGACCAAGACCTCATGGACCAGAAGTATTAAGACAGACTTTATTACAGTTACATATTGTAACAATAATAAAGCAATCCTGGAGAATAACGCAACAGTAGCACTGGAGAAGAGAAGGCTCCAGAGAGATCTCACTGAGGCCTTTCTGTACTTAAAGGGGGCTCAGAAAAAAAGAAGGACAGTGACTTTTTACATGGGCAGATAAGATAGGACAAGGCAGAATGCTTCTAAACTACAAGAGGAGAGATTTAGATTAGATATTAAGCAGAAATTCTTTACTCAGAGGGTAGTGAGGCATCGGAATAGATTTCCCAGAGAAACTGTGCATGCCCCATCCCTGGGAGTGTTCAAGGCCAGGTTGGATGGGGCTCTGAGCAACCTGGTCTTCTGAAAGGTGTCCCTGCCCATGGCACAGGGGCTGGGACTAGATGATCTTAAAGATCCCTTCCAACTCAAAGCATCCTATGATTGCAGCAAAATTAATCTTAAGAACCTATGGAAATCCTAAATAGTAACCAAGAAAAAAATCTATACCCATCTTTCTCAGTTAATTATATATAATTAAATAGAACAGGGACAGTTTCAGTTACTAAGTTTCACCTGTTTTCCAATCAATTTCTTGCTAAAAGATTTTGAACCTTCATAAAGTGTCAAATCACATTAAAAAAAAAAGGAAACTGCTAAAAGGGTTTGTAATTAATCATTTAAGTACCAATGCTGAATTACATTTGTGATCACATTCTACTTTTCTCATATACACCTGGGGAAAGATCTTGTCCTTAGTCTTACACCACATCTACAGAGCCTGACATTCCTATCAAATAACCTGGAAATGCAATAGCACTGCAATTACTTCAATGACAGTTAAAACCCAACTTGTGAAGTGTCGGGAGAGACCTTTCCGCTCCCCGTAGAACTGAGCACACACCGTTTCCTAAAGGGCCTAGCGCTCTTCCACAGGCGTCCTCCCTTTCCCAGCCCTTCCCAAAAGGGGCGTGGGGGCTGAAGGAAGAAAAGCCGGCCGGGCTCAGAGGGCACGGCGGGGCAGCCCCGGAGGGACACCCGCACACCGCCCGCTCCCCTCAGTGGCGGCCCGAGGGAAGGCCTGGGGCGCCCCCGAGGGGACGCGGCGCTCCGCCCGGCCCCGCCCCGGGAGCGGGGCGGCACCTCCGCCCTCTCACCTGCAAATCCCGGGCACTGGGCGGGCGGCCGCTGCTCCGGGGCTGCCGATCCCTGCGGCCGCCGGCGGCCGGAGCCGCGGGCACATCCCCGTCCGGCTGCGCGGGCGCTGCCCCGCCGTCCGCCATCTTGTGGAGGCGGTGGCGAGGGCTGGGCGGGGCGGGGCCAGCGCCTCAGGGGCGGCCGCCATGGCAACGGGAGGGGCCGTGCTGTGCCCGCCGTACCGGCCCGAGCCCTGCTAAAGACCGGCGCCGCGATCATCAGAACTTTACAGTGCTTATGCCCTTCAGCAAATAAAGCCATCAGCATTCATTCGTGGCGAATTGCATAGCTTGTCTCTCAGTACTCAAAGCCCTGCTTGCTGGTTGTATGTGTTGCTTCTCATGCTGCTTAGTCTGCAGGTGCAGTTCTTCCCTCCATTTGAGTCTGGGGTCCATTTTGAGCCGGCGGTCAAAGAGTTGGTGCTTGCGGTCGCCCGCTGCCGGCATTACCTATCACAGAATCTAATAGGCTGGAATAGACCTCTGAAACCATCCAGTCCAACCTGTGACCAAACACCATATCAGCTAGACCATGTCAGAGAGTGTCACATCCGCCACTTCCCTGGGCAGCCCATTCCGATGTCTTACTCTCCTTTCTGTGAAGAAATTCTTCCTAATATCCAACTTAAACCTCCGTTGGCTCAGCTTAAGACTATTTTGTCTCATCCTGTTGCTGGGGAGAAGTGGCCAACTCACCTGGCTAAAACCTCTGTTCAGGGAGTTGTAGAGAGTCATAAGGTTGTCCCTGAGTGTTCTTTTCTTCAGCCTAAACAACCCCAGCTCCCTTAGCTACTCCTCATAGGACTTGTGCTCCACACTCTTTACCAGCTTCATTGCCCTTCTCTGGATCCTTCTCTGGATCCTTCTCTTTCCCCCAGTCACTGCTCTGTTCTGTTGAGTTCACTCCTGGTGGCTCTTGTCCAGTCAGACCTTTAATCTTGGGATTGTCTTCTCTTTTCCTTAAAACAACTCCTTTTCCTTAAAACTTAGCATGATACCATATTTTATGGGGCGTGCCTGCAGTTGTTCGGGGTCAGCTGTTCTGTCTGTGTGGCTTCCAAACTCCTTGTGTTCCTCCTACCTGCTCACTGGTGGGGCAGGGCGAGAAGCAAAAAAGGCCTTGATGCTGTGTAAGCCTGCTCAACAATAGTCAAAGCACCATTGTGTTACCAACACTGGTTTTCAGTCACAAATCCAAAACACAGCATTTGTGGAAAATTAACTCCACCCTAGACACAATGAAGAACTCTTGACTGTGACCAGAAAGCTGAGTTGCAGTACTGTGAGTACTGTAGCTGGAATAGCCAGCTAACCATCCTCAGTTTTCTCTAGGGCTGGCTCAAACACCTCCTGCTTTCTAGTCAATCTCTCTAGGCCCTGTTGACACTGGATTACAGTCCAGAAACACTGCTAATGGTGGCAAATGGAGCTGGGATCTCATAGAATTGTTTAAGCTGCACTGTTAAACTGTGCACTTCTGCCTTTATAGTCAGCCAAACTCTCAGTGAGAATGCAAACAGAACAGTCTGTCCCAGCCTACAAACAGCACAGGAAAAAACATGATCCAGTACCCAGATCTATCTCAAGGGTCAATGGTGACACTGGTGACACTGATCTCTACACTGGTGACAATATTGTTCTTATGGAGTATTGGAGTATATAGATTTCAATGATTGGGGGTTTTTTTGGTTTTGTTTTTTTTTTTTCTTCTCTACAGAACTATATTGTGTGCTTGACAAAGAAGAATGGCACCACTGAGGAGATATATTCTATGTATACGTATTTATGTAACATTGCATATATAATACACTTCATGCAGCTCCCACAGTCTGAACTTTATATGCTGATGATGTATGCTTGCAAAGAACTCTTTGCTTGATTTAGGAAAAAAAAGAACATGAATAGAAGTAGAATCTTCCCTTAGCTGGCTTCTGTACTTGAAGCATTCGTATGAGCACTATGCCAAGCACAAAGCTTTAGTCATGTTATTTCATTCAGCCTTCCTTGGGTTGATACATGGTGTGCAGCTGCTGTCTAAGTCAAAATGTCCTGTGGTGATGCAGACTGAATTAGGAGAGAGGATGTCTAAACTGTAATCACTTTAAAAGCCAATAACTTTATTATCAAATTATTTTTTTATAATTCGGTGTTCCATATTTTGACAGGCATATCTTCGCTAAACATTGGCATTATTCCTGTCTGTCTTTTCTCTGTGATTGCCTCCTCTGCTTAAGGCTGTCAACAACATTTCAAGAGATCACCTGAATATAGATCAGCAAAGCACATAATTATTTTCTAAGTGAAATTTATATTGTCACAGATATCTGGAAATTTAAATTTGTGCAACCCAAGCATCCATTTTAATTTGCATAACATTATTCTTGTGACCAATGTTTTCTCACACAGCTATAGATTTTAAACAGTCAATTACTACCTGGCAGCTCTAGTTCTTTAATTAAATTTGGTACTGTGTTTTTCTTTGTGTCTAAAATACGCCTCAACCATCCTAGATATTTTCTTCCTAGAGACTAAAATTAGTGAAATTTACAATCTTCTTTTTTGGCAGCCAGGTTTTTTGAGGTTTTTTCCCAAAATTTCGCTACAGTGTCAGTGCTGTCCAGAAACAAACATAAAAACACAAGTAAAAAATAAAATAACAAATAAAAAATACATATATAAAGGGACAAAATTCTCCATGCTAGTGTGGAGAATGCAGATTAGTAAGACAAAAACTTTTAAATGCACTTCTGAAGCCCCAGTGAACTATAATATTTTCTTGGTCAGAGAACTCATCTCTCTCTTACCCAAGAAGCAAATGAGTAAGTGCTGACATAGCATTTATATTTAAATTAATTTGCTTGGTTTTTGCCAAAAATGCATAGTCCTTTAAAACTGTTTTTTTGACTAGTGGGCAGCAGGGAATTCCCTGATGCTATTACATCTCCATGAGCTTCAGTCCCATGAAGCTTGTGCTGGAAAGGGGGAAACGCAATCAGGAAGAGGGCATCTGTGCTTTGTGGATGTGAAATAAACTATGTTACAGGGAAATTTCCCACAGAAAATAATTTAGGAACAAGAAAAGGGTTGGGGTGAACACAATGGGTTGTCATGGCCTATAGTCACAATTGTACCAGCTGTTTTGCAGCTGATAACATTGTATGATAAATTAAAGGAAATTTCTTAGGGGCTGAGAGATTCACATTTGTATTAAAAAAAAAAAATCACCACCAAACACCAAAGCAAATAGAACATAGTCTGTTAAAAATCTATATGTATTTCTAATTTCTAAAGCACTACAGTTCTTAAACTCAGTATGCTAAAAGAGGACTTTTGGTGCTGTTGAGGTCTAATGTTCTGCTATTTCATCATCATTTTAACTTAGAATTACTTTGGCCTAACTTTGAATTTTGTATTGGATTTTGTTACAAACTTTATATTACAATAACTGCAAAAGAGCAACAATATCTTCATTTCCCTGCTCACTTTGGTTGTCTCCAAACATTTCATCAGGGACAGCATTTTGGTTTTTGCTGGTTATGTTTATCTAGGATGTTGAAAAGATTTCCGTATGATTCAGTTATGAGATCTATAAATGACAGGTATTTGGCTTTTACTTGAGAATTGCACATGGCAAAGTTTTCTGTCAAAGCCTAAGCAGTAGAATAAAATGAAAGATTAAGAGAGAAGAAACAAGAAAAAAACCCCAAGCAAACAAAAAAAAACCACATTAAAACAAAGCAAACCAAAAAACTACTCCAAAAGTATGGCTTCAGTTGTAGCATACGAGAGAGAACTGCAGTGCTAGCAGTTACAGTGGACAAATAAGACTGGCCACTTCACTACCTTTGAAAAGAAAGTACAAGCCATTAGGATCCCTGACAACCTTAAACCTTGCAGTTCACACTATGTGAGCAATGGGTTCAAGAACACACAGGAAGCAACAGTGGGCTTTAAGGATATCAGACAAACCTTCTGCATACAGTATATGTGAAATAAAAACTAAAGTAGATATTTTATTGTATTTTTAAGGCTATTTTGAGATCAAGCCTCTCTGCTTTTCCTGCAGATGCTCTGAAAATCAGGATATTTAAATTCATTTTGCCAGTGCTAATGTATGTTTATTTCGTTTTGATGCTCCAGTAGCCATGCCCTGGCCTCTGCCAAGGGAACTAATGGGTGCAGAGACAGTACAGACAAAGATGAAGGTTTCAGAGGTTTGACACTTGGTCTGTAGTGAGGCAACTGCTGCAAACCAGATTAATGAGATTGCAGTAGGAAAGCATCTTGATGAGGAAAAGCAGTGAGGATATATTTACATGGATGTGAGAGCAAGCCTACAGGCGGGGGTCTGCAAAAGACCTTCCACTGCTTCTGCTGTGAGGGAAGCTGGAAAGATAAACATATTAAACAGTTCTACAGAACTAAAGAAGCCAAATACCTACAAATCTATATCCTGCATTCCTTATTTCCATTTCTCCCTGTATATCTCCTCCCATTATATCCCTCTCCAGTTCCAAGCCAAAATATCAGCTTCTTCCTTTCTGTCCTCCCTAAGGCCATTTTAGAACCTCCAGCCTCTTCTGTGCTAAGTGTCATTAGCATTTTTGTGTCCCCAGTATCTTTGCACTGTAATGGCCCATCTCCCCTGCCTTGTGTCTTAGATATGTATTTTGACCCCTCACTTGGGTCATGGGCATCATCTGCTGAGTCGGGTCCAGAGCTGAATGTACAGCTGGCTGCCTCCCAGAAGAATGAACAGACTTCATTATGTTTCCCATTTCCAGTGCATGAATAAGGTATCTCCACTTCACTTGGGCATCTATTTGGTAGATCTGGGTATCTAGCAAAAAGAAAATAGAATTTGAGTTCAAAATGGAAAAAAAAAGAAAAACGTGATATATTTTGTTAGCTAAAAATAGATGATGCACTCAGCTGGATTGGAAATATACTTCTGGATGTAACTGTGTTAGGTGTGATGAATCCTCCCTTAGAAATGTCACAACAGGTGAATCATAGTGCCTATACAAATCTTTTCAAAATCATTCACTGTGCCGATTAATCCAATTTTGTTTCAGTTGCAAAAATATGATGAGCTAGATAGCATGTGAAAAAATAATGCAAACCAGGAGTCAGCTCCCTGGATCCTTTCTATTGGTTTCAGAGCAAGGTTTGCCTAAGTTAGGATTTAAGAGATTTGGATAAACCTCTTTTTCTGATCTCCTTAGATGAAATAACATCAGTATAAATTTTTCGGTGGGATCTTCAAAGAGTTTAGGAAACAACAATCTTTCTTTCTAATGCCTCCCCAAATATTTTTAGAGCTTAAATGAAATGTTAAGGGAAAACTTCCTGCCAGCATTACAATGGCAAAGATGTGAGGTACCAGCAGGTGGTGCTGATACAACAAGTAAGCAGGCTCTGTGGGCTCAGCTTTAAAACCAACATTTCAAAACTTTTGCTTCCAGCTGATGCCATTACCACGTCACTTTCTAATTTTAAATATTGACATCTTATTGCTGTGAAGGCTAAGAGCTGTAGCTGTGCACCAGTGCCACACAGGTCTAAGTTCTATATACACAGAGAACAAAAAGATAATAACCAACATTCTGTTCCTACTCTGGTTCAGGCAAACAGGTTAAAAACGTGTTACATGGCAGTCATGGAAATTCTCAGAAGTTTTGGCAAAATGCTAGCAGTGAACTATAGGTCAAGTTGAGATGTTTTCTTTACCTTCAATATAGTTCTCACCTGCATGAATACCTTTGTATTACTTCAAACATAAAGAGACGTGCCTGAAGTGTTGCATTATATGGGAGGCACTTGAAAAAGAATTTGTAGAGAAATAGGCTCTGCATAGAATAACGTCCCTACCACTTCTTATCTGAAATGGGATAATTTACCCTGTAACTTATTCAAAGAAAAGCTTATTTCTCACAAAGTCCTTTTAACACAAGTGTCCCATGGTTATGCTGTTGGGGAAAGCATCAGTTGTCCTTGATTTTTTTTTTTTCCTCCTGTCTATCACAGCACAACTTTACCATAAGTAAAGGTGAAATTTTAGGAGACATCAGTTAAAATTCAGGTAACACATTATAAAGAATTTAATCCCACGAAATACTATTTTGTTCTTTAATTTGCTAGTGGTAATTGCAATGCATGGATTTGTTAAAATTCTGTTTCTTGTAAGTAGAATTACACACAGTTCTCATGCTTACTTTCCCATTGCTTGCACTGAGTGTTATAATATTTGATTAAGTTCCCACTTCTTTTGGAAACCCCTACAGTTCTGTATTTTTTGTTGTTGTTTTTCTATTTAAATAAAGATCCTAGATGCAGAGCAATGCAGAGAAAGACGCATCTAGTAAAAATCCCCACATTCAACTGTGTTCTTGACCCTAAGGGATGCTTATTCCTTTTGGTCTGTATTTCTTTTATTCTTTGTTATGTCTTAGAACATAGTTTGACCTGATCTTTTTTTCTTTTTTTTTCTATTTTCTTTTTTTTTTATTTTTTGAGAGTGAAATTAAGAGTGTACCTGGGAATGTGGGCAATACTTCATCCCCACTCATTTAAGCTTCTGACCTTTAAATCAATGCAAGCTCTAGAAAGTCATCTACAGGCATCCTGTCCATGCAGCCTTTCCTTTCATTTCTGAATTTTGCATTTCTCATCTTTGGCAGTTCTTTAATCTTCCCTCATTGCTGAAAGAGTAAATGGAAGCAATGAGGAGGGAAAGAAGAATTAAAGGAGGTAAATAACAAGAGACAGCTGTTGGCTGCTACTTCACAGCAACAACAGTATCTTCTGGGCTCTTAGAGACAAATGATAGAAATCTGAATCTACAAATCACTCTCCCATTAATCTGCATTAGTGAGGGTAGCCCATTGTGGAGTCCCAGAACCTGCCACACCTTGCAAGCTGAGAGATGATGAACACCACCTGTGCTATTCAGTGCATGTGAACTTTGGAAAAAGACATCACCTGAAAAATGTCTAAAAAGAAGGAATCCTGGAAAAAGAGACGTCTCCACTGAGTCTTTGAAGTGCTCTGTACAAAGCAAAAGTGGAGGAGTTCAGGAAAGGTCACTTCTTGTGCCATAAATTGGTAGATTGATGCTTGCAGGGTTCTATAAACTAGAGTAGCTGTGAGTCAACTGCAACTTATTTTTGGAAGTAAAATGTTTTTCTTCCATTAATTTCCTTTTAAAATATCAGGCTTAGCCCTTGCTCAAATTAGGATGAAAAATTGAAAGCTTGAAATATATTTGTCCACAAAATTATATAGGTCACTTTTTAGAAAAATTACTTCTTCATTATTTAGTTTAGATAGCTTGAAGTAGCTTGAATTTCCAAATAAGTAGCTTAGTAGATTTGGAGTATCCCAATTAATAATATGCTAATAGATACTTTGTCAAAATTTGTTAAAATTTCCTGGTTTTCCCCAAAATAGTTTTAGGGACAAATATTTGTTGAAACTAAAGTCCCACCCTCGCTAACATGTCAGCTGTGACAATCTGGCACTGCAGTCAAAAAATCCCTGGAGTGAGAAATTTCTGCTGAACTGTATTTCTAAGAGGGGATGGTTAGGTAGCTCTGCAGTCCTGCTGCCTTGGTTTTCCCTGCAGATAAGTAAGAAAATACTCTTGAGGTTCTCCAAGTTCTTCACCTAGTAAAGAGCTTCGCCTGAGTCAAGGCACTCTCTTGTTATGTGGCTTGCTGTGGCACTTCATTTCAAACTCTCTGATATGAAATCATATTAATGAATTGTGGTAGAGCTACTGAAAGAGGAAAGTAAAAATGGCCCCAGGTTGGACAGTGAGAGAGTTTTGTGTGCACCCTGGTGATGCTGGATATCCTCCCATTCACCACGAGTTAGGGAAAATCTGCTGGTTGCTACAGCACTGAAAAGCAACATTATCATTACTTACATTATTAAAAGAATTTCTGAAGAGTTAATTCATACTTCTGTTGTGATTGCTATTTAGGAACCACAAGCTGTTCATGGGTCCATCTGTCTTCAAAAAACAAGTTGTTGGGAGTTTCCTCTAGTGTGTTTATGTATACCTTGATTTTTCTCTCTGACTTGTTTCTTATTTAAGTGAAAAGCACTTTAAAACAAAAGGGTCTTCAACATTCTACATTTTCCATTTTGCTTTGTAATGCTGCATGATGATACACTAGTAAAGGTGAACACTTCCCAAGATGGATATTTCAAGGCCACACAGTTTTGGTGAAGCCAAACTCCCTGGAAAGGGAGTCCAAAAAAAAAAAAAAAAGGGAGCCAAACTCCCTGGAAAGACTCTTCCACATGGAATATTTTACAGAATCCAAGTCTCATGGGTATCTGCATAAGTAGGCTGTAGGGTGTTTCGGTTCTTGTTTGAAATTACTTGGTATTACGTGGTATCAGTTTCTTATTCTACTGGATTTTTATTCAATTTGCGATCAAAACTTTTCAAATTTGGTCACTGTTCGGAGCTGTCAATTTGTTAAGGTTTGCTCTTACGTTGCTTAACTCTTGTGACTGTGGAATTATATTTGGTATTGCTAGCTTCACCAAGTAGCTGGCATTGGCCGAGGAGTCAAAGATACTAGCAAGGTTTAGCACTTTCAGATGTGCTGATATTAGTCTGGCAGAGACAGAACAAATGCTGTAGGTGAGCTTTATCAGCATAGCTCTTCCAGGAGAGAAACAATAACAAGATAAAGATCTTTGATCAACTGAGGGATTTCATTTTAGTGGCACCTCTGGCATGGCACATCTGCGAGGCAATTAGATGCTGCATTTGTTTTAGGAAACAAATGAACCGATTTTTATTGTGAAAGAAAAGAGAAAAAATACGGTGAATTGCTCAACAGAATATGGTTGCATTAAGTAATTCAAAATAAGCATATTTTAAGCCATTGAGGGAGTTTTCTATATTTCTCCTATTGGTAATAATATTTAGCTCAAATTGCTTGTCTACATATACTCTGAATTTTCAAAATCCCTCTGCTTCTGAATGTGAGGGGAGTATTGGATTGCACAGTTGAACTTCTGGATCATTTCACTCATCAGAAGCTGCTTTCAGTGCTAAACCAAGGCGGTCACTGTGTGGAATTTATATTGAATTCTGCAGGTTTGATTGTGTGGGAAGTGCTGGTTTGAGGTGAAATATGGATTACAGGATTCAGGATTGTGATCTGTGGTTTGATGAGTTGCTACTTGTCAACGACGTGGAGATAGCTGTTCATGTGTGTTCTTAGTGAGTGACAAAAATAAAGGAACGTGACTTAGATTGAGTGAATATTGTAACCTTACAAAAAGTTCAAGCTAGAAAGTTGGGTGGTTTTTTTTAGGTTATGATACCTTGGAAAGGGTTAAAAATAAGAGTGTTGAAAGCGACATAATGTAACAGGAGCGGTTCAGTCATCAGAATAATTATACTGATAGCAGAGACCAAAACTTTTTCACATGTGGAAGAAGTTTGAGGGCCTTCAGGCTGTAACATGATCTGTGCAGGTTAACTGTCCTGACATAGTCAATTATTGTACTTTCTGTTACAACTGAAGGTGAGGTTTTCCAGAAATCAACAACTGAAAACTATAGAAAGCAAAATTCAAAATATGAATTCTGTGAATGTTGGAGATTGAGATTTACAAGGAAGCACTTTTTGTACCTTAATTTACCGAAGTTATCAGTTGAATGTGTATTTTATGTACTTCCACAACACCTCTGAGCAAAGGCTGCGTGTCTATCCTCTCTGCAAAAGGCTTTTATGACAGAGAGGCTGATTTTTTCTAAATTACCCAAGTGGCTACAGGCACAGAAAAAAATCTTTAATGGGATTTGGCATTTAAATACTTTTAAGGATTTGTTCATTAATGATTTGCTTAGGATTACAGTGCAAACCTGTGAAGGAGACTTGAATTGAGGTTTCAGGAAAGGTCTCTCTGAAAAAGTTTAGTTCCAGAAGCATGCACTATTTGTCAGTTTTTTGCAATGACTTTATTTCCATTAACTTCTGACACAGTACAGGTTCTATTTGTTTAGCTTTGCTGAAATTGGGGATGAAACAGCTTCCTTCCTGTTAAAACAAACTACCTCTTTGCATCCTGGAAACTCACTTCTAATATAGTGTTTCTAACTTTGTCCTTTTGCTGAATATACATTTAACTCATTTGTTCTTTGACTTTGAGAGATCATGGCATGAGGTCAATGCTAAAAAGTGGTCAGAATTTTAAATATAGACTACAGACAGAATTCCTGTTGACATTTGAAGAATCTGAGCTCTTCTATTAACAGTATGCATTATAGGTCAGTTAAAAATTAAGGCAGGATAGAAGTAAATTACTTCCTTCTTCATGGTTTAAGAAAAGGAAAATGAATCTGAAATTGAAAGGTTTTTTTACAAACCAGTCTCATAGGGCTGAATAAATTAAACTGTCAGACTTTAGTCATTACACATCTTCCTGTGTGAAGCAAGGAAATTGGAAGCACAGACTGTGCATATTATGTTAATACTATTTACTCTACTTGGTATCCATGACGTATCCTGGCGAGTCTAAGCTACAACAGAATTATGCCTTACAGAAAAGAAAGAGGAATAAGGTTAATGAAACGGCATCTTGGCACTGTAGCTAAGTAAAACACATCTCTGACTAGAGTGCTGAGCAGTACTGGGGGTATTCATGAGCTATTCTGCAGATGCTATGGCTCACATTAGCATGTATAACACCAAATCATCCTGTCAAAGAACCCTTCTTCTGTTCAACAGCGTAACAAGGCATTGATTGTGATTGTTGGATTATAGAGTCTGTCTACTGAGATTCGTGCAAGATGTTAAAATGACACAAAGGACCATACTCTTCACTAGAATCCAGTAGTGCAGCTTTCATAAAATACATTGTCCCCAAAATATAAGGAAAGACTACATTTAGGAGTGGGTTTCTGTTTCATTATGCTTTAGTATTCTGGAGTGTCTTACATGGTGTTTTGATTTCACAGTAAACAAACTTCTCAGTTCCAGTAAAGAAATATTTATTTTAAAATAATTTAAAAATAATTTAAAACCCACTGAGTTTCCCCGTGATAGAGTTGTATTTTGTCATATTGAGTGGCATCTGTGGTATTATTTGAGAGTAGGCAATTTCTTTTCAGGTAAAGATGAGACAAAGTTGATGAGTATTTTTGTCTATTCTACATTGCATTGACTTTGACAGAACAAACACCAAAGCACTGTTGGATATTGGACTGTTCTTTTATGCTATGTACTGTAGATCCTATATAATGCAGAGCTGATACTTTGGGAGTTAGTGACTATCTCTATGCTGTAGGTACCCTCCCATTCTCCATCAGGCTGTTTTACTTTGGAGAATCTTAGCGTTAGTTCACTAAGACAACATACATGCAAGCTGTGGTATGGATGTGCAGGTGATTCTCATGCTCTGGCCTTAGCATAAGCATGAAAATCTGCTCATGCTAGCTGTAGCACTACTGTAGCATCTTGTGCAACAATGTGGTGATTCTGCAGCTGGAACAAGAATGACCTTACTACATTTGCCTTGAGGTCAATTCCAGGAGTCATGGCCCTTGGCAGCGAGGGGTTGGAACTAGATAATTCTTAAGGTCCCTTCCAACCCTTAATATTGTATAATTCTATATGAGTGTTCTAACAAGAGTGACATGGTGAAAAAAATGTCATTTCAGAAAGATTGAGCAGTTTTCTTTGTATTTTTTTTTTCTTCACAGTAAGGCGCAACAACCATTTCTCGCCACTTGGGTCCCCAGATGCATGGGCAGTCAACGCTGTCACATATTAACTAGGAGAGTCCTTGGCTGGTGTTGTTGAGTGTGAGAGTTCTAGATATGTTCATGGACTGACCTAGAGATGTGCAAAAATAGGTAAAAGGTCAAAAGGCTTAAAAAAGGTAAATATATATATATATATATATNGGTAAGTGTGGTGAATGGGAGATGGGGAGAGGGGGAAGACATTCTTGTGACTTAAAACAGGACAGTATATCCCTAAGAGGTTCAAAATTCAAGAATTTGGTCTGAGAGCAGTTGAAGTCATGCTCATTTCTGCAAATAGCATATTTAATGTCAAAGAAGTTTCTGAAAGAGGTTATGAAGCTGAGTATATTGACAATTTTCTTGCCCTTGATATGCATCCTGAAGGTTGTACTATAATACAATTTGGAGGCAGATATTTCTGCTGAAAGAAAGTAGAATTTTCTAAGCCATTGATCACAGACACAAAATTACGTAAAATGAAAGCTGAATTATAGCTCTGGTGCAATATAATATATAAGAATCTATTTAAAAGTGACATAGAACACAATTTTGAGAAGATTCTAATTTATTTTTTTAATTAGACAGAAAGTGACTGATGAAATTATTTGCATTTAATGCTGTGGAATGCAGTGAATTAATATATACATCACATTAATATTTCTGTTTAAACCAGCATAACCTATTCTTAATTTGCTTTGCTGATGAAAATATACAGCTGTAATAAATTTGAGGATGAGAGGAAATTACCAAGTTCCAAAAGGCTGTTTCACAGCGTGTTTTACCAAGTGAAAATTTGGACAGAGCATCTAGAGGATCTATAATCCAATTTCTCTTTATTAACAGTAAAGCTAAATATGTTACTTCATTCATTTTAGATTCAACAAGTAAGAAAAGATTATGACTGGATAAATGTAGCATATGAAAAGAGGAAAACCCCAAATAGAATTAAAAATAATATAGAGTTCAGGATAATACCTTTGGTAAAAGACATGGAACAATAAAGGAATGTAGGCAACTACCTAATAGGAAAATGGAGGGAACCCTTTAGGGACACCTCAGATACTTTTGCAGTTGACTCGGTGGCAAATATATTTAATATACACTTAGTTGATTTTGCTATTTAATTTTAAAATTTCTTTTGAATGGATGGTAGGGAGTCACAAAATTCACTGGATAAGAAATACATTGCTGCAGAAGAAAAATATCTGAGAACAAAATAAGATTATGCAAAATATGTGTCACTTAGGAGGTTATACTCTAATTAAAAGAATTAATCCTAGGCAAATTTACATGAGAAAGGAAGAAATCATGGAAGCTCAATGTGGTTTTTGTACAATGTTAATTTTATTGGACTTTAAGCTTTTGTCCAGACAACATTAGTGGGCTGTAGGACACAAAACAAGACTGGAAAACTGCTGTGTATCTGCTTCTCTTTGTTCTGAGGAAGTGACAAATATGGTTCCCACCAGACTTCAAAAGACCAATCTAAGTGGTTGAAAGATACAAAACCCTGGAACTGTATAAATGCACATTAAATGTTAAAATGTTTAAATCCAAATAACAGGACTTTTCTGTAATCTACAAATATTTCAGTACATAAACAGACCCCCTCAGAATGGTGGAGAATTTTAAGGGAATGAGTCTCCCTTGAAGGAAGGCTTTTGCAGAAAGCTGGCATTTGAGTTAAAATTGCTCTTTGATTCAGACTGCACCAATCTGACAAACCTCACACACTGTAAGACACAACAACTGCTTATCGAGCAGGGAAAATGTCAAAAAGCAACATGATTTATTTGCCAGCAGTACAGGAAATGCACTCTACACTACAGTGGGCTTGACCTAAAGCCCTTTAAATCTAACAAGAGAATTTTACAGGTCCCCAGCAACTACACCTTCAGGAAATCATGGGCAAGAAGAAGCCACTTCATCAAACTCTCCTGACTGCACTGGTGTGATGGACTCCTTAATATTTTCTCTTCTCCATCTGGTGCTGGTACTAGCCAAATGTTGATATACTCGTTTGCTTTTCTGCTGGAAAAAACAAGCAGTTTTACAGCCCCATGTCCTCCTTTTATAACAGTTCCTTCAGCAACACTGAGTTCTCTGAAAGGGCTGAGCAAACCTCAGCCACCACACACCATCACAGTCAAAATGGGTCACTTGAAGCTGTTACAGCCAGCTGTGCTCCAAAGGTGAAACTTTTGGCAAACAGTCCTTGGGAAGGGAACAAATTATGTTTCTTTTGCATGGGGGAGTTTTGTTCTTTTTTTTAAAGGGAAGGACTCAGGACATTTCATAGGGATGTGGGGCTCTTCCTTTGAGAAAATACCCATGCACAGAAATTAAATACAGGAACATTTTTTATCTCCTCACTTAAATAACAAAGTGCTGGACTGCATCCCCAAGGCAGTGGGAGCTAGTGGAGCTGAAGCACATAGGCAGGTGACAGAGGGAAAAAAAATATAAAATGCCAGATCTGGAGGTCTGGCCATGCTATTGCCTGTGTTTCATTTGAGAAATAACTATATCTGGTTAAAGTGTTGCGACTGGCATTTTCCAAGCATTAAGGGATTTTGGATCCCGTGTCTTGCAAACCCTCAGCAGCAGGTATGATTTCCTGGCTGCCCTTGAAAACCCAACCACTGGAGATATGGGCTACTTTTGCAAAAGTAGGAAACATCCTTCCTACATTGAATATAGTATAGTTTTGAAAACAGTACAATGAAATTTTTCAAATGGTCTGGCCATGTGAACTCTTGTGGCTGAGTTGCAGTAGGGTTTGAGGCCATCACAATGCTTTGTGTTGATGTAACAGTTAAGTGTTGGGTCTGGCAAATATGTGTGGAGAAGAAATGCCTGCAGTCTCACTTTTCCCTAGGTGCATATAGCGCATAAATATTTCAGCTCTAAGTGCTTCATCAGGCAGTATTTTCAGTGCTTCCTTTGTGAAATGTGGTAAGTCAGAGGGATTTGTCTCATGAAGCACCAAATGAACCCTACTGCTATAAGTGACCTTTTGGATATGATTACTTAGATTTATTTTTCAAATATTATGATTATTTATTCTACAAGTCAAATTTATCTTGCCAGACTGAGGTTAGAGTCCAGGTAGGACTGAACCTTGACATTTTAGCAATATTTTATTTTATAAACCTAAGGCTATGTTTGGTGAATTTTATTATGTTACAAAACTAGAAAGAGGAGAATGGATAACTTTTTTGCCTCTTCATGGAGATTTTTTATATTGAGATTCATCAAAGGCAGCAGAGCCTTCAAAGCCCATACAACAGCCTATTTTACTCAGTTCCAAGAAAATGTCATGTGGTTACATACTGAACTGGGCTGTGTGCAACAGAACAGACTTAGCTAAGCTGACTGAAGAAAATGTTATCATTAGCTCTGTAGGCAAACAACATTAGGAGACAGAAAACACTTGTGGAAGCCAATATGATTAAATCACTACTTGCTAGTCACAATCATGTTGGCTGTCATGTCCAAAAATATCAATGCAGTTATTGAAGGTAGGACTAACAAAGAGTCCAAGTGTCAAATCTTTGAGGGGGGAAAGTATCGGGCTTATCCCTTCCTTTTTTTTCCAGGCTAAAAAAGAAAAAGTCTTGATTAAAGGAAATGATATCATGGGATTTTCTAAGCAACATTCAAGATACTGAATAGAAAGATCAGCAGTAGAAATGAATCAAAACGTCAAGTAGATATTGTTAGGAAGTCTAGCTTTTGCAAAAGGTTCCTCATGATTTCCATACTAATTAACCAATGGAAGATGATCCTTTTTCTCTGGCAAATTACCATGCTTCAGCAACAATCACTGTGGGTCAGGAGGTATCATGCAGTGACTTGTAATGAGTCACCTTAGGACCAGAATGTATCTCACTGTGCAGTCAGCCCTGCCACCCTACACATCTGGGCTGCATCTGGCCGCCTGCTGGGACATCCATCCACGCAATGCTGGGCAGCAGCGCTGCATTGACCCACTCAGGCATCTGGGTTCCCATGACTCTGAGTACCTCTGCAAAGCTCTCCTTTTTGTGATGTAGATGTAGTGCCAGTTGCATGTAAATGGGTGTATGAAAGAGGCCAAGTGGCACTGACTTGCTTGTATCCACAGTACTTAGCATTCTACTACTCTAGAGTAGGTTTTTCAAAGAGAGACCCTGTTGAAACAGGCCCAAACAGAGCAGGCTTGCAATTAAGTAATACGGGCACTCAGGGCTTTGGTTTCTGAATTCACTTCTATGCCCTCTTTTGTTTGCCATTATGGTCCTGACCATGCAGTGCAGAGACATTCAGTTACATTGTTCCAGTTCATATAATCTGCTGCCTTATCCAACTGCCTCCCACTACCTTATCTCCTACCTTATCCCACTGCAGTGTCCTACTTGGGATGTTACACACAGATGTGTATGTTATTGTTGTTTGAAAGCAACAATAATAAAAAAGGACTAATTCCTCACTGCACCGCATGTATTGTATAAAAATTTTGTGTATAATTTGGTTCTCAGACAGTGAAAAGTATGTAAACAGATGTGCCAAAAACTTTATCCTATGAACAATATCAGCTATCAGAAAAAAATATATGCAGGTTGTGTAATGAAATTTGGAGAAACAGAATCAGTTACCAGGCAGTGCTTTTAAATGTAACCATTACTAGTGATGAGACTTTAAAATCTTTCTGCTGCCACACAATGAAATGAACTGTATTGGAGCAAATGTAATAAACAACAGAAATATAATAAGTATTGTTGCCTGCTGCGAAAGGAAATGGTTTCCCTAGCAATAAAAAATGATGCCAGAAAAGCACCCTTTCTCTCCTCTTGCTTTCTTGCTGAGAATTTTTAAATTCTCATGTTTATTGGCTGACAAGAAGAATCAAATATCTACTATCTAGCTTCTACTGATGTAAGCTGATGCATTGTGAATAGATTTCATGCTGATTAGTGACTGGTAAATTTTATTATTTCAGACTCTATTAAAAATATTAATGATTTTAACATTGGTGTGCATTTCCTGATGGATACTATGGGAAAAATATTGCATTATATAACTGGCATGACATTTGAAATGGTGAACACTGGCATAACATTTACAGTGATTTCAGTTCTTATACCATTAGCTTACATGAATATATTTAATGTTTAAATCAAATTCTCAGATTTTGTACATGAGGAAATGGGTAAGATAGGATTTATCCTCTCTCCCTATGCTAATAGCTATTAGGAAATAAATACCTTTCAGGTAGTGATTAATTTCTGTATTCTTCTGTTGAAACTTCTTATGAAAAATGGAGCAGGAATTCTGAATATTGGATTCCTATAGGACCTGATTCTTCATTACACTGACACCCAAACACTCTTCTGACAACATGAAAGTACTTGAAACCATACAAATTTTGTCTCAAGATAGAAGAAAAACTTACTTATTATTCTTGAACACAAAAAAGTATGTGCTTTGTAGATATAATGCATAAATCTATAATTCAGATTTTTTTAAAAAAATATATTCTCCAGTAAAACAACTACATACAAATTTAAATTCTGTATTGCTCTCCTTGAAAGAAGTAAACAAAACAAATCCCTTCCCTGCAAGTCTCTTGCCTATAACTTTTGTGACTTAGTTGTGAACCTTAGAGCACCGTGTTGTGGGATGTGCAGAGCTGGTTTTTGAAATAATGATCATAAAATATCCTGAACAAAGACAAGGTGTGAGCAGCATACATTGCTACTGTTTTGAAAACATATTCAAAAATTCTGAAAGAATCTGTTCCTAGTGTGGTGAAGGGACTAAAGAATAGATAGGTGAGTGGATTCTGCACAAAGCAGTAGGACAGTCACACTGAATTAAAATGCCATGGGTAGTCTGCAGTGTTGATCAGGAAGAGCATTTTGCTTCCACGCTGTGGGAATTCAGTGGCAGTTTGGTGGAGTAAAAGCTCAGTATGTGATCTAAGTGCAACTTAAGAGTATATGCAGTGCTGCCCAATGTTTAATCATAACTAAATGCACATTTCAGTGTCAACTGAAAGGACTCCATACCTCAATAATTATGAGAAATCTTGACTATAGTTTTTTCTGAAATACTTACTATGGCTGAAAGTAAATTCAATATTTAAGAGCTTTACATTAGATTCTCATTCCTGCCATGATGTGTCTGCGTGTGGCTGAAAGACAGTACTTTAATTCCTTGTTGGCAATGGATTGGATGGCAAATGTGTAAAGTACACTGGCCCCTGAGCTTTTGAGACACTTGGGAAACAGTCCTGGTTTTGTGGTATGAAGTATAGATAATATAGTTTAATTTGAAAAGAAAACTTTCCCATGAAAAGCTGAGCCACAAATATCCTAAGGGAAATGATCAGATGAATATTATCTGCTTGAATTTCCTCTTTTCCTGTGTGCTCTGTCTTGCAGACCAGCTTGGAGCAGACTCCAAAATTTGATAAATTCACATGAAGTCATCAGTCTCAGAGCCTCTCAGAAGAGTTTGACACAGAACACCAGGCTGTATTACTGTATTGCTTTTGCAAGGGTGAAGCCAACAACAGCTCAGCCATGTTTCAGGGGATGTGAATGTCTCTCATGTTATATAGAGGTCATCAAAGGAAAGTATTTCTAATATAATCTCCTTGCCATGAGTCTCTGGTTTCCTTCTCCTGAATATGGACTTCAGCTAAGACTTCTCCAGCACAGCATTTGAAAAGCATAGCCCATGAATCTTCTGGAGTTAGTTCACCTTCTTTTTGCAGACTTTTATTCCATGCATTCAAGGCAGCTGTCACTCTTGTTGAGTTATGTCCATATATGGTTATATATTCTCCACTGTAGATAGAAAAAATGGTTTCATTTTAATGGTTCCACTAGATAGAAGGCATTGTGTCTTTTTACTTTCAGTAAGACTATTTTTGTTTTAGCCATCAAAAATTACCCTGTAACTCTTCATTTGATCTCTGAAAGGGAGTGTCTTGATGCAAGAGGTAGCACAAGCTGTATATATGCTCTTAGGGATGCTTTCCCTCCATTCATTTACGGTGCCTTTCCATTTCCTAGTACTCCCATGCTGTCAGCTTTATTGGTGATAGTTATTGATATTATGATATGTATTATTCTATGAATCAATTTAATATTAATCAAAGAGGGGTTTTTTTCTGAAGAACACCAGGAGTTGTATATCTAGTGATTTTTCATGTTCTAAGTCATATAACACCAGCTTGCAGTGCTCTTTCTTTTTCCTCTGCCTCTTTATTTTAATTTCACCAGTTCCCTGCATTGGAGTTGGCCAAGGATGGCAATGTCATTGCTAAACCTACAAAATATGTGAGAATTGAATCACAAGAATCTTTCCAGACTGGAAAGGAAGTCTCAAATTTATATCACCTTTTTTTCGTCCAAATATCCCATCATTAATTTTGGGATGTAATGTGTGTTCACAGGGTCTTGCTGACTTTAGAGTTATTATCCCACCTCCAGCTCCAAAGCTGAGTGTCCTGTCCCAGATGGCAAGGAAGGAGGCTACCTGTCTCACTGTGGAGGATAGTGTGCTGGTAGCAGTGCTATGGCTCCACTAGTCAGGGGGGGTTGCAGCAACCTGGAGGGTAACTACACACAAAATATTAGGTCCAGGCATGCCTTCAGAATCCTAGCAGCTTCACAGATTCCCTTCCACAAAGGTCCTTGATGGAAAGAAGGAAGATAGAAGCAAGTTGAGGCCAGAGGGTGATGTGTCAAGACACTTCTGAGGTTGCTTTGATGGCTGAAAAAAAACATAATTGGCAAAATGTCACAATCCATCTGTGATGATGTATAGAATTTCCTTTCTGCCTTCTCAGATAGTTCACAGCACCATGGGAGAGCACTCAAAGGAAGTATTTGGCATTACTTGCAGTGGTGATAGTGCTTAGATTGGGCAGTGGCATTTTCAAGTTTTCCAATGAAACTTAAAATATCACAGCTGGCAAAATTTCCAGCATCAGTTGCTAAAACTACTGTGATAAACTGAGTTTCCACTTCTCCTGACTGCATTGAATAAATTGAACTCCCTTCAGCTTGCTACATGCTGAATATTCAAGACCAGACTCCAAATGCTGTGTTTCTGTCAGAGCAGCACTGACATTAAAAATTCTCCTTGCTAATATATGAAGTAGCTTCACCTTTCTGTCCTCAGCCACGAATTCTGTCTCCAAATACTGCAGCTGTGCAGTACCACATGAACTACCAGTAGTCTTTCACCCTTGAAGTAGCTTTATGTCACTGCTAGAGGTTGTGTATCATTAAATTACACTTTGGCATTCTTTTGTGTGTGAGGACCTACGGACATGCATTATTCAAAAAAGAAAAAGCTTTTCCAACACTTAGCTAGTTTTACTGACTGCTTGCTCTTCTGGAAGGAAGAGAGGACTTGCATAGTAACCATGACTCAAAGCAAGCATTCTCAGTGATGTTGTCTGATGCATTGCATTCAGCAGGCGAAACTAATACAAAACTCTGGGTAACATGAAGTCACAGAACATTCCTGTCACACGGCTTCTAGAGTTCCTCTGTTGCCAAGGTCTGCAACGTTTTCCACTTGGTAAATATTTGGCTGTTTGGAAATTTGGGGGAAAGGGGTTAGTTTTTTTAAAAAATACTTTAATTGCTTAGACTGTGTTTAAATTCACTGAAAGTGGGTAGTGCTGCAGTGAAGGCAACGGGAACACATTCTGATATCATATGAGGAAGTTGAGTTTCAGGCCACGGGAGTCCTTTCCTGAGTGTGATCTATAATATTTCCTGTGGAGTTATTCCTGCCTGGCAGAAGGACTCCAGTAGGACATGGTGCTATTACAAGCTCCTTTTTACCTTCACTGTGATCTCAGAGGGACACTTTTATATTCTCTCAGACTTCCTTAGGAACTAATTTATCTTTGCAGAGCTTGTCCTGCTCTTTGGAAGGCATCGACTCTTATAATTAAAAATCTGGCTAAGAACTGTTCTGGGGAAAGATATATGCCCCTAGAATACAATTTTTTTTAAAAAAAGTGTATAAAATATGTTTTTTTTTCTCTCTCTCTTTTAAAAGCACTTATCATGGTGAATAATTAATATGATCTGGGAGCACATGGCAACTTTTATCTGAAGTCTCCTGTTCCGGGTGGAGGTAAGTGTTCTGATGGCAGAAGAAGGAATGAAGCATTGAGAAGCTTAATTTGGGACAGATAAAGCTGTACAGGTCAGAGAAGATACCACATGGGGTAAAAGCAGTTTTGGGGAAGGAAACAGCCACTAAAAACAATGAATAATTTCCTCTCTGAATGTCTTTCACTGGGGAGAAAAAATTACAAGCAAAATGCTGAGTGGGATTACATCAGGACCTAGAAGTTCATAGCTATATGTCACTGTAGGCAGAAAGCAGTTATCTATCTGTACAACACAGTTAGCTCTGTGTGTGAGCTGGGTACTTCAGGAGCAGCTAGGCATCCTAGAAGGATCTGAGTGTATTCCTTTCCACATGCAGGAACATCATTTTGACAATGGAACTTAGAAATTGGACCATAAAATGTATTTGTTGAAATGCAGAAATGAGCTTTTCCCAAATTATATAAATTGCAAATGGGCATGAAGGGAAGCTGATTTTCTACATGACTGAATATCCAGTTTCAGGAGACTAAAGATGAGGCTTTTGCAGGGTAATGGGATGCTGACAGAATCCTGTAGTTCATGAACACTGTGGTGAAACTTATGGTTCATATGGCCTTGTCATCTATGAATCAGCATGTTACAATCTGCCAGGCTTTTTTGTTTGGTTGGTTTTTAAAGTCATGGCAATATTCATGTGCCAAGCTTCCTGGCATCTAACACAGCTTCCTAATCAAAAAAATGAAAAACTTGTCTCCTCTAACAGGGGTTTGCACAGAGGTGAAACATGCCAACAAAGCAGATAAGCGGATGCTTTCACTGAAGTCCCAAGGCTATGGGAGGATTATCTCTCCCTACCTAAGTCAAACACACTGCAGTGAAATAGTTTTTTTTCATATAAAAAGTGTAAACTAAAGGCTTCTCTCATGTGCAAAGAGCCTAAGAGCAAAGCTAACTTTGCTCCATATATCCTTAAGGATATATTCTTACAGTACTAAACTAAAATTCTCTAGACCCCTTCCATGGTAGTGGTGACAGCTGGAACCAAATATCCCATGTAATACTCTACTATCTGGTAATTTAGGCAAGCTGCCTGTTGGGAGTGGTCCTTGCCTTGTACTGTCCCCCACACAATGCCTGGGAGCTGTGAGAAAAGTGCAAACCAGTCAATGTCAAATACATTCCAGAGTCCCCTCTTGTGTTTAAGAATAAATATGATTTCAGTTCTTGTGTCTCTGGACATTCCTCAGTGTCATTTCACTTTCAAGAAGACAGGTCTATTATAAATTGATTTTTTATGACCCATTGATGTATATTTTTAAGATAGGCTGGTGTTACACAAACATCTACAGTAAAATGTGGAACAGCTTTTTTTTTCCTTGCTGGTTATTTAAGTTGTTTAATACTGTCTCCAATGCCCAGCTCTTAGGCTGAACTTTTTTGAACATGCAAACAGATGTAGAAACAGAGGTAGATGCTTTTATTAGCAAAGAGGCTACCATTTCTTTAATGTCAGACAGATTTTGAAAGGAATTTTATACTTCTCATGATTAAATGGATGGATATACACACTGGGATAGCTTCTTTTTCCTAACAAAGCTAACCCATAGATCACTTTCAGATGATTGTGTTTATTTTTTCCACACTGTTTTGGTTTCCATGAAGATCTGCTTTAGAAAAGAACTAGGATTAAGTTAAGAACTTAACAATTAAGAACTGATCTATCATTTCCTAGTAATAGGTGTAGGGAAAACAGGTGAACCTTGAGAAAAGCTAAAGATGAATTGTAGTGAAATACACGCTTCATCCATTAGATTCACATCCTTCCCATAGGAAGGTACATATGTTAAAGTAGTCTCAGGTGGGCTGTTTTCCTTGCTAGCAGCAACATCATGCTGTGAATTACAAATAAAAACATATGTGGCTCACATAGGGCTGTTGTACATAAAATATCAATCTGTCTCTGGACACACCTAGAAAAAATACCATTTCAATAATTTCACCAAGGCCAATGTACCAGCGAGGGGATCATTTGGAAATAGTAACAAGAATACAACTGAAATTATTAAATTTGGTTTGATTCACCTCATCCAGTACCTCCTACCTTATCTTATGGTAGGAATTGATAAAGATCAGGACTGTTCATTTTAATTAAACAGATCCATGTAGCTAGAGGAACCACATTATTTGTAATTCTGAAGAGCTTCCAATTCTGCTAGACTAGGTTTATAACTGCAGTAGTCAGAAGCCCATTAGAAAAAAAGAAAAAAAATCAGAAAGAATTAATGTTAGGTGATCATCTCTTTAAAAACTTGGGTTTGGGCCTCTCTATGGAAGTCACACCAATTTGGATTACTTCAGATAAGTCCAAATGCTCCACATCCAACATACATACCAGATTGGCTCCAGACCGGTAGCCAAATATCACTTTAGTATGGTGCCAAAAAAGTACCATTTTATTTTGAGATCAGACAAAAGTGAGGTCCACAAAGGGACATGAGGCATGTAGCAAATGCAGCAACAGCCATTCATGCAAGTACTACGAAGGGAGAAAGTCTTCTGTCAGATGACTTAAAATCATTAGGTCGCAGTCTGGTTGTCGAAAAACCTCTGTGCTAGTCTTTCTAAGCAGTAAGTGAGAACTTCGTGTTCCCTCTATGTTTCCCTGGGTCAAAAAAAGGACAAATGTCACAGTAATAGAGTTTTTGACACCTGTGCATATAGGTGTATGTAGTACAATGATAGCTTTGGCCATAGAGAGTTAACATGTGGGGTCCAAATATTGTGGTAGAATAAATCTCATTGGTAAATGGTGAGCATGTCTGCAGTTGTGGGCAGAATTGAAGCCAAAGTTAGGAAAAAAGCACAATTTCAGTGATCTTGCTGTGTCTGCATATAGTGTAACGACAAAAGCAATTTAGACCATGGAAGTTAAGGGGTTTTATTGACGAGGTAGATCATGTTGTACTGTTCCCATGTGGTCCTAAAAGCACACCATCAGCTGGCTAACCCAGCTAGCAGCAAGTGTAACTCAGATGGATTTAATAAGATATGTTTAATAAGTACATTCACTATCAAGTTCAACACACAGGACTTTTTGTTTTCCCCAGGCTTCTGACAAAGCCTGTGACCAGCTGTGAAAGTTAATTGTATGTTATGCTGTCACTGTCTGGGGCTGGCAGAGAACCTTTATCCTATGGTATATTTTTGTCCCTTGGCAGCAACACAGAAGGAAGGAAAGTTGAATTTCATTTTCCCCAGTTTGACGTATAACTAGTATGGCAATGTGTTGGGACATGTTTTCATGTTGCAGTGAGCTCTAGATGTGTTCTTTCAAAATTTTGTCTTTTTGCTTCCACAAAACGGAACACAGAGTCTTGAGGGTTCATTTTCATTTAGCACAGGTAAATCCTGCAATAGTGCTTGCCTAATTTGCCACTGCAGTAAACACTGAAAGAACTTTTCTGTATTCTTTTATATCCTTAAAAGGCTTTTTTTTTTTCTCATCCAGGACATGGCTTGGTGGTTTTTTTCTGCTTTGGCTTCTCACATGTTATCATCCCTTTATTAATAATACTTTACCATCCTTTTATTACTATCACTGTGATATCCATATACTCCAGTTGCATGGCTGGCAGTATTTGCATTCTAAGCTATCTTATTTGGCTTTTACTGATTGAGTTATTTGAAATCATGGCAACCATTTTGAGTGGTCTGTTCCAACAGCAATTATTAGAATAAAGCTACCTATATGAGTCAGATGATTTTCAAAATCTCTTTTTCTTCAGCTGCATCTTCCTGAGGACTACACAATCACATCAAAACCAGAAAGCAGCTGATTTTTTTTTCCATGGGGTTTATATTAAGAATATGCTTGGACATTCCTTATCTCATGTTTCTTTGCTCCTGCAAACTCTTAGATTGGATGTCTTGCCAGAATGAGTGGCAGTGAATGGAGTGGATGGAATGGGCATATAGCAGGATTCATTTCCTTGTGTTTCAGAAACATCTGTTTTTTCTTTTGTTAAATCAACAGTTTATGATCAAACAGCAGAACAACATAATCTTCTTTTCCTGCTTCCCAACATTCCTAATAGATCAAATTTTTTGTAAATGAAAGTTAAATGTTTGCAAAATAGTAATTACTAGTGTGTGATTTGAAAGTTAAGCAATACTTGAATTACATGCCATTAAGTGAAGAATTTTAAGATATTTTCTTCTGATGGTCTTTTTTTTAATCTGCCCCCTCTAGGTATCAGCTGAGGGGCTTTCCAATAAGTATGTTCAAAGTTATTAAAGGCACAATAAAATCAGCCTTCCCAAATTCACAGCTGCATGATTTATAATACAGCATAATCATAGATTTGTTTAGGTTGGAAAATACCTTTAAGATGATTGAGTGCATCCATTAACATATTATTAACAAGGCCACCAGTTAACCACATCCTACATACCACATCAACACATATTTTAAATGTCTGCAGGGACAGTAACTCTACCAGTTCCCTGTGAAGCATGTTCCATTGTCTGACCACCCCCTTTTTGTAAAGAAGTTTTTCTTAATATCCAGTCTAAACCTCCCCTTGCACAACTTCAGGCCATTTCCTATTGCTTCATCATTACCCAGGAGAAGAGGCTGACCCTCACCTGGCTAAAACCTCCTCTCAGGCAGTTGTAGAGGCTGATAATGTACCCCTTGAGTTTCCTTTTCTCCAGGCTAAACAACCCCCAGCTCCCTCAGCTGCTCCTCATCAAACTCTTCCCCACCTTCTTTGCCCTTCTCTGAACACATTTTTGATAGTCTTAAAAAAAAAGAATCCCAGCAGGATTTCTGGTTGCATTTTGAACCTAAGCTGAACAGTCATCAGTTTGATCTAAAGTGGATCCTCTTATATTGACTTGTGGTTTGTTTGTCTGGCTTTAGCTCTTCTGTCTGCTTGGCTTCTGCAAGCCTGTTTAAGCTGTGCTCTTGCTCTGGGCAGCACTAGAGCTGAGCTCAGGGGTCCCATGCAAAGGGTGTCACTCCTTGGCGTAACTTGATTTCCAAACATGTTTAATTAAGCTGGTGAGGCTTTAGGAATAAAAAAAGAGAAGGCACCTGGGAGAAGCAGGAGCTCTGCTTTATGGGGTGTGGGGACTTCAGTTCAAACTGGCCCCTTCAGCATGAAAATGGATCCACTGGGCTGGCATCACCATCACTGTGGGCACCTTGGTAGCCCTCTGCAGCCCAAGTCCTGCAGGTAGCTCTACTGTGCTCTCAGGTGTAAACCTGCTCTGGCATGGAAGCTGCTTGTTAGGCAAATGACTTGCTGCTGATAAGGGGATGCTCTGTGTCTGCTGGCTCCTACACTGAGAAAGTGATTCATCTTCAGCTGCAGGTGAGGTTAATAAAAATCAGGCCTTGTAAGGGTGATAAATTACTCATTTAAAAGTTACGCTGGTAGTCTGGTCCTAATAAACTTTAGCAATTCTCATCCACTGTGATGCTGCTACTTTCCTATAGGAGGTTGATCAAAAGATAATGCTGCACGTGGGGAAATCATCCTCTCACAGTAATTCAAATGCAGCACTTCACCACGGATACCTTTCAGTGTTTTCAGATTAAAAAAATATCATTGGATTGTGCATTTCCTGTGACCGGTTTCACTTTTGCCAGCTGGCATTCCCTCAGTTCTTCTCTGAGCACATACCCAGCTGCATCCTGACATGTATGTACTTAAGATATTTTCCCTTTTTCTGTGTGTCCCTTTTTTCCTGTTTCTGTGATAATTTCCCAGATTCCCACCCAGAGCCCTCTTGCCAATCAGCTTCTGCTGCCCCTTCCTGACAATGACTGGTTCAGCCCATGTTCTGTATTCTCTGTATCTGCTCTATGGAAGTGCAAATTCTTTTTCAGCATCACAGAAGATACCTTGAAATGATTATTATCATCACTGGGTAGGGATCAAGCACTTTACAGAGCTGCTTATCCTTGATGTCCAGCTGGAAGCTTTGACCAACATAAGACATGCTTAAGTTTTTGTAGATAGAGTGAGCTTTTGCAAAATCACATCTGCACTGGCTGTGCACATAACCCTGATCTGAGTTCAACCTGCACACCTGATTGACTCAGCTTCTTAGTTATAAAGTAGAAATCCAATGCTTATTGGGTAGTTTGGGGTAAATGCGTTCAAAATTATGAGCTAGCATAAAATGTTAAGTAATTTATATGGTAATGGAGTATTTAATCTCCAAATTAGCTTTAGAAACAACTCTGAGTTTAGCAGAAACTGAAAAAAAAGAGGCCTATTGGAAATTATGCTGCTTAAATAATTTGAAATATATAAGTACCATAAAGAAATTACAGAAATGTTATTTAACATAATAGTACTGACTGTAGTTAACACCCAAAGGACAAACTAAAGTGTGTTGCTAAAAATTGAATCATCAAGAAGAAAAAATCATCCATCTTATTTCCTAATGAGGTTTTCCAGATAGAACCCTACATAACTTCTACTCAGTAGGTACCTAACCTGCAAAATGTACATTCAGTGATGACAAAACTGTATAAATATTATAAATGAGCGAATGTTACAGTGTATACCTGAGAAAAATGCATTTCCTCCTTTTCCTATTACTAAATCTTTTCACAAAATTGCAAGTTCTAGAGTGAAAGATCAAATACTACAAAATAAAGATTAAATACTCTAAAAGATTTCTCTCTAGAGTTACAGCTTTAGAGTGGGTTTCTTATAAATTCCATAAATGGAATGATTTTTATTTTGCTGCTCTGCTTCCTGTATTAAATGAGGGAAGAAGAGGAGTCACCATAACAACTGTTCTACCACCAAGAAAAGCAGCATTTTCTTAGAGCAGTACATCTATCATATAAATAGATCTATAAATATATGTTTGGGGTGTATTGGCTAAGACTGACAGCAATTACATCACTGTTGACACAATTAAATGAAGAAGCACACCAACATCCTGTGTCCTAGCACCCACAGGGCCATAATTTCTCTTTTTATTTTCTTCTCCTTGTATGCATTTAACCAGGTACATTCAGCAATATTTTTACATGGCACTACATAGTTCTAATGTTTTCCATAGTTCTATTTTTTCCTAGTGCAAAACCTTTAAAAATATATTACATGGCACTGACAGAGTTAACAGAGAGCAGGATCAGGTTTATTTTTGTTCCAAGTGGACCTGGACAGCTTGGGCTATTTGCCTACATGGAAAAGCTGTCCTACTGTCCGTGGCATTGGAAGTAGGTGAGTAGCCTTAGAGGATATCAGGGCCTGGAGCTTTGATGTGATGTTAATGTTTAATATCACGGCTGAGCTTCCTGTGTTAAAAGTGTCTTTACCTCGTTATCAACATCAGTTCTTTCTTCCCATTATAAAGAAAACACCATTTGATACAAACGAGAAAGCAATCAAATCACAGTTGGAGTATTCCCTAGTTCATTCTAAAGTTTAAGTGTAGCTCGATAAAATAATTACAACACAGCAGTGTTGGTAAACAAAACTAATTTACATATAATATCTCACTCCATGCATCCAAAGAGCTCTCTTAATCCCAGGTGGCATTTTCAGTCACAAGATTATGCATGTAATAGCAATGGACCTTTTTATCCCTCAAGTCTTCCGTTTAGCCTCTGGAGGCAGATAATATCTCATAGCTTGTCAGTGTGACAAGGAAAATGCTCTAATCAAACACTCCTGTGGACCATTATAGCACATAATAACAGAGGATTTTGATGGCTTTATCAGACATACATTGGAAGGTTCCCTTTCAAAAGGCAAACAAATTATTTTGTTTTAATGCAAGGCTTTGGGATATACATACATTAAGAAGGACAGAAGCTGAGAGGAAAAATGGAGGGACAGCACTTTTATGTCTCCAGTGACACAGAATATTGTGGTTTATAATATATTATGTTTAAATTGAAATGCTCTCATCACTGATTCCCAGGGTTTTCAGCATGATTTCCAGGGTCTGCCCTGGGAGCTGGTAGTGTGCAAAACGCTGCAAATTGTATTATAACCTTTGAAGTTTAAAAGCTGTTCAGAGCTGCCCCACTTCAGGGGTGATTTTGTCAGGACTTGAAAGAATGAAATCAAGGCAGCGTGGAGGAAGCTGGTGTGCCAGGCCCCTGCAAGGGGAGCCTGAGGGACCACACAGAGCAGTGTGGGTCACTTTCAAGCCATCCTATAGAAGAAATAGCTGTGGAGGGTGTTGGATTGTCTAGCTGAGCTGTCTCTACCTGGAGAAGGGATTTGGTGAGTTCCTGCAGTCTCTGAGAATCTCTCCTGAACACGAGCAAATTTCCATGTGCACATTTGTACATGCTACAGTGTTGCTTACAGGTGAAAGAAGCAGAAGGTGGACTGTGCTGTGCATGCTGCTGAGGTGTGGAAGAGGACAATTTATTTTGCAAAGGAGTGAAATTGTGTCAGGTTGAAGCATCAGCTAATGAACATTGTGTTGTTGAGCCTTTGGAAGACCTCATCCTTACTATTTTGAAGGATTTCTTAAAATATGTGTGTCTTTTCACATAGTGAAAAGCGTGTCTCTACTCTTCCTCAAGCAGCTTGTCTGTATTTTTCTATACAAGAAAATGGTGCTATAGTTCTTTAGCCTTATGATACAAAAATATATTTTAGGATGATCACTACACTCTTGTTTTTTTAGTACCTCTTTGGTTTCTCAGAGAGTAGTTGAGGTTAGATGGGGCCTGTGGAGGTTGTCAAATTCAAACCCTTTGCTTAAACACAATCAGCTAGACCAAGTGCCCAAGGTGGTTTTGCATTGTGCTTTGGGTATTGCCAAGAATGGAGGCTTCACAGCCTCTCCCTGGAATAGTTTGGCTATAAGCATCCAATTCATAACAGCTTGTCTTCCTGCACTAAAGTGTGGCTTTTCCTACACTGTCAAGTGATGATTTTTTTTTTAATCTGCTCATAAAAGTATTACAGACAACAATTGTTTCCAGCTCCACAGCACATGGTTGGTTTATTAAGAGTCAGAGACCACCACTTGCCGGAGACTGGGTAGTGGTGTTCTTGTTACAGTCCAGACCACCAGAAAGCTTGCTAGCCAACTTTTCCAGAGCACAGCTACAACACAAGCATTTCTGCAAAGAAGCTAAGGAGCAATATTGTGAAACTCTGGCATGTATTAAAGTATCTTATTCTGAGAATTTTTACCTGAGAATTCCGATTTTAAATATGTCACAAGAGACCAGGTTAATGCTGCAGTATGGGTGCACCTGCTTTGAAATCTTACAGGCAATGTGTAAATGGTACGTCATTTATATGATGCAACCTTAGCATGCAGATAGTTTTAATAAATCCCTTTAAGGCAGCGTAGATAACTTTTTTAGAAATTCATTTAACATAAGTCCTCATAAATAATTTCTTCGCATTACACACTGTCTCAAAGACTGTATGCCATCTGAGCAGATATCAAAATTCTGGGACTGAGCCTACCAGCTGGTGCAGCTGTGGAGGCAATGACAAGCCTGATGTCACAGCAAAGATGCCAGACATTACATTTAGTTAGCATGCCCAGCAGGCGGATTAATTCACAATTAACCAACCATCTCTAAGGAATCTATTCACCTTTTCCTCTGAGCTGAGGTGTAGGCATGTTGACCCAGAAAACAAAAGTGATGGCTTCAACAAGTACAAATGCAATCTTGAACAAGTCAATTCAATAGGGAAGGTGTTATTCATTACATTCACATAAGGCAATATTCACACTGTAATGAAAACAGAAATAATAAGCCATTGTATTCAACAGGACAAGCTAGTCAAGAAAATCTCTATATCACATTTTGACACTTTTGGAAACATAAATTGGTTATGATTAACTCTAGAAGTTTTGCCTTGTCTTTTGCAAAACAGATGAGTGGATTTAGGAATTAATCCAGCAAAAAGGCAGCCAAGGGCTTTGCTACTGCCAAAAAATACTCCACGATTTCCTCCACATCACTCTCACACTTGACCTCATCCCAGAACTGCAATGATGTCTCATGCTCCCCCTGCCTCTCCGTTGTTTTGGGTTTTCTACTTGCCAGATACTCTCTAGGTTTATTAGATTTTGTTTGCTTGTTTCTGAAATATTCACAAGTGTTGTCCAGAGATGACATTAAAACCAGCAGACTGATTTCTGTGGCAGTGCAAAACAGAGCTGTGTTTCCTGGCACAGCAGGGAGGAGCGGGCTTGAAGAGGCAGACTGTGACAAGACCTGCTCCATGCACTGCTCTGCCTGCAGCTCGGTGCTGTGGTTGGGATGAAACCCACAGCAGGGTCTCCTGAAACCAAACAATGCCTCAAAGAAGTTAAAAGCAGAGGGAATTGACTAGCTAGCTTTTTATTTTGTTTTGTTTTTTTTAATGATTAAAAGTATCAGGCTAATACTACAACCAAAATAGGGAAACACAATACTCTTGATTTCTTTAATCATGACTCTGGCAGAACATGAAGATAAAAACTCACAGTCTGGCTCATTGACGCATATTTCTCTCTGAAATAAAGATTCATTTCTAAACCCTGTATCAGCTTTGAGCGCAGTCAGTGATGCCTTTGGAAGGATTCCTTCTCCAATAACACCATTTCTTTGGCACTCATGACTTAAGTCTTTTACCACCACTCATGCCCATCTTCAACTTTTTCCCCTTCTTTTATTTACCATTATCACAAATAAATATGCTTCAACATGTTTTTGTTCCCTGCCCATGAATTATTCTAACATAAAATACCAATTCTAAATCCTAATGTTTCCTATCCTACTGCAAAAGAAATCTAAATTATTCACATTCACCTCTGCTAATGTGGCCTATGCCAAGGGAATAAAAGTTATAAAGATCTCTGATTTTCCCCAACTGTGATTGCACTGCTTCAATTCTGTCAATAACACTTTCTTCTCCAAGGCAGTGCCTTTGACAGACAATCTGATTTTTTCATGGCAACCTGTGATTAATCATCTTTCTGCTAAAGCCAACATGGTCTTCAGGACATTGTCACTACGAGTTTCTAACATCTCAAGTTGAGGACTAATTTTAAAATAATAATTTAAAAAAAAGATTATTTAAAAAATAACTTATATGTAGGAAACTCTAATATAACAGATTTGATAGAGACAAACATATAGGATAAAAGGATAATTATGTTAACAGCACTCGCTTTTGTAGATTTTGTCAGCATCCATGTTTCCCAGGGAAATGTTGCTGGTTTAAGTGCAGGAATTCATAATTTTCTCAAATATCTGTGATAAATATGACTATTGACACTTTAGGCATATGTATTACCAAAGCCAAAGGAGCTGGTTTTGTCCTGAAATAAACCATGCAACCAGCAAAATTTTATGGCTTCTAGTCATTAATTTATTTTTCACCTTCTGCTTCAGGGACAACAAATATAGCCTTATTACCAAGAGGAGCAGCCTTTCCTTGGTATGACAGATAAAGAATTTAATCATTTGCCTTAGGCTTTGTCAAACATTCTTTTCTGTTGTGCTGACAAAGAAATGTCGTTTAGGTCCTCAGAGCACTAATTTTATTTCACTTATTTGCTTGGATTAGGAAGGAATGACAATAGAAATAACTGGTTTTAAAACTAAATCATCAGCTTAAGCAAATAAACTACTCTTGTGTCATTGGGAGAGGAACTTTTTCCAGAATGCCTGCATGTCAACAGATGAGAAGGGGACATAAAATAACATAATAGGGCCCAGTTTTTTTCTCATTCATAATTCGTTTACTACAGAGAAATACTTGAACTTCTCAAAGCTGAAATGGGCACCTGATGCTGTTGTACATCACAATGACACAAAGACTCCGACTGCAGAAGGCTGAAAAAGTGACTCCTTTATTCTCTGGAAGTGTTTCCCCTTTTATCCTATTTTCCACAGAACAATTCGATTGGTGTCAAGAAGACAAACCTCCTCAATCACATTGGTCAGACCACAAGGACATCAAGAAGTCCCTCCTAGGGAAAGAATGTAAACAATCTTGCTATTACCAAAACATGTCTCTTGTTTACAGAAAATTCCCTGCGAAAGGAATTTCAGAAACCAAAACATGTCAGGCATGAACCAGGGCTACAGGAACCCAGCTCCCTTCATCAGTGTTTTGTGGGCAGCAGCATGTACATCACATGCACAGAGATTGGTCTGTGAGTCTGGATCTTGCCTCAGCTCTGGTCTTTACTATCCAACAGTATACACAGGAAAAATTTGTGAAACATCCCTGGAATAATGATACACAAGTGATGTGTTTTGATTCCCAAGAGATGTGTATGAGCTACCCCACTGGTCTGCTGAAGAGGCTGACACTGAATCATGGCCAGTTGTGCTCCTCCCAGCCTTTACTCTTTCCACTCTCCTACTGTGGTGCTTGGAGGCAAGACAGAGTTTGCCAGCTTCTTGGGTGTTTGGATGTCTTACATCTCTGTATTGCAAATTTGTGCAAAATACGGCATAAGTACACAAATACCGAGCTCATCTTCCATCTTCAAGCTCAAACTCAGTCTGAGGTGAGTTTCCTGCAAGAAAGAGCCTTTCACTTGACTTTCTGTGGTTATTTGGGGAGAAGTTCGCTGGGAGGGAGAGCTGCTTCAAAAGGAGCAAAGTTACTCCTTTGGGAGCACTGCTATCTGAAATAGCCTCTAAAGAGAACAAGAGATCCTATTCAAGCAGGCTCTGGGCTCAGGGTCAGACATAAACCATAGCTTTAGACCAAACCAGAACAGTGATTCAGAACATGGCCAGTTCCAGGAAAAAAGTTGGCTACAAATCTAGACCTGAGCATCATAGCTCAGAGCCTCTTTAAACACGTGCTTCAGCCCCTGTTCTTTGTTTCGTTCTGAGCAGGCAGGACATAAGCAGGTGGCTGCAGGCTGCTGCTGAGCACACTGGGTCATGTTCTGGTAGAGGGCTGGTGGCAGTAGTGGGGGCACTTCAGGCACAGGGCCCTTTTAATTTGTACACATGTGTAAATGCAGGGATACCACTTTTGGAATGGGGAGCCCTTGACCCAGAGATTGCTGGGGGCAATGCTGACGGAGTGCCACCGGAGGTATTGCTGTCTTTGCTTTGGTCCCATACCCTCCCAACCCATCTACTACAAATTGCTTCTGCAAATCAGAGAGTGAACCAGGTGAAGCTTTTGGCTCCTTTGCTATGGCCAGTCTTAAATGCTGAAACACAAAAGCAACATTTAACATACAAATGCTAAAGATCAGCACTGGCATTTCGAAGAAGATAAGCCAGAGCCAACTGCACGGGCTGTGAAATACCCTTTTGCACTGCTTTTATGGGGACTTGTGGGATTCTGAGTTTCAGAAGTTGCTCCTCTGACAGCCTTTCTTGGTGGTCTTCTCGTGAGAATTGAGAGTGTCCTGTGCTCTGGTTATCTATGACTGCGCAAGTGCCTGGTGGGAGCCCTGGCCACCCAGTATAGGTAAAAAAATGGCTTGGCAGCCTCAGCCTAGTACTGTCTCCTTTCCCTAGAGTGATCTCACAGGGAGAACTGCAGAGCACTGCTCCCAGAAAAGTAAGATGGGATGCATTTTCACGCAATCCGATTTTCCCAAGAAGCTACAGTCTCAGTCTCCTCGGCAATGTGAATTAGCGTGGTAAGAGGCATGGTGCAGGTGGACAAACACTTCTGTCCTTTAAAGTGCACTTGAGATTCTTCAGAAGACAGTAAGAGCTCTTTCTTTTTCATTTTAGAAAGACATGATACCATTTAGAAGCTGATGGGTCTCAGAACAGCAAACTGGATGGGATATTCTTTACCAAAAGTGTTATTAGTTATTTATCCCAGTGGAAGATTTTAACTAAGGTGGAAGCTTTGGGGCTAACCTCAACATCCAGATCCAATTTGTTAAACAGTGATAGTGATGCTTCTTTCCAAATGCAGATTTAGATCTACAGATGAATAGTATTATGAAAGAGGATGGTGCTGCACAGACACTATATTAATTACTATATACTTATGACTGTATCTACCATTTGTGGAAGTCCAGGGAACTGCCTCAGGGAATGAAGAATGAGACAAGGCTTGTAGCACAGCAAGACTGAAAAACAAAGTTCCAGGAGAGTCATCCTCAGCAAATCCTTTTCTGAGATTAGAGCTGAAGTAACAGCAACAATTGGTAAACAGGCATTAATCAAGCCAGCAGATTTCCCTTAGTGAGAGTAATTAGCTACTCTGCCAGCTCCCAGTCTGCTCTGGAGGGTTGATTGGCTGGTAGAAAATTTTCGTGGCAGACATATGAATGTACACACCCGTACACAGATCCTGACCAGATTATAAATTAGCTTCACCATGGAAGCTTCCATGCATAAATGCTATTTTGAGAAAGAGAAGTGCTCTGTACAAAGCCATTTAGTGTGATGTCTTAGTTCCGTGGATGTCAATGGGACATTTTCTATTTATTTTTATGAAGCTAGGATTTTACCGTTGATTTTACCAGCACGTATTCTCTCTCCACAAGCCTAATCTTCAGGGGGTTTTGAACATCTGTCAGACTGAAGTGGCAGAAGTAGATGGGCTGGTTTCTGTGCAGTGAACATATTTTGGAATCCAATAATGAATTCAGCTAAAGCATGAATTACCCTGACAGCAGATACACTTGGGTAACCACAACCAAAACGAGGGCTAACTCTAATTTTTGAGTCTAATCTGCTGCCCACCTGTAACACGGGAAAACTCATGGGAGTACACTTCCTCCATAAATGAGGTTACTCATAGATACCTTACTAATGCCTCAGTTCATTCCATCCTAAAGCATACATCTATGCTAGACTGACTCTGAAGAGTCCATTTGATAGAGCGGATTGGCAGCCTGGGACTAAATAATCATGGAAGCGTAAAAAGTAAGGTAAAAGAGAATGCAAAGATAAATATTTACCTTTTGTGAGGTACATTCACAAGGAATAATGCTTCTGAAAAGCAAGTAACAATTCTGAGTTCTCAAACCACTTGATGAAAGAGAGGTCATATTTCCAGATGTCTGATGCTGAGTGCCCAGGAATGCTGCATCTGGGATCTGAAAAGTGAGGAATCCAAAGTTGTTAATCACCCAACAGAAATATTGGCTGATATTCTTGGATTTGGTAACATTCCTAATTTTCAAACCTTCAGCTGGGTTTAATTTTTAAACAGTTGCTTTTCAGTTCAAGTGTTCCTCTTCTAATTTCTTGATCTCCTGCTCTTTTGGCTTCTTTCATTGAAGAAAAAGATAGATAAATAGCAGAGTTGAGGGAGCTCATTTCACATGCAAGGAAACCGTTTCTTCAGCATGTGCTGCATGTTTCTCTCTTCCTTTTGCTACTGCTGTTGTTTAAGTGCTGGCATGAGCAACCCATGTAGCTGGAGGAGGTGTGTATGGTGCAATCTCTGAGATTACAAATCTGAGATTACACAATCTCTGAGATTGTGTGAGATTACAAAGGCATCATGTAACTGTATGGAGGTGCCTTTTATTGTAGAGAGCCAGTAATATGCAAAATGCTATTTCCTAGCTGTTCCTTTCATGTATCAAAGAGCTGACAATTAAATTACTCAAATCCAAGGCCATACAAGCCTTCTACCTCCCTTGTAGTCAGCAGTTTATATATGTATGTGAGTAAGACATTAGAGCTGAAGTTAAAGGTCTGAGTCTTGCAAAACAAAGCTATTCAAAGATGTTAAATCTTCACAAGAGTGAAACATGACTGGAAAACCAAATGGATAATAGAGTCTGTGTTAACCAGTAATTTCTGCTGGAAGGATTTGTAACTCATCAAAGTTGAGGAAATCATCTGCATTAGTGTTTTATACAAACTATTAGGCATGTCTGAGCTTTCAATTAAGTAGACTAGAAGAATAATCAAGCACTGATTTGATTAGAATCTTTCTTTTGTTGTTTACCTTAATGGCATATATATAATTCGTAGGCTTTTAATTTACAAAAAAACCTACAACAACAAAAAACCAACAACAACAACAACCAAAAAAACCACCCCAATCCAAACTAAAAAAACCCCAAAACAAACAAATGAGAAAACCAACCAAAAACCCCCAAACAAACAAACAAACAACCCAAAAAAAAACCCCCACAAAACAAAAAACCATACTTCTAGCTACTTCCTTGTGAAAAGCAAATATTGCATAGCAAACCCTGCCTTCTTCAATATTTGTACAGATTGGTAAGGCAGGGATTTATGTGTACGTGTCTAACACTGCAGATACGTAAACACAACATGCACATATATTTTCTGTCCCTCTAAAAGCATGAAGAGAAGGAAGGCTTTCTGGGATATGTCAGAGTCACTAGGAGGACCAATTGATCCAGAATGTGAGACAATCGTTTGTGGCACAGTGTTGTGCTCTGAGAGATACCAGATCCAGCCCTGCATAAACCTGTTGCATTACCAGCTATGTTAAAGGGCATTGTGCCACAGGTAAAGATACAGGACCAGTTTCTGCAGGGTTTATCTGGCTATTAGGCTGCTCCAGACTGAACTTAATGAGACATTTGTTTTGTTTAGAGCTCTTCATATCTGGCTTCTTAAATATTGTTCGCTTTCTGTATAGTGGCATAACGTAAACAGAGGGACAGCATATTGCTTTTTCTCTGTGTATCTCTCCTACAGCATCAAGATTGGGACATTTACTGGGAATGATCAATGTGTGCATGAACTTTTCTTCCCCAGAAGAACTCCAAATTCTATTTTACTACTTCCATTAGCTATTGGTAAAAATTGTTGTTACTGTCCCATCTGACTACTTGAAAAATAGTGACATTGTTTGTCATAGAACAAATGTAAGTGCCACATTTGGAGATGGGGAGCAAGTTCAGATGCTTGGTTTGATATTACTGAGGCAATATTTATTTGGAGGAATCAATATATTTTCTTAGATCAGCTGATGAAAGTGGGAAAAAATTACATACTTGAAAATATAAAAAATTAGGAGCCTTTCTGCTCATCCTAGACATTGTTTGTGTCAGTCTAGAACCCTAGTTTACAAATAGTCTGTATGCTAACTGTAGCCTTTGTGTTTCTTTCTGGCTGCATAAGATAAGAGCTTAGCTTGTTTGTACATAAATGTGTCCACATGGAACAGACACTCTTAAAATCAGAGAGGAAAAATTATGGAAACAGTGAATACAGTGGCCTTTAAATGTCTCATATGAAAACAATTAACACTTTATTGTATATTACTTTATTAGGAAGTAATAAAGTAATAAATCTCCAAAACTCTAGGGCTTTTCTAGCACCTCTGCTAGCTATAACACTGCTGATAACAAGACACATCTGCTGATTATGCTCTTTTGAGTGGTCCTTCCTTTACCTCTTGCTCCCCTCCACACTGTTGTTTTGGCATCTGTAATTAAGTGTGGCGCTCAATAATAATCACCATCTCCCAAGCCTATCTTCCTCCCAGAGTTTCAGTAGCAGTATCCATTTCAGGGCCTCAAATCAAGTCATGAAGGAAACTTGTCCTGTTCATACAAAAAGTACAGATAATTACTAGGTACAGAGAAAGGAAGAGAAAGATCAGAAAAAAATTCAAAGACAAACACTCAAAAAATTGAAAGAATAGCCTGTGTCTAGCATCTCAATGAGGAGGCCTGGGAGCATAGAATGAGGATTTTGGGTCAATGATTTCCAGGTAGCAGTGACACCTTCCCATCCAGTAAACCACAACCTGCGCTCAGTGCCTCATCTCTCATTGCATAAGATGTGCTGGTAATTTCCAGGGAGTGAGTAATGAGAACAACTCCTACATGTGCACACCCCCTGCACAGGCACACTTGAACGGCAGGAGCATCTCATCCCCATAACCTCACCCTGGAGGCGCTTCCTTTTAAAGAACCACACCACGGGACACGTGGCAGTCCCGGCTCCTGCTGTGCGACTGTCCCGTAGGATACAGCACCTAAAGGGTCAGCTCCTGGTCACACAGAGGCCTCTTAGAAATCCACAGAGAGAAGAGGAAATGAAGGGAAGTGAGTGATAAAGCCCAAAACCCATTCTAAATGCATGCATGGAGCTTTGGCTTCCTGCTGCACCAGGGTCACTTCATGCAAATCCTTCCTGGCCCAAGCTTTGGGAAATCACACAGAGGCTGAGGGAGTTGCTGTAGTTGCACAAATCGTGCCGTGCCAAAGGGGAGGCCCTTTGGCAGCAAAGCCTTTACCCGCGGTGGCTGCCGCTTGTCCCCGCAGCTGAGCCTCGGCTGCCGGCACGGCTGGCACAGCTCGCCCGGGGGCGACGCCAGCACAGCAGGGCAGAGGCCAGGCGGGGCAGAGCTGCTCCGGGAACTCAGCCTCTGGCAGAGACAGCTGGCACCATTTCCTGCGCTGTGGGATATCTGTGGCATCAGGGGACCTTCCCGTGCTGCAGGGAAGCTAAGCTCACCTGGCTTTTGAGACCACACCAGTCTGCAGAGCTGACAGGATTAAAAATCCATAGGGCTTAGTGCAATAAGTTTGGCTGCTGCCAAGCATAAATGGGGAAGATCTCACAAACTTCTGGGTTTTCTGGATGAACAGTCTTCAGCTTCTCATTTGAACTGGACAAAAATTACTCCCTTGGGAATTGCAGCAGATAGAGAGAGAGAGATAGTGAGATGATAGCGAGATGATAACGAGATAGCAAGAGAGCAAGAGAGAAAGAGAGTGAGAGATAGATAGATAGATAGATAGACAGTTTGAATTTGATGCTTTATAAAATTANTCTCAACAGCAGTCTGGGCTCTGTTATAGCTGCAGATGACTGTGAGTGCAATCAGAAGCATGCTCTGCTCTACTCGTACAGCAGAATCAGTCAGGTTGGGATGTAATCTTAAGGCTGACTACATTGTTTTGATCCAGCTTCCCCAAATCAGTGCCATGCAAAGGAAAGTGATGACAGTTACAGAAAAGTGGAACCATATTTCCTTTGAGGATTCCCTCCTTTCCTTAAGAAGTATGTCAGTTTAATGTTACCATTAGGTCCTGTGACTGGTACATGTCAAAATGCTAGTGCTCACTGTTATCTTTCTCTATAGGCAGAAAGCTGCTTATAGAAGTGACAGTGATTCTTGTATGTGAGACAAATACTGATGTCTTGCTAGAGAGGTTTGCATTTTTCAATAAGAAAAAAAAAATTAAAAGAGACTGGGTATTAAAAGGGCATTAGCAAAGTTTTCCCTCTCAAGACTGACAAAACCCCCCCGAAAATACGAAGGACAACACAAGGCAAACATCTGTTCAAATAAAGAGAGTTAGAGCTGCCTTTTGTGGCATTGAAGTAATATTCCACCCATAAAAATTAACTACTCTGTGTTTCCCTGCACTTTATACCATACTCAGGTCTTAGGATTATGTTTACTGGAAAGTTTTGATTGTGCCATTTCTTTTCACTGCAAGCTAATTTATGGTTCCATGTAACTTAATCACATTTTCTCCAGCCTTTTATTAACAACACAAGTCTGGGACAGATAAAAAGCCATCGTTCAAAGGAGTAACACACCTCCTTAACACAAACTGACACAGGCTAGGGCTCAGACAATCCCAGACCTGCTCCATTAAGAGATGAGATTTTTAACAACAGATCTGTGGGACCCCACTGGATATAATGGGCCCTCGTCATGGTATGACAGGTGATTATGTTCTGGAAATGTTCCAGTGCCAGCTGTGTTGCTGCATGTTATTTGTAACCTCTGTAATTGCAGCTTTTCAAAACCATTTTTATTTGGAAAGCCAGTATAGAGGACAAAAAACCCTAAAAACAACCTACCACCTTTTGTTCAGAGATGAAAAAATCAGCATATCAAAGCCTGAATAGTAGTGGCCTGTTTTCTGAATTGCTGGCTTAGACACCCTTCTTATAACAAACCCCCGAACTTTAATGTAATCACTGTTTTCCCCTTTCCTCATAGTCCAGTTACTGTTCCTGCTTACAAACGAATGGATCAGCAAGCATCTGCTTAATGCCTGTGAGGGCAATTCCTTCTGAAATATTAAAAGGCTGAGAAGCTGGGCCTGTTCATGAGGGCTGCTTGAGCACTAAGTAGAGAGTCTTCTGTGTGTCTGGGGTTGAACCAAGGAGGAGTCAGAGAAATGAGCCATCTAAATTTGCTCCCAACTGAGCTTCATGTGTTTTTTCAATTGCACTTGCTTTTAAATATCCTGGCACCATCGAGCTTGAGCAACCACATGCGGCCACTACCACCAGCTCTGGACCCTGCTACTCCTCTGGTTAGGTCACTATTGTGTCACCATTCATTCAAAACCACCCATGGGGAGAGCACAATCGTTTCCTTTGCTCTGTACAGAGCAGAGCAAACTTTAGACCTTCGCATAATTTCTAACTATTTCACACTGTTCAACTTGCTTGCCTTGGAACTTGAGGAAAATTCTAGTCCTTGGATTTCTTTCCTTAGGTCACATTTGAATATAGATTTAGAAATTAGTGGGAGAGGGTTACTCTGCCCCCCAAGATACAAAAATTGCCTGCCCGTTATGCAAGTGATGGATTACTAAGGCAGTAATGTGGGTAGTTATATTCCTGGTGGAATAAATAATCTAGGCATGAATCACCTTTGCTTCACTGCTGTATATTCAGAGCAAATACTTTTATATCCATGATTTCTCAAACCATCTGAGGAAAAAAGTATATAAAAAGAAGTCACATGAGAATGGAAGGAAGTTTAAAGAGCTTTCCTAGGATTTTTAGTTGCCAGGGTAACCATTTTACTCTGTAATCAATATGTTTGGCATGTTTCTATTGCTTTGTGACTGCTCCCACAGACAACATTAAAAGGTGTTTGGGGAAAACACTGGAAGTGAAGACAACTACTAACTTTGGGAAAAAATGATTTGGATATGAAAAAGGGAAATAACTTATCCCCCAAATAGTCTAAAACTCTATCTGATTTTCTTGAGAAATGGTGGAGTAATTTTTTTAATAGATTTGCAGGATTTGAGAAGATCCTTTGGAGTATATTAATTTCAGCACAATGTTGCACAAAAGCTACATTTTAAGTTTTTCCCTATGTTGAATGCATTGCATTGTACACAGTATTCTGTGTCAATCAGTGAAGAATCACCTTCTGAGTGATAATCTCCTAAGTTTAAAAAAACACATAGCAAGCCCACCACCAAGCTGCTTCAGCAAAATAACTGACCAATGTTACCTAATTAAATTTATTATTGATAAGACAACACCAATATCAGCCACTGATCCAATGCACATTCTTAAGAATTTTAGGAGAATCCCTATTTTTGCAGTGTTTTCTAACCGAGACTTTCAGACCGTTTTTGTAAATAATAAATAATTTTGTATGTAAAACAAGTAAGCATTGTTCTTAATCTAAAGGCAGATATATACTGACAAAAGCACTAAAACTATTTCCTCAACACTTTCACAGCAAAGCAGGACATGCCTTGTTGATACAATTATGGCTGATTCCTTTGTAGGCATTTCCATCGTTCATGTGTCTCCATCTGCATGGGGCAGAAGCTTATGACCCAATCCCTCTTACTCATCTCCTCCTGCCCTGTTTCTTCTCTCTCTTGGAGTGGTGCATCACAAGGCCTGCCTCAGATGTCTGTGACAGAGCTGACCCAGGTTAAGGAGGTTGCATGACCTAAAGCCTTGTGTTTCAGAAGGAAAACAGCAAGGGAGCTTCAGTACATTCACTGTTTGTCAGAACCCCCTCCTACCCCCGCGTTCTGAACCCATGAGACATCAAAATGTTAGAATAACTATTTATTCAGTTCAGCCTATTTTTTATTCCAGTCTTTTTCAAACAGAGAATCTTCAAAAACTTCACAGCTCAAGATAAAATTAGAAACTGCTTTAAAGAACTTGCTGCAGAGATGGCAAGATTGCAAGAGAGGAGACATAAGGAGATATGTCAGAACAGAAAAGGAAGAAGATTTTATTAAAATGAGCATCTGTAGGGATGGGCATTTCCAATAGCTACAAGGCAAAGAGAAAGGGGGAAAATGAAAAAAAAAATGAAATGTGCTATTAATTTTATTCACTGGCATTTACTTAGATCATAAAGCATCCTTCCATTTGTTTCTGGGTGGTGTTGTGCAGATTTTGTGGAGTCTACAGATGCCCCATGTGAAAATTGCTCAGTTCAATCAGTTCTTACTGAACCAATCCAAATGTTCTTTCTCTGAAAAAATATCAGAGGTCTCGGTGGTGATTTTAGTGAAAGGTGACAGACACTTCTGTCATTGATCATGGCCCTGTTAACTGGTGGTGTGATAAAGGCTGTTCTCCCTCCTAGGAACTGCTGCAAGGCAATTCTGAGAGATTCAAGTCAGGTGTTTGCTTCATCTATGGCACTTGTCTTCCTTCATCTTACTTTATCTTTAAATAATACTACTATTGGTTTGGCTTTTTATTATAATTAAGGACTTGTTTTGTGGCCGTACCAGTGGGACCAGGAGCTCAAGTACCACTGCCTGAGGAAAAATAAGCCTGTGGAGCACAAGCCTGTCTTGGCAGTGTCTGTTGCTTCTGATAAAGAAAAGGGAAACATTATTTTTGCAAAACAAACCGTAAAGGCTTCCCATTTCTGCTCAGAAAAAAGGATGTTCACTGTGAGCCACAGATGATGGTCTTAGCTCCCTCCAGGCAGGACAACACTGCAACTCCTGGATTGCCCTGAGCCCAGCTGCATACATCCAGCTGCATGAAGTAATGGGTAATAGCATGGCTTTTGCAGGGTCTATTGCAACATGCACCTCTCCAGGCTGCCTTGAGACATCTGGCAGTTCATCTGTGCTGTCCCCTTGGCTGTGATGCCTGGAACATCAGCAGTACAGAGCTGACTATTTCAGGGCTGGGTTAGATGCTCTCACGGTGTTTTCATACACCAGCAGTGCTAGCCTTCAAGCCCTTACCAAATGATTTCTTTTTCTTTTTTTCCTTAGACCTGTGAGGCCATCCTGCATAAAGAAAAAAAGGCAAACCCACTTTCTTATCCTCACACTTGCAAACACAAAACCCTCCAGGCCTTTTCCCCCTATTTATTTTCAAACTTGTGATCCTGATGTGGAAGCCTCATCTCTTTTTTTTTTTTCCTCCACTTTTTCAGATTGACAACACTGTGTAAATTCTGTTTTACCAGCAGGAGCAGGAAGGAACCAGCAACATGATAGTACCAATTTTTTTGATGGCCATTCTTATGGGAAGGATAGTAATGTGGACAGAGTGCACAATCTTTCCCTCAGAGACACTCCTGGTTTCTAATTTCTCTGCTACACCACATGCTTGTCTAGGCTACATATTAATTATTTAAAAATACATATTAAACTAGAGTTAGGGTTGAGAATATGCACCAGTATGTTAAGGTAATAAAACCTTACAGGGACGTTATAATTATCCCATAAAGAAACATGACAATTCCAGTGACTTCAGATGAAGCATAAAAGAAATGAAATTGGGTTAGAGACAGGCAAAATGTCTCCATATAACCTTTATGAGGCTCTCTAGTGAGTTCTTGAGAATTAAAAAAAAGGAAAAAAGAGATCAGTTTAAAGTAAAATATCTTCTTCATAAGCAAGTAATCATTGCTTTATGTTCGTATGTCTTATAAGAGCGGTATACCTAAACCAGACTAGCTGATGATGGTGTTTGAAATTTAATTAGTGTTGCTGATTGCAATGTCTGGGTCAACTCTGTCTTGGTTTACAGTGCTCTTGAGAGACAGGGTGCAACACACTGGAGCTCCAGTGAGGACATAAACATGGCTTTTGTTTGGACAGAGCTTTTCCAGACTTGTTGAGACTGTGCTCTACTCTCTCTCTTCTCTTAGAAGAAATTTCATTGTTCACACTTGACAATGTTCTGTTGTCTGCAGATGTTTCTTAATTGGTTTCAGTTTAAGTGGCACCCATATGAGACCTACAAAAAAAATATAAAACAAATTTGATTAAATCTTATGGGAAAGGGAGCTAAGCACAAAACACAAAGATTTGACAACTAAAGGAAAAAATAAGTAAGCCATAGTGGGATATAAGATGGCTTGATTATTATGGTGCGTTTTTATTTCCATATTGCATCTAAATTCAGTGGTATTGTGACACACTGACTGTACAACCAAAATTATAACAATATCAGACTCAATCAGTTTTCACAGGTTCCAACCTTTCCAAAGGCAGCTTGAGATGATCTAGTTATCCATGCAATTGCAAAGCAACCTGTCTGCACAAAAAAGGTAGAGAAATGTCAACAAATACCTGTGGTGATTGCCACTAAGCTGGAATTACAGGCTGGTTGGAATGCTACAGTCACACAGAAGAATGATATGTGGGAAAATGAAAGGAGGTGACTTAATCAAAATGATTTTTTTCTGTATGTGTGTTTATGTACATAGATGTGTGTGCCTGAAGTTATGAACACTGTGTTTGCCTGGAGGAGAAGGAATAGGCCGATGCCAAGCTGGTTTTGATGTTGTATTTAGGTACTTTAGGAACCAGGCAGCAATCAGCTCAGGTTTAGCTGAACTCAAAAACCAGCTCGGTTGTAACCACAGTTTGGTATCCAAACCGAGTTTGTGTTAATTCCCCCCTTGTGTATTGATTGCCATCTGTTGTCACCGTTGTTTTTTCATGTTTGTAATCACCCCTTATTATTCCACATTGCAGTACTCTCATTTATTAGTAATGTCAGGATTAGTGTCCTCACAAGACAGCCACCACACTCCTATTACCACTCTCTGGCAGTGCTGTTCCTCTGGTTCAGCCCCATTGCCATAGGCACATGTGTTGGGTATATAATTTTACTTGTTCTTCAATTAATTTTGTTCACAGATTGAAGCATCCAGTGGAACTCCCTGGTTCATGTGATATATTATATTCCATATATAGTTCTATGTTATCCCATATGATAAAGCAGAAAAGGGCACATCTTGATTACCCCTCTGATAATTGAGTTTCTCTCTTGGTTTAACTTCTCACATCAACTGAAACATGGCAAGGGCATGATGGGTTTTACTTGTGTGCTCCCCATTAATGCTGTAGGTATCTATTTTGCTACAAGATTCATCTGGGCTGCTGCACTTGGGACAGTCAGAGCCCTGGCAGGGACAGAGAGAAGGCAGCAGCAGCAGGGAAAGTTTGTGGATCTAGGACCGGGCTACTCAAGGACAGATGGTGCATCAGTGAGACTGCCATGCAGTTCCCTGATGCAGCTGGAGGGTTCTGAGCAGGGCACGAAGCACAGAAATGCAGCCAGACCTCGAAGGTGATGGAAATAAAGATATTTCCCCAACTGTGTAAAGTTTCTTGCAATTAAGAAGTCAGTAAAAGTTTCTGGTCTGTGAGCAAGACTGAAGGAAAGGACCTACTCTGAAGAACAGGGGGTTGGGATGTGGGGAGGAGAATATTTATTTGCAAGATGTTATTTTCTAATCTGTTTCAGATGCAGCCGATTCAGATTTCCTTGGCTGCAACAGTGACAAAACTCAACCCTGTCTTTTAATGAAATGGATCTGCAGAGACTAAAACTGTTTTCATGTGCTCAGCAGAAGGAGAAGGTGTAGGATTTACCTCACAGCTCTGCTTCACATTGGGTCATGTCATGTTAATTTGAGTAGAAGTCTTTCTTCACCTTTTCATATCTAATTCAAAGCCCCTCTATTATGCTTTTCTTAAACAGAATAGACAAAATCCAGCCAGGCTTTTAGCACAAAAGCAGGCCTCTACTCTAGAAACCAGCATCAGTCCTGGCACTGTTATTTTCCTTTCTGGGTGGCTTGTGCATACATCTAAGTACTTAAATCATCCTCAGCTCCCTTCTGAGGACCCTCACAGAGAGAGAAAGTCACTTCAATAAATCATTCTCTATTTAACAGATGAGGATTCCTTACAGAGCCAGACTTTCTATTTCAATTAAGTGTTAGGGATGTTGTCCATGCAGTTTACCTTGCATCAGTCTTAGTCTGTTAGCAACATCTATACTGATCCTTCATGATTTTCAGTCACAAGTGCTACTACTGTAGATGCAATCTGTGCCCTTGGATATTTTAATAATCATCTTCTACAGTAGTAGTTGCATTTTTTATACTACCTCTCCCATCTTCTTGTCACATATAAATATAAATGTCAGTGCTGCTTCAGGGATTCAACAGTCTTCTTCTCCTTCTCTTTCCTTGGTTTGATTTTTTGATCCAAGTGTAATCCAGACTCTTTCTGTTTGTGCTCACAGCCATTGCCTTTAGGACATGACTGTTCTTTGTGTGCCTTTAAATGGGAGGTTGTTAGAGCCATCAATCAAAATGTGTGGTAAATTAAAAGTATGACTCTCCCTGCTTTTAGATATTGTTTGCCACTGTCTACTTTGCCCTCAGCCATTTTCCTGTACCTCTTAATCTCTGCAAGCTTCATTCTGTTCAGGTGGCATGTCACATCGAGGTGCTAATGAGCTTGCAGCTCGAACAATGACACATATGTTGCTAATATAAATGCTAAGCACTTGCGTTTGCATGCAAAGTATGTTTTGAAAAATGGGTTGATTATCATGAAGAGAATCAGGAATGTGCAGATGGCAACTCTATCCCCATCCTGCTCTGATGACTGACCCCTGCTCTGTTGTGCCACGAGAGTCCATTATCCCGGCTCACAATGCTGATACAGCCAGCGTCCCTTCATGCATATGTAGCATCAGAGAATTTTTTCCTCTGAGTGTGTCAATATCCGTCTCCTTGATTTCAGAGGTCACTGTGGCTCAGATAACAGGATTTTTATTTACAGAACATGAATGAAATTTGGCAAATGCTTACACAGCATTGCAAACTCATTGGGTTTAAATATTTTCTTTCTGTTGTTTTCAAAGATTGCCAAGACACTGGGCTTGGTATGAGGTTCCTGCACGTTCACAGCAGGACACAGCACACTAGAGATCATTTTCATTAATGCCACTATGCATTTTTAAGACATGGCACCATACAATTGCTTCTCCAGCATAGCTATTAAGCAGAAGGACTTGCAGCATCTAACCAAGTTCTCACATAAGAAATGTGAGATTTCCCTCCTTTCCATCTCATTCTTCTGCAGATCTTTCACCTGCAGCATCCTTGTCTTTCTGGCTCATTTGCTGCTCTCCCACCACAGGTGTGTAATATCACAGCAGTACAAGGGCTCTCCTTTTCAGGCTTTCTGACTTAAGTATTGTGACCACCTATCTCCAGTCAGATTTTTTTTTTCCTCAAGCTTTTGTGTTATCTAAGCCTCATTATCCAGTTTTCCCACATAATTCTGACCTCTTGTGTCTGTGAGGATGCTAAGTCTTTGTTCTCTCACTTACTACATATAATCTTGCTTGAGACAGTATCTAAATTTCCTTGTCCAAAATTCACTTTTCTTCTCATCTTGACAGATTTACAGCTTCAGGCTCCTAACACACACTTTCTTCAAAGTCCAGTGTCTGTGGTCAAAGCTAGAAACAAGAGGACTGGTGCACCTTCTCCCTATGATGTTTCCCACCTTTCTCCCATCCAAATCTGGTAGGACCCAGAAACACACCTGTGTTGCACATGAGCTTCCCAGAGCCGCCCTGCCTACCTCCAGCCTCCTGATATCACCTTCCCTTGCTAAATTTTTAATTCACACTCTTTAGCCCCCAACATGATTATTATTTCTTCTCCTCTATTCAGCATAAAAATCTTCTGCACATTCTTAACCATTTAGCACAGGATCTCCTAGCCCTGTGTTTCTCTTTCCTGTTCCTGTTGCTAACACTAGGCTAGACCTTGCTGTGGTTTGGGAGAGGTCTTGGCACCAGCACAGCTTCTCCTGTCATTGGAGTGGGGCAGGTGCCTCTCAAGGGAGCATTAATACTTCACATCACTGGTGAAGCTGTGCTGGTGAGGACCCATCTCTCTGCTCACATGGCTGCCAGGCGTAACTTTTCTCTGCACTGCCTGTGCTGGTGGGAATGGGTGTACAAACCAGGAGAGCATGTCCAATTTAGTTTAAATTTTATACATACTCCCTATAATAATGAGATTGCAGGTACAGGCCACACTAACCATTATGTGATATGAAAATTATATTTCTATGTTTTCCCAGATGAAACATCATACAGATTTCATCTCTTTCTTTTCTCCTGGAAAGGTCTGAAGGAGAATAATTTTTTTAATCTACTTTCAATTACTACAATTGCACAACCATAAAAACCCTACTAAGATAAAAAAACCTCTGGAAACTATTATAGAGCCACAGAAATGAACTCTTAAATTGCTGTGCTACATTTATTACCTAGCTCAGTAGGCTCTCAATGGTTTATTATAATTTTAAACTCAATAAAGAGTGCATTCCTCCAAGGGCAGAAAAGTCTTCCTATCATTATTTTATTGTTTATCAAGTTAATGCAAAATCATTTCATAATGAATGCGTTTTTACTTTCTAGAATTTTTCTATTTTGAAGCAATTTTCTGGGAAAATAAATGCTGGTGAAACTGAAAATCTCTAGTCTTTGTCAGTTTAATTTTATACTATTATTGTTTGGTTGTTTTCTTCCCTAGTGAGATACTGACCTGAAGAAATACTATCCAAGTTACAAGCACATTTAATTTAGGTATTCCTATCACCATTTCTCTATACTCTGTTTTTAAGTGACTATTGGAAAGATAATGGTTGGTTTGCTGAACATTTAATTTACTAAAAAAAAAACCTGTTTACACTGTCCCTCCACAATTAAATCTTTTTAATATAATATTTCATTGGATCTGAAATGAACATTTATTTCACTGAGGAATAAAGAAAGAGCCTTTTTCTTTTTTTTAATTTAAATTCTTTTTTCCCTACTCAACCTCAGTTAAGTTCTGTACTGATGACTCCATCTTTTACAGTTTTACTTACAAGTGGCGCTCCAGTGTTGGCAGAGAAAATTTGTGTGGGCAGAGTGGTCACAATCTTGTATGAATTGTACAGATGCAATTAAGGGATGCTAGCATCCACCATCTATTTTCAAGCATTTGGCATATATACATACATATAAACAAAATACTAATACAAGATACAAATACAAAATAGAATAAAATTCCTAAGCACCTCAGTGATTATCCCACTAAGTACAGAACAGTTCAGAGTCTGGTAACTGCACTGAGAAATTTCCTATTAAGTTTCTGAATCAAATTAGTTTGATACCAACTGAGATCACTGTTTTGTGAGAATTATTACTCAGCCAGTGGAAAACGATTTGGTCTGTCAGTGTCAGGACATACATGGAAAGATGGGGAGGTTTCACATGGGGAGGTTCAGCATAGTGCTGGACTGACTATAAGGACAGAGCCTCTCCTCTTCCACTGGTAGGAGCTCCAGCTTTCCAAGGACTCACCCTGATTTGGAAGGAAAGGCATGATAGATGGAGAACCTTCCCACCAATAGAATACCTTCACTGTAGAGACAAAATTCCAGTACACAGTATTCCATGAATATGTCAAAAAGTTGTGCGGGTTGATAGCAGAAAATGTCCTTTGAAAAAAGAACTATCAAGGACAAATGCCCAAACAGCATATTTGCCCGTCTTTCATCCTCAACCAATACTGTGAGACTGGCAGTCCCTCCCTTCAGGGCATTCTCCATGGTTCAGTCAGTAGCTTTTAACCCTAGACACCCTTCACAGTACAAATAACTGCAGTCTGGTCCTTGCTCAAAAAGCCAGTTGGAACCATCATCCCAAGGCCTGAGATGTTCTGCAAGCATGTGTGCTTACACTCCAGTGATTTTGGGGACACATACACAAACCTGGCACTAGGGAAATAGAGATGAGTGCGTTCTCAGAAGCCTCACTCCCTCTTGCAGGATTGCTGAGGTCAGAACTGGCACTTGTGAGACAGTCACCATAATTTCACTGCTACCCTGTGGTGTGTGCTGTGTTTTAGCCTCTTGCAGCTCTTTGGTCTGCAGCCAGTCTTGGTACTGCCTGTGAAGAATGACTTGCAGTGTGTGTCTAGAGCCTCACCTCAGCCCTGGAGTGCCTCTGAAGTAACAAACGGCCCTGAGTCTCTAACAGGAGCGCACCATGCACTGGCAGCATAAGGTATAGAGGCTCAGAGAGAGAGTGCAGAACCCTCCTGGAGATGGTTCTCCAAAGGCAAATACACAATAATAGAGAAGAAGCTTTGCTCAGTCAGTCAGTCAGCACAAATGTGGATTGGCAGGAACTTAACAGTGCTTGCTACCTGTGAGTAGCTTTGAAGGCCTACAGAACATCAGATGCTCACCTAGTTATTGAAAGGTTTGCCATTAAAAAACCCAAAACAACAGACCTCCTTTGTACTGCAAGTTTGCTTTTCTTGCAGTACAGCAAAGGAGACAATGTATGTAGAGGGCATGGGAAGAAGAATATGAGTGCTTTTAAAGCAAAAGTGAAGAAATAGTGGGGATAACTGCAGAGAAGAATAAGAGCCACACTCTTCCCACTGCAGAATAGAAGAGTGCAAGAACATACACAGTGAAAAATGATTGCTCCAGGACAGCTGACTTCACGAAGTGAGTTACTAAGGATTCTCTACCCTGTATTGCTGATGCTCTGAAGATATCAGCCATTACAGCCTCATGTTTAGCATATCTAATGATGGAGGAACCTCACCCTGCTGTCAGATAAATCACTGGGTTACATACCAGATATCCTCTTTTGACCCAGTAACAAGTCTCTAAAGTGTTATCTTGAGTCATACCTTCACTGCTTTGTTCACATTGTACTAAGCAGTTTTTCCCACAGTTTCTTGTAAAGCAGTAAATGAAGGGCTCAGTTGGTTGGTCTTACTACTTGTGAGCTTTACCAGACTGGGTTCTCTTGGTGTGGACTCTAAATCTTTGTCCAGTCTAGCCTGCAAAGGTGAAAAGTAACTTGGTACAAAGAAATTGGACAAAGTGCATCCTCTCATAGCCACTACCCCTGTGCAGCAATGAGTTATGCAACAGGAGCAGTGGAATCTCCCCAGCTTGTGCCAAGAAGTGGCTCCCTTTTTTGTAGGAAGCAATTTAAAATTTTTCAAAGGGTGCTTACTTTGGAAAGAATTTGAAGTCACAGGCTGTGAAACTGGAGGTGTCAGGTTTGGTGTTTTGGTGTTGCTGGGGGACAATGGAGATGAGAAGCAGGAGACTCTTTTGGGTACAACTGCTTTTTCTACAGGAGGAGGTGGTTTTTAACCTGTTTCTTTGTAGAACACAATAGAATGTGGTAAATAACTCCAGGTGTGTTTTGGTTTTATGTGTTTGTTATGTTAGCTGCACCAAAGAAAGATGTTAAAATAAACCTTTTATTTAAAGGAAGATTTATTTATAAGGTGGCATGCACGTACTCATCCTGTCTTGCTGCATACATCTTGGTCTTTCCTCAGCTCTTTGACTTCTCCTTGTAATTATCTGAGAGCAAATTAAGTTATCAGTGTTTGCTATTAAGGAAAGTAATTCAGATCCAGAGAAGGCTTGTGCATGTTTCTGTTTTACACTACCCCTTATTATTCCATCAGGCTTTTCTTTGCCATTTACAGGTTCATTCTCAACAGCTGAGAAGTGTTGTATTTTGCAGACCATGGATTCAATATCAAGGGCAGTAGGGAAGCTGAATGGTTTTAGAAAGTCTACATGTCACATAAGGCAAATACCATTGTTTTCTTTCGAACCAGAAATGTCAAACAGAAAAGGTCAGCTCAACCCTAGCAAAACCAATACTATCATGGCCTGCATGTCCATACAGTGCCCTGCTCATATTCCTCAGATCTTAGCAGCTAAACTGAGAAGTGAAAAGGGAAGAAAGTCAGAGCAGTGGCCCCAGGGGTGCTGTGATACTGTTCCAGTGGCCTCTTTTGAAGGGGACAATGCCTTAGCTCACCCTAAGGACAGCTATGTCTGGTTACACTTCTTTAAACTGGGTGTACCTGGTTTTTTTGCACAGCTGTAATTTCATTCTTTGGCCCTAAAAGTTTTCAAGCAGGAGGTCACTGCTGCTGCTGCAACAATCACAGACTTTGAAATGTCAGAGAACTCAAATGCCCTGTGGAATGCGGTCAAGTTCCCATGGACCAGTTTAATAACTGAACAAAGATGCTATTTTAATAATTAGAAGGACCTTGTGATTATAATCACAAGATAGTAGCAGATAAGAGATGAGTGTGTGCTGGGATATGATTTCAAACAAAGAACATCTGCTTACTGGCTGTGGAAAGTCTTACTCTTCGGGATGGAGTCTTTACCTTTTCACAGATTAAAGTTAAAACAGAGAAGAGGGAGAAAGTGAAATGCAAGATGGCAAAAAAAAATTTCCAAAGGGATACTTGGCCATTTTCGTATAAATTTGCCTCTAGAGTGAAGAAATCTGTGGTGGATATCTAATGTTCTGCTTCAATATGTTTACTCAGGTGAAATGTCCAGCAGGTCCTCCAAAATTTAGAGCAGGCAAGACAAAAATCACTGCAATATGCAAAGAGTTTCACAGAGTTATCAAAGGAGAAGCATGCCTGGCCAATACTTACAGGCAAGTTTCTTAGAAGAGATTTGTAGAAGGCAGAATGCAAGCTAGGGTGTACAGGTATGTGTGGATGTGTGTGTTTAAGAAGACTGGAACAGGCTGTTACCCTGAGTCTTGACACTTGCCACTGGCAACGCTGCAGGCTGAGAGTTCTCTCTGTATAGATGGTGAGAGCAGCATAGCCTCTTGTGGGATTTGGCATCTTGTTTTCTCTTCCACAGAGGATAATGGGAACATGGTCTCTCAGAAATAGCAGGATTTACAGGGTGACTTGCTAAGGGAGAGGGCATTCAGCTTGCCTGTGGTGCTCCTGCCCTCAGACAGCCAAGCATTGCAGTTTAAGAAGAGCTTGTCTTTTGCCTCTGTTCAGGATCCATGTATTTATGCAGGAGGTATGCTCAAAATAGAGATGAATACAGAATGCAATAAACAGTATTCCAAGGCTGAGTGATGAAACTGATCTTTTCCCCCTCTGGTGGTGTCACTGATTCCACTCCCTTCCTGTATTTCTTCAGCCATCACCTTCTCTCATCACAGAGATTGCATCTCAGTGTGTTTGGTGAATTAAAGGCTTTTTTTTCAAGTGTTAATGAGATGAGGTGTTTTTCCTGCTGTGAACACTTGGTGTGTTTCTATATAAGAACCTTGCACAACCTCAGCGCTTTCACTAAGCTGCTTGGTGTTATTGATTCCTCCAGGTGCTGCTGTGAGGGGTTTGTGGTAAAAAGCAGTGACTCAGCTGATGTGCTCACTGGAGATGTTTTACAGGCTCAGACTGTGCTGCTGTTGCTGCCAAGTGGTTAAAAAAAATCAGACAATCCTTTCAATTTGTTTGAAGTAAAGTGTAGGCAGCAGCAAGGTTTTCTGACAACTTTGCAGAGATTATTGCAAATACTCTTAATGGCAGGCCTGATTCTTCTGGGGGACAGGCCTGTGTGCTTCTGCAGCACCAGAAGGGGAGACAGAGATCAAGACTCCAACTTCCCTCCTGGATGAAGCATGAAACACTGAAGCTAAGAACAATCCCACCTGGAGTATTTGAAAGGGGAGGTGCCTGGAAATGCTGGCCCAGCTACTGAAACAGTTCAATGAATATTGGAGCAGGTTTGCACTGGTGATCTCAGCTTTCTGTCTGCATGTGCTGGTCTGGCTATGACAGTGATTTACTCAAGGTGACAACATTCTTAATGTGGTTCCATGGAAACTAGTAACAGTAACTTTGTTCCTTAAGTTGCTCTTTTCCAAGGTCAGAAGGAAATTGCCTTCTCTCCACCTACAGTATAGCACTATTGGCATGGAATATCAGTTATGGGTAGGTTTTTTTCATTTTCCTCACATGAATCTCAGTCATTACCAAATGCAGCAGTTCTGACTGAGGGGCAGAGGGGTGGGATAGGAAACCTGTTTGATCCAGCGTAGCAAATACTCTGTTGAAGTTGGGAATCCTGCAGATGTGAAATGTTTGCCATCTCAACACAGAAGAAAGCTGAAACCTCTCTGAAGTTCTTACAGACAGGAAATTCAGCAAGTATGCAACCTGAGGAAGGAGACAGAAAAAGTACAGCTGTAGTGGGAGGAAAAGTGGGGATTGTATATCTGTTTCTGAAAGATAAATAAGCTGTTCCTGCCTGTGATCTTGCTTATCTGAAGAGCAGGACCCCTAGAAGCTTTCAAATCACCACAGATTCATGGAATCATAGGTCAGGAGGCACCATATGGAGCTCTCTAGTTCAAACTCCTGCTAAAAGTATGTTTATCACCAACACTGCAAGAACTTATGGCTTTGTCTAATACTACTAAATACTGAAAAACTCAAAGGATGGAGATTCTACAACCTCAATGGATATCATGCTTTGGTGCTGAGCTGTCACCTCAGTAAAGAGGTCTTGTCTAATGTCTGTCCCGAACCACTGAACACAGAACTTGTGGCTATTGCCCTTCCTAATGCAGTCTGCCACTACAAAGGATTTGTATAATCTTTGCAACACCGGTTATATTAAATAACCGGTGCTATTTATTATCTGACCCCATTGTGGCCTTCCAGTACCTGAACAGAATCTGCAAGAAAGATGGAGAGGGACTATTTACTAGAGCATGTAGTGACAGGGCAAGGGGGAATGGCTTCGAACTGAGAATAGGTTTAGGTTAGATGTTAAGAAGAAATTCTTTACTGTGAGGATGGCAAGACAGTGCAACAGGTTGCCCAGAGCACCTGTGGTTGCCCTGTCCCTGGAAGTTTTAAGGCCAGATTGGATGAGGCTTTAAGCAACCTGAACTAGTGGAAGCTGTCCTTGCCTATAGCAGGCTGGTTGGAACTGGATAAACTTTAAGGTCCCTTGCAACCCAAACCATTACATGATTCTGTGATTCTGAAAAGCTGTAGGGTCCTATTGGATTTCCCCTAGCCTTCTCTTCACCAGACTAAAGAAGCCCAACCTTTCATTACAGGATTCATTCTGCAGGACTTTCACTCTCTTGTTAACCTTCTACTGGATATTCTCCAAGAACAGACAACTTGGAAAGCCTGAGAGCCCCACCAATGGAGCAAGGCCAGGATTTCTGCATTTCTCAGAATATGGAGCTGAAACGCAGAGGCTTCCCACCACAGTGCTAGAAGCCCATGCTGTGACACCACATCTCTCATCTCCAAATGTTTACCTGGGATTCAGGAGTCTGTAGTAGGTAGTCAGATGTACCAAGAGGCACTTAGGCAGTTGCATACAGGAGACAACCTGGGTACATTGAAACAGAACTTTCTTTTTCACTGAGCATTTATGTTTTGACACCCTGATATTTTTCAATTCCAGTAAAATTTCTGAAATCATATGGGTTACTTCAGGAGAAGGGTGTTGGCTGGAGGAAGGGACTTTTGAGGGGCTTAACGCATGCATATGCTCTGAATTGCTCAATAGCACTGCCTTGCAGAGCAGAAATGGAAAAAAACAGAGAACAGACTGACCTGAATTCAAAGAGCCTGACAACAAACCCAGTTGTTGAAAGACTGCGACACAGAAACCTCACAATGGGATCTCTGAAGGAAGGAGACCTTAGGAAAGAAACGTGGACATACTGACTTGTTGTCCATAACAGCCTCTTGGGTATCATTAGATCCATTGCATGTTGTTGAGATCTCAAACTGCCATCCTAGAAAAAATATTTTCAGTTGTATTTAACAGTTTTGTAATGTCAAGAAAACTCTCTCACCATTCTGAGTCCTAAGAGAGCTGCTGTGGGGAAACAGCTAAGCTGCTTTCTTTCAAAGTCTGTACTCTCCCTGGATTTATGCATTCAATGACCTTGGCAGACGTACAGAGGGAACCCTTTACCATAGCAATGGATTGTTTTTCTTTCCAGATTAGGCACAAAAAAATTTCTCTCATCAGATACGCAGATTTTGAAATTCCACTTTTTCCCTCCCTCTTCAATAAAAGGATTTTTAAGTGCAGAGAAAAACCACATACTCCAGTTGTATGGTTTTTCTTGCCCTCCTACAGCATCCCAAGATAGTAGATAAAAAGATGCTATTTGAATTCTATCTTCTGAGTCCAGCATTTAATTTGAAGTTGAAGTTACTATCTACATTGGCAATTTTAGCTCTGTCATGATTGAAACCAATATTTATTATCCAGACATGTGAAGATGTGTTGTGTTTTCCTTCATCTGAGAATATGCAGGAATAGCGTTAAGACACAGATGAAGGGAATTTGGAGGATTCCCAACTTCAACAGAGTATTTGTTATGCTGGATCAAACAGGTTTCCTATCCCACCCCTCTGCCCCTCAGTCAGGACTGCTGCATTTGGTAATGACTGGGATTCATGTGAGGAAAATGAAAAAAACTTATCCATGACTGATATTCCATGCCAATAGTGCAATACTGTAGGGGAGAGAAGGCAATTTCCTTCTGACCTTGGAAAAGAGCAGCTTAAGGAATGAAGTTACTATTATGGGGTCCAACAAATGCTGCAGTTAATTGTAAAAATCTATCCCTGGTTATGGAAAAAGAAGGCAATACTGCAAGTGAAGGCTATAGTACCATCAAGAATCAGTACTATTATTGATATTCAACAGATTTTGTTTAATGAAATGTCTGGATATTTACATATTGTAGAGGCTTTTCTTATAAAATGCAAATCTTTTTCGAAGTTGCTTGACCTTCATTCTAGCCCAATGCCTCCACACATTTCTAACTAGAATTATTCTTTCTTGCTGGGAAGCTGCCTGCAGGCTGTACTCCTGTAAGCATAGCAAGAGCCATCTCTGGGTACAATGAGTCCTTTCCCTGGAAACTTCCTCCCTGGAGTTATTCTGAAAATCCTTGCAGGCTTAGCCTTCAGTTCCAAAAAGATAGAGAACTGCTCATGTTTTCAGAGGAACACTTGTGTATCTTGCTGTTATCATGATATTAATGAAAGCCAGCAGATCACAAAATGTCTCAATTTGGGACAAGTTGTTATGGTGATTGGCTGAATATATGTATTCCAGAAAACTGGGATCATTTAATCCCTTAGCCCCACCACCTTTTTTTTTTTACAGTGTTAGTAATGAAAAATACCTGATGAAGCCTTTAGATTAGAAATTAGGTGTCTTTGCTAAATTGTCTGGTCTGTCTGTACTCATAGCCCTGAAAATGACATAATTCCTTTTGTATAATCCTGAAAGTGCGATTACTGCAAGTTCATCAATTGTAAAATAAAATATTTACACATTTTAGCAACATCAGTTTGTGGTAATGCAATCCCTACACCTCTCGCAGATGCTTCCAAATAGGGAAAGAGTTTCACTTTACCTTTTGACATGTTAAGAAGTTAGCTGGAAAGTTTTGTGGATTTCTCTTTGTAATTGGCTCGGAGCCAGCCCAGAATTGTAGATAAGACCCTGGAAATGTTACTCAAAGACTGTTGTTTCATTCATTGGGCCAAGGGCCAAAAGGCCCACCTAAGCCATTAGGTTACTAAAGAGAGAGAACAAAGGAACTCCAGGCTTTTCACTTTTCAAGGCGCTGTAACAAACAAGGAGCTTGTCTCTTTGCTGTGCTCGGCTTTGTTGTTTTGCTTTTTGTATTATTTTCCATATTTATTAAAACCCTTTTGATTTTTCAAGGCACCCGCGATCTGCCATCTCGCTCATTATTATAGCCATATCTCTGCAGGCTGGCCCTCAGAAGTGTGGGTTAAACCCATATCAATTTTTTGCTCCCAACCTGCATGCATGGCTCTTTATAGACAGTGCCATCAGCAGCCACTCTAAAAAGGTTTGTTCACAGAAACACGATTGATGCCAAATATTTGCTCACTTCCAAAAGATTTCCGTATTTACCTTTTTGTTAAATAGCACTAATGTGATTTTCATTAGCCCCTCTTGAAGAGCTAATCAGCACAGTTTACCTGAGCACACATCACACCCAGGGACTTCTCAGTAGATTATTGACAAAAAGAAGTACCAGTGCTGCCATTATGAGAACATGAGAACACATATTTTCAGGGAAGATGTGGTGTAATAAACAAACAGGTTGAAGCCTTTTGAACCATAGTATATCTCTTCTGGCTAAGTTGCTCGCTGGTTTATCTTCAGAAGGGGTTGATCTTCCTTGCAAACAGTGTAGCAACATGAAGGCAAAATGGAAACAGCCATGTTTCCCATAGAGATAAACATCAGTGATCTCCAGCTGTTCAGTGGAGCAGTAGTTCTCATGAGTGCAGCCCACTGTTTTTGTTCCAAGTCTGGCTCCCCCTTTTACCATGACCTGGCTATTGTCATGTGTGGGAGAAGGAAAGCAGGTCGTGCTGCCAGCGGCTTCCCTCACCATCCTGTCGCTGGACAGGCTCCAGGGGCTTCACACACACCACTATGCCAGCTGGGCTGGCCAGGGTCCAGCTGTGGCTGATTCTCTGCCTTCCTTCATGTCTGGTGTGTTCTCACAAGAATTTCTGGCAAGCAACAAGCATGGAGGGTCTAAATTCATCGCAGAAATTGTTTGCAGAGAGCAGCCTGGAGATCTACATCTTCCCATGCAACCCAGCTGCTGACAAGAAATACAGACCTCTGAGGAAGACCTGGCTTTAGCCATTCTCCCCCTTTCCTGTCTGGTATTGCACATTCATTCCTGAAATGCTGTCTGCCCCCCATGTGGTGGGGAAGAGAGCCATAGCAGTCAGTGCCATGCAAGGATGTGGGCACAGGTGACACAGGTGGGGAGAGACATCCGTGCTCACCCAGACATGCAGCTCCCCGAGGCTGTCAGCAGGGCAGAGAGCTGCAGGCAATGGGTCTCGCAGACATCTACAGAAAGAGAGGAGACTGCCATTTATAAAGATTGTGAGGCTTAGTGAGAGGAAGGAGACATTCAGCTTACACCAACCTTCCGCAGGAAAGTAGATCACAAGTAAATTTATAATGTAACGGTGCATTTATTGTTTCCTGTCTTGACTGGGCCATAAAAAAGAATAAATATAAGATAGAAGAAGGTGTGTATTTCAGGCTTTCACTTTACAAGCCATATACTGGTCTAAGGCAGCCACTATTCAATTTCAACTCAGAATTCAATCTATAAGAAACAAACTTTTAAAACCTTGTCTTTTGCAGAGGCACTTTTTCCTTAGGAAAAATATTCTGTAGTGTCTTTAAACCATCTGCAGGCAGACAAGAAAGCAAGATGAAGGATTTCCTCCTGAACTGAGGGCTCTGCTCAGACCTTGCAGTGGGAGTGAGACCTGTTCTTCTGAGCTTGGAGAGACACACCATAGTCTACCTCCATTTAAAACGCCAACACAATGTTTACCCAATGTTTACCCAATGTTTACACAATGTTTACCCAATGAAAATCTCTTAGACATTATACAGATACAGATGGGACTCTGCTAAATCTTCTAAGCACTGTTGCAGTTCTCTCACCCTTGGAAACCTCAGCAAATTAGTACTACCTCAGCCTCTTACAGGTGAAACACGGTTTTCCCCATTTCAGATATAAAGCACAGAGACAATAAGTGGCTTCACATCCACAAAATAATCTCTGTCACACATCTAGACTTTGAACCCAAACTGAAGGTGTCCCAGGTGAAAGTCTCTCCCCAGAATATACTGGTGAAATAGTGCCTATGGACACATCCTGAAGCTGGATGCTGTGCTATTAAGTGCAGTTCATTGCTCACAGGAATGGCAAGGATTGCTGCAAGTGAAAATAACCCTCTCCTGGGGCTCAGAATAACTGGACTAACATCTATTATTTTCTACACTAGAGTTGTTCAAGAGTAAGGGACCCCAAGGGCAAGCCCATTAACACTAAAAACTTGGAAGAAGGAAAACAAAGACCTAGGAAGAGCCATTTGCATTTATACTCAATATCATGGTGTCTCAAATTCTTGGGGTTTATACACACTGAAGAAACTTTGCAAATCTTACCCCCCTCTCCCCCTTAGCAGAAGCCCAATGTAAAAATATGACCGAGAGATTGAAAAGATCTCACATTTTTTCACGTATCTGTGCTAGGGCTTAACTAACTTCAGCTCTCTCTTAGCAGGTATCTTGCTAGCTCCAGCTGATCAGAGGCTCTCTGTGAGCTCATTGGGCTGGCAGAGCAATGCTCTTTCTTAAGAACAAAAACCTTTCCCAGCTGGGTGCTGGCTTCTGTGTAAAACCTTTTAAGCAGGTTTACAGCTGTGCCATGGCACTTCTGCTCTGAGAGGTTTATGTCCATTTTACAGCAACCTGCTAGGTTTGGTACCCATGCCCAAGGCTGACCTCTCCCTGTTTAAGTTGGAACACATGCTGGCTTCAGCTGGCATGGATGGAGGGTCCATAGCCACTTGGACCACATGTTTTGTTTGGGAATAAGGCTGTCTGCCTCTCCCAAACAACCTTTTGGAAAAGAAGAACCAATCTGTCCTCAACTTTGGTGGCTTAAGTCCTCAGTCGACTCCATCCCACATTCTTCACAATCACTGGTGTAGATTAAAAGGTGCTTAAAGGAGCAGTAGTTCAGCTTCTCTGCCTTCCAGTCTTTGGAAATCCTACTTTTGTTCTCTAGGACATAGATATTCATCAATCTAGCTGTGAAAAGATGTGAAGATTAATTTAGATGTGTTCTCTTTCACATAGCAAAAGCAAAGTTGTGAGGATTTTGTTATTTCACAGTTAGTTTCCCAGACAAAAGTATGATTGAAATCTTTTGGGTTTATTATAGTTATGATAATAATGTAGTGTATTTCTTTAAAAAAAAGAATTCTTTTAAACAAATATCTTTCTGCCAACACTGTAATTCTAGAAATGGTACACTGCTATTAATCTTATCCTCATTCTACCAAGCTTTGGTAAATTCAGACTTCTTTGCTTTAGAAAAAGGGTTTCCTTGATGAATCACCATCCCTGGAGGTACTTAGAAGATGTGTAGTTATGCACTTAGGGTCATGGTTTAGTGGTGGACTTGGCAGTGCTGGGTTTATGGTTGGACTCAAGGATTTTAGAGGTCTTTTCCAACATGAATGATTGTATGATTTTGTGGGTCTATGGTGCTGCTTCATTTCAGCTGTCACATTGTGTGAGCTGCAGTGACCTGAATATACCTCATTCCCAGAGTTAGCCAGCAGGTTTTCTCGGTGTGTTTCTTCTAGCTCTTTTCCTTCCCAAGGCAGCCTAGAAGTCTAATTACAGACAAGGTAGGAGTAAAAAGTGGGTAAAGGGACTGGAAGAGGACAGAGCTGAGTTGGCACTGCCTTGTGGCAGAGCTCAGCAGGGGGAGAAAGGCAGAGCACTGCTGTCTCTCCATTCGTCTTCTGCCTTGCTGCCTTTACAGCGGTTTTGGGAAACTTTCCTGGAGAGGGTCAGAAAGTTTCTGCAATAGGAAGAAATTTATTTAGAATTTTTGCTTCAGTCAGGCATACCTTCTTTCTCTTTCTCTTCCTCTTTTTTTCTTAATGGAATCTGTTGCCTAAACATTTCTGTGCCTTTGTCTCCGGTTTCTATGCTGCTCTTATTTGAAGGGAGCAATTTTGCTCAAGAGATTCATAACAATGGAAAGTAGAAGACAGAAATCTCATTGATATTTTAGACAACAAAGGAAAAACTGAACAAGAAGGTAATTAAAGTGAAATCATGAAAGCTCTTCATTCTACAAGGTAAAAAAAGTGTCTCTAAATCCCAGTTTAATTTTTCTTGTTGTGTTGACTATCCAGCTCCAATGAACAGACAAAATGTTCTAGTGTATCTCCCTTTATGTACATATTTTTAATTCTTTTTCCTGTACTTATATTACAAAAGGTTGAGAAGCTGGAAGTGGTTATGTGCACAAAGGTAGAGTATTTGCTCTGCAATCTGATGCTTATTAGGTTTTAAATCTGTTGGAAATAATGAATTTCAATCTACTGTAATTAAATATAAAACATTGAGTGTTATTAACTAAGCAAACCAAGAACAATTTGCAGTTTGTATTTTTTTCCACAGATATTTCCCTGCATATGAGAACTCTGTATGCTAACCTTTAAAGACTCCATGTCAATCACAAAAGACACTTTTCATTTTCAGATTGGAGAATTACATTTCTTTATTCAATGTAATATTATATTATTTGAAGTTCAGAATTATTGTATGAAAAGCTTATGCAAGAATTTTAGCAGTAAGTGCCATATTTCTCTCATCGGAGATATTTTGCTACGCATCAGTTCCAGCAGAAAGATTAATTTTAGTGGTATCATTGAATTACTTGAATACACAGAATATACATTGCTTGATAATTTGGCTCTGAAAAGTCACACCACTGACTATTATCTAGAGCATTCTGACACTAAGAAGATTCCTACTTACAGCAAAAAATTCCATCCAGGAGCAAGTAGTTGAATTTATTACATGTAGCTCAGATTCTAATCCTTAAGAGTTAATTGTTTCTATCCCATATAATACTTTGAAGGGCAGCTGATGAAAATTACTTTGAGGCAGAAGGTGCTTGTCTTTGGGAGACCTTAATCAACCTAAAGGTTTCTTCAGTTTGGAGGAGCACAACATTCCCCAGGATAGGGGTATGGTAGCGGATGATTACAGAAGAAATCATCCTTGGTTGCATGGTATTGTGTACCACCTATTTCCTTTTCTATCTCCCTGTTGCAAGGAACCTGCTCACTCTAATATATCACTGAGTTGCCTGATATGCCTTGCAGGATCCAGCAAGTTAAAAACCCAGGTAAAATTCCTCTTTCCCCTTTTATTCACATTAAAGACAGCCAGTTTCCCAGCATACCAAAGGAAATAAAACAGTTCCTAAAAACTCAGTGGCTGCAGGACCCTTAAAAGAAAAACATTGTGAAGGAAAAGTGTTTCCTTCCAGGTTCTGAGGAAAGAAGGACTAAAGAATGGCTGCAGTGTGCAATGAGGGTTTGCCTTGAGCAGCATCCAGATGCCAGTATTTTACCAGGAGTGCAAAACTTCTCTGCACCTTGAGTCAAGCCCGAGTCTAATTGTTAAAGCAGGTATTTTTATTAAGGCACGTGACAGCACACCCTGCAAAATTAAGGAGGCTCCACAGCCTCCACCTTACTCAGAGAGCAGCACCAGCTGTACTCTACCTAGCTGTATGCAAGATGATGTCCTATACTCCCTCCTAAGGAGGGTTTTTACAGGATTTCCTCCTCAAGTTAGTTTTAATTCTGTGACATGGATTAGGAGTAAAGCTGAAGCTCTGCAATCCCTTTAGCCCATTACCTCCCGACTTCTCAAGGCCCAGTGTCAGTAAAAGATAGATGGGTTCAGGTTTATGTCTTCAGCTCCCTCTCCTAAGTGCAGGGGAGTGTTTGCATGGGGTTTGTGTACCTATCTCTAACCAAACCTCAGTCTTCAACCTGGTTAATCCTCATAACTTCTCTGTGCACACATAATCCAAACAGCCATCTTTCCCAATATTTTACTTTCTTATTTTCTGTTTGTATAACTCCTGTGAGGTTTGCAAGCTGCATCTAGCTCCCTCAGGGAGGTGGCAAAATCACAGCAAATCAGGCTCTTTGCTCTAAGATTTCCCAAAGATCAAAGTTTAGTTATCATTAGAATGTAAATGTCACAATATTATGAAACTAGTGCATCAGGAAAGAACATATTTTCCTCTTTGAAAGTGTTTCTGTGTGATGTGACATTTTGGTAACATTTCAGGTAGGACTTCTTTTTTCTTTTTAATGACCTTTTTTTTTTTTTTTTGGGCCATTATAGGTATACTGCTCCCACCTGCTAAAATAACATTTAAAATATAGTATTGCACAAAATCTTTTTCTTTTCCAAGTTGTTGACTACAACGTCCACCTTATTGTTTTATTTAATGTGTTTTTCAGGTCTAAAGAACTGCAAATGAGTTCATGAATATTAAGAAAGCACAGCTCTTAATCTCTCCATAAATATACTCATATTATCAATATACCACAGCAAGAGATGGGTTGCTGGGTGTTTGGGAACAGGGGATCCATTTGAAAAAATATTGATGAAGTAACAGAAAACGTGGGATGATAACATGCTGCCTCTCACACTGGAGGTGCTCTATGCCAGTCAAGATTGAAGCATCTCACAAAATCAGCCATTGAAGTCATTAAACTAATGGGACAGAGATTTCCAAAGATGTATTGCATAAAGCAAAAATACACGTGTACCTGTAGGAACTACATAGTGATTGTACCAGGTAATGTTGATACATCAGGGGGTTACTTCAAGCCAGCTGCCTGAAAACACTCATCCTCACAGCAGCCAGCTTTAATAAATTATTAGTGATGTTAGTCAGTTCAGCCTGAAATCAGCATTTATTATTAGTGTTATTTTGTCTCAGGCCCTGGAGCTGCTGGTCAGCCAGTGCTGGGCTGCAGATGGACATCTCACCTGCCAGTCCCTTCATGGTGCCATGGGTCAGCCTCCAAAGCACTGCCAGATACCTCTCATCTAACATGGCCTTCATGTGTGCAGGGAGAGGTGGGAGCAGCTCCTAACTACTTTCTAGTGCATTAAATTAAAGTTAATAATTTTTAACTAGTGTGTTTCTCCAGTTGTAATAAATATGAAAGCAAAAATGTATAAGGCCAGTGCAAGTGGCTTGGTTGAGGGATGATGTTCTTTTTTCCATAAGCATTAAAAAGCATCTATATTTTAAATTATACCTTTTTGAAGATCAAAACTTGCAACTGTTGAATCTTGGCCTGGAAGTTTTAGTGGAGTTGCTCCTGAAGGATCCTAATTCAGGACAAAACCTCCTGAAGACCAATGGCACATTTTGGTTTTTAACTTTACTCAAAGACTCCTGCAAGTCAGGAGACATTCTGTAGCTGTTTTAATACAAAAATCTTTAATTGAAGTGGTAGTGGCCATTAAAGAGAAATTTATTAGAGAGTGGTTCTTGTAAAAAAGAAAACAAGTCCAGACTATATTTATTTTCACATTTTGGCTTGGACATCTTAAGGAATACTTGCACTCTTAATTAGCTAGGTGTTTGGTTGTTTGTTTTGTTTTTTTTTTCATTATAGTGCAGCCATAATTATACCCTGGAACAACTCTGATAAGACTTGGAAAGGAAACATATATTCAAAGAGTTTTAACTTGGCTTGATTTATTTTCCCTTTCTGATATAGCATTTTTCAGATTATGCTTATATTTCTAGGGGCTTTTTCCCCCTCTGTAGATAAACACTCTCAGCTTACACCATCATATCATTGTTATTGTGCATCAGGCTGCTTAAGTAAATTCTGGTTTTCAGCCTCTGTTGTTATGAACCGATTTTTGTTTTAGTATGACTAAATTGATGTGGAAAGGTAGGAATATTGCCTGTTACTGCAATGCTGTAAATACATTGTGTATGAAAAACCTAAGTAATAAAGAGCTTAATTAACTGTGATTTATATTGATATATATGATCAAGAAATCACCAGAGTTTGGAGCAAGCTAATTTGTTTTTAATAAGTGTGGCCTGAAAGACTAGTAATAACAGTCATAAACCAATTACTGAACTAAAGCATAGTAAATTTAAAACCAAAAGCAGTCACAAGACATTTCATTAGGAAGCCCACTAAGTTAAAACAAAAGTTACTTCATGTTTATATGACACTGGAACTGCAGTAGCAACTGTGACAGGTAAATTTTCAAGCAGTTTCCCACTGTAAACTCACATTTTTGAGGTTTCCAGAAATATTTATGCTTTGGCTTGACAGTTGCAAGCATATCCCCAAAGCTGTCTTGTTGATTAAAGTGGACACCATTAATATTATTTCTGTTCTGTGTGTGGATAAGCAGCCCTGAGTAGACCCAGAAGTTGGCAGGCTGGGGTGAGGCCACAGTGAAGGACTCTAGAGAGCAAGTTTGTGGAATAATAGAGCAAGAGTCGCCCTTGGCAAAGCCTACAATTGTTGACTGATATATGAACTAGACAAGTAAGAAGCAAAATCATTATTTTCACTCTTTCAAGTTAAATACAGTTCAGCAGGAATAAGCCAACATGCAGAGGTCAGGCTGTCTGAGAGCTGATGGGAGCCCCGCCCTCAGTAACTGGACACTTACACACATGTAGCACTGTGTTTCATCTCTCTTCTGCAGAAAATAACTTCTTTTTTAATGAACATATTTCTAAGGAACCTGAGAGGAAGCTTAAAGTGTGATGGCAAGAGGATAATGAAGACACAGCTGTACTAAAACTTCCACTGTGGTGATGCTTCATGGTGCCTGTTATAAGAATCAATTGCTAGAGAAGACATAATTCCTTCTGAAAGCTTGTGCTCCCGACTGGGGCTCCATTTCTGAGGGAACAGAAGAGAAAAGGGAGTTACCAGAAGGAAGTAACTACTCCACGTGGTGAATGGAAACTGATGAACTCTGTAGCTGTCTTTATGTGATCTCTGAAGAAAACATTGAACTTGTGAGTTGTTGGAGACAACAACTCACAAGTTCCCACAAGTAGGGTATCGGTAGGGTTCCTCATTAAAATTTGGTAAGGACTTACAACAATATCTCATTGAAAGAGAAAACTACAAAACATTATTAGATCATCAATCTTGAGATTAATAGATCATCAATCTTGAGAACAGCAATTGCTCAAGAATTTTGAAGAACTATTGGTTTGGGGTTTTTTCTAACAGATAAAAGAATTAACGAAATCTGAAAATGGAGCAAAATTGTTTTGGTTATGCCAGAGCAAGCAAAGAGCCTGACAAACACTGGACACTCTAACACAGCAAGGTTCCTGCTCAGAATGATGTCTGGTGAGCTTAAGCATCAGCTAAAACAAGGGCATGTGCATTGAAGGGACAGTGCACAGCTGGGTACTAAGTTAGGAGTAAACATTCCAGAAAAAGGGGGGTCCTAACAAGGACGGTTCATTGGAAAATGCAGGTGACCCAGGGCAGCTGCTGATGCAATCGCCCCCCAGCCCCGTTCTGTCACTGGGATCTGGGTTAGCCTTAACACTTAGAGCAAGGTGTTGCTTTCTTCTTGTTTTGTGAATTGTTTCTTTAACACAGATCATTGCAGCTGAAGTGGGTTAAGGAGAAATGACATGGAGTGCTGTGCTAAAAGGTCTGGTGACTTTCTGCCTTGTGAATGGCAGGAAGGGGCAAGGCTCTGGTCAGGCAGGGAGGGATAACTTCAGACAAGGCCTGTGAAGCTCAGCCATCACTTCAACATGTGCAAAGACTGCACAAAGACAAGAGAATATCATCAACATTACATCAGTGGTGAATGCAAGGTGATCTTGGCTGTGCTGATGACTTCTGCTGGGACACCTTGGAACATGTAGGATGAAAATCTCTTCATCTGATAGCTGTTTAGTGTACCCAAGAAGGGAGACACTCACAATCTCTGTGCAGTGAGCAATGTTGTGGTAGTGGGCTCCTCAGCCTTTGCAGAAATGCACAGCACTACCTCAGGGCCGCTCTTTGAAGCTGGATAAACTCAGACTGCAAAGGAGATTACAATTTATCTAAGCAGAGGGTTATTAACAACCAAAATTATTTAGTAAAAGTTATGGTGTGTTCTCCGTCACTGCCTTTGTTCAAATCAAAATAGGATTTCTCAACTGAAACACTGGGTAATTCAAAGGGGAAATAATTCATGCCTGGATATAATTGCTGCTAGAGAGAAAGTCAGGCAAAACAAAGTGATCTCATCTGGCCTAAAAATTGATGAGTCTGTTTAAAAGGAAAAAAAAAAAAAAAAAAACTAAAGGTAACAAAACTGACTCAGGGGGAATTAATTTTAGAGGCTGCATTTCACAATGGAGTATCTCTTTCCACTAGAACAAATCCCTACCTTGGGTGATAGTGCAACATTTATCAAAAACATTGTTTAAGGAGACAAGTTACTTTTTAATAGAAGTCACAATTGTAATTCTTGGGTGAAATCAGAGCCCCGGTGACAGAAATAACAGGAGTTTCATTTCTACAGGAGGTCAGAATTTTATCTCCTTTTTCCCTCCTTTCACAGCCATAAGCGTGTATTATTCTGCAGGGTTTTATAGAAGGATACAGGGGATTTTCTGCTCTGCAAATTGTGGTATTTCTTTTGGAAATGAAGAAAACCCAGCATACACTGGCTGAGCGGTTGGCTTTGATCCGATGATGTCTTGAAGTCAAGGATTAGATGAACAGAGGAATGTCACTGATATTTTTCAACTAGAGAGGGTTGCATTTATATCAGTGTGGCATCCTCAGAAATAATGATCTGGTGTTTTTTATAGTTTATTGTTGTGAAGGTCTCAAAATCAGAGTGAAAATGCTGAGTGCATGCCAAGAATCACTGCTAGCAGCGCAGAAATTCAACTACAAATGAAAATGTATATGAGGCATTTTAAATACATTGAAACAAAACAGATTAGGTAAAAGAGATAATGGACCAAGTTTCCGAAGCAAAGGAAAGACAATAACCCTCTTTAGAGCAAGGTTACCCCATGCCTACTGTGCAGGAGAGGTCAGAAAAATACAGGGTCCTTAATGCAAAGCCTGTTGCATTTTGATACACTGATGTGTTTTCTCTATGCACAATTGTCAGAGACATTTCTCTCAGTGCCCAAGGACCCCAAAGAAGCCTCCTGTTCAAATTCTGACCAGGGCTGACTGCCAAGCTGAAATGCAGCGTTTTGTTTCTCACGTTCTCATTCTGAGGTGGCACTTTGTTGGAGAAGGCAGTCAATCCAATCCCACCTCTCACTGGTTGCCAGCTTGCAGCTGTTTTTCAGTCTGTAACCTAATCTGCATAAAGAAAAATCTGTGGCCTCTGTTTATTTAGTTTTAAGTAGTTTACATGTGACAAATGTACATATTTTAGTATATTTGCTATGTGCACAGACCCTTTTTCTGTAGCATGAACACTCTTCAAGAGCCTGAGAAAAGGAGGTTTTATTCCTACATTTTCCTACAAAGAACAGATCTCTGTGTTTTCCAGATTTTTTCTTGGAAAGCACTAGAAAAAGGAGGGACTGCAAGTGCTATAAATGCCTGCTTTACCTTACAGATTAGCCTGAAACAACAGCTGGCAGTTGTGCTGACAAAAGCAACCCTGTCTCAGGACAGAATTCTTTCCAGAAACGATTGCGATCTCAAAATAAAACTTCCAAATCATTTTAAAAGCTCACAAAGAGCAGAAAACACCAGCCTTTGTGGTGGAGAAGTGCAGGGTCTCAGAGCAGAGGTGTCTTGAGCACGGGACATATTGATTTTGATGCCTGTGAATTCTCCAGGCCTCAAAGATCCACCAGTTTAGACGTGATGGTACCTCATGGGACACCTGAGGTGTCCCATACTTCATGACACCTGAGGTCTCAGCTGCTTCACTGTCCATCACCAGTTGTGATATCATGCTGTGAAAATACTTCACACCGTGCCAAGCGTATGCTTTTACAGTGCACATTAAACAATTCATGGTGGTGGTGCAAGACCTGCTCATGTTTTTCGAAGGAAACCTGTCTTTGGGAAGCAGGGCAAAGAGAAATTGGAAAAGCATCTGCCATCTTAGAGCAGCAACTCAGACAATAAACCTCTTCATGTTAAAGATGGAGCCAACTCCACTTGTGAGCAGCAGCATCTGAGCAGTGGGTTGGGACAGCAGTGGGGTGGGCTGAGGGCAGCAGCAGGGCCCTTCCACTGCCTAAAATCCACACATCCCTGGGAGCAGAGGTTTACTGCTCTTTCATGACTCACTTGTCAATCAAACTCTTTGCTAGAAATTATGCAGAACTGTTTCAACTGAATTATTTGATTTGGAGTTCCTATAACTTGAAGGTGGCTTTTTTTATTTCCCCTGTTCCACATAAAATTTTCTCAATGTCAACTCTATCATGCACTTTCGAAAAATAAGCAGAGCTCAAAATGAGTTATTTCTTATGGGAAAACGGTCTGTTGGGAACACATTACACATTCCATTTACTAATCAGAATCTTCTGATAATTTTTACTGTGCATTGCAAATGCAGGCAGCCCGCATTACATCTGCAGTGCTCAGATAGACTGGAACTGCTCCAAACAGCTCCTCGAAAATTTATTTTCAAAATTTTCCATGAACTTACTGTTCCTTCATCCTGGTCACAAATGCATATTTATGCAATGGACTAACTACATGCATGCAATATTTTAGTAGAGTTACATGTACCATAGCATTAAAAAATAGACTGTCTCTCAAAGAATGTAGAAACTGTTGGCTAAAGAAATAAATGCTTCAACCTGAGGAAGCTGAAAGACTGAAAACATCAGCAAGGAAGATAAATGGCCTCAGCTTAGAGTAAAAAAAAGCAACAGGAAAACTAAAATTTTAGTGATATGCTTCATGAAACAGTTTCATATGGCTGGTCATAAATAAAGTAGAGACCCAGGTTGTTGTCAGAAAAATTTCAAGGATGAGCCAAACAGCTGCAGCCCTGGCTTCTGGTTTCACCACTCAACATCAGAATAACAGGGTCCAGGAAAAAGGATGTTCAGCTCCTGAGTAGCTGATGTGAAAACATGGGGCTGGGAAAGAAACAGCAATGGTGAAATACAGGGCAAACACAGAGACAAGAAGCATTTCCCTACAGAAGTGTAACTTCCTACACCATGGTGGGAAGGGATATGTGAGCCAGCAAGCTTCTGAGTGTGTCATTTCTCCCCACACCTACTACATCACTGTAGAAATGATGCTTATTTGCAGCAGCAAAAATGTGGTGGCGTGCAGGGCAGGACTGAAAAAAGTTGCCATTTGTTTTCAGCAGAAGCTCTGAGGGTGCCTGGATTTAGCATCTTGTTCAACGAGGTGGGTAATTCCTTTCCAAAACCTTTCAAGGGCTGCAGCTCCTGCCTCCACTATTGCAGTGCCTCCCCCAAAGGGGGCGGTTTCTGAAGCAAAACGACTGAGAAAAATTTCCTGGACTCCCGGACCTTTCCTACTGCTCTCATCTCTGCTGTGTTTCACTGCTGAGAGTACAAAGACCTCCAGTATTCTTATCTTGGCATTCCCCACTTAGAGGAGTGAGAGAAGCATTACAAATGAGTCTGTAGGGATGGGTCGTGAAAGCAGTAATAAAAACTAAAAAGCCGGCACCGGTGGCCGTGGCCCGTCGGATCCTTTGGGAGCCTTGGGCAGTGAAGCTGTTCCACATCCCTGCTCTGAAATGCCTGGCATTTAAACCTGGTGACAAGCTCTGCTCATGCAGACTGTTCATGAGGAAGATCTGATGGTTGGATTGTCACAGTTAATGTTATTTTCAGGTCCCATTTCTGTACCCCTTTGTCCTCTCCTGTGAGTCCCTGTGCTAAAGCAGCCATCTCTCCACTTGCTGTCCCCCCACACCAGACACAACATAATCAGGATACACTAACATCACAGTTGCTCTAAAAATTCATGCTCTCTTTCCTGCTTTCTCATATAATGGTTTTAAAGACAGCAAGTCTATCTATGTTTTTGGAGCCTAACAACTTACTTGTAGCTGTTGGGAAAGACACATGCAATAGTCAGCATCACTTGGGAAAATCGTCTCTATGTTTTATTTTTAATAATATTTTTCTGAAGAGGTTCATCTTCATAACTCAGCTATTCATAACCTACTAACAATCCCATATTATTATTTACATGATGTGGTTTCATCTGGCCCAGTAAAAAAAAAGGTGCTGTGTGTCAATAACTGCCAGGAGTTCATATTGAACTACTTCTCTAAGTTAATATTAAAAAAAAATAAAACAAACCACCACTATTCACAAACACATTTAGGCAATGGATTAGATTTACTGCATATTAATATGAGCCTATAAATTATTCTTAAAAATACTGTATTAAAACATAATTAATTGCCTAAGCCTGGCTGGTGGCATGGCTTTGTAGAGCTAATCCCTCCTTTCAATGCATTCAGTCTTCCCCATACCTGCCATGTTGTGCTCCATTACAGAAGGGGCAGCTGCAGGACTTCATTGCTCCTCAAGTCCCACAATCTCTGCCCATCTGTAAGCCCATCAGACCACTGACTTTTGCCCAGTATCTACTGAATGAGTGCTCTGCCAAGATTTCAACCATGGGAAATGCCATTTTTTGCTCAGCAAAACATGGTGAGGAAACCCCTTTCCGTAAGTGTTCAACACATTCCACAATTTCATGGCATTACACTTCTGTTCATGCAGCAGTGCCCTGAGCATCAGCTCTGTGTGGAACTGGTGTGGGAATGAGCCCACGAGAAAAATGTTCAATTTCACACCACAGCTGCCTTTGGGTATCAAACCATCCATGTCTCTGAGCGATGACAGCACATGGATGTCCTGCACATGGTGGAGGAATAGCCAGAACAGGGCCCTGAAGGGCTCTGCTTGCTTACTCTTCTGTAGCAGAGCTGGAAATAGGACAGAAGGGAACATTTTTCCATGGTGACCTCCAAGGAGCAGGGCCCATCCCAAAAACTTCATAAATGATCTCTCAAATAAATAATGGCCCATAAAGATTTTTGATATCACAGCTGACTACATAATTGTGGTTTGGAGTAGGGTAAATTTGTTTTCAAACAGCACTGGTCATAAACTGCTCCTGTAAGACCTCATTGGTGGTTAGAGATGAGCAGCAGGGGCACCCTGAGATTTGATATGAATATTCATATTGGCTCATTAGTTTACAGGTTTTCCATAATCTGCTCATTAGATGTTCAGTAAAAATTCAGAAAACAAATGTGTGCTACTTATGTGTAGAGACACACCCTGTGCTGGGTGGGTAGGTCCCAACCTTCTCCTCACACCAGTACTAGTGGTCTGTGCTTCACCAAACCTCTTCTTTGCCTTGCCTCTGCAAGGTTTCACTTCTCCCGTGGCTCCTGCCTGCAGTGTCTGGAGGGATTTCCTGCTTGTACTTTTTGAGATGACAGAATAATAAGCGAGAAATGAGCCAACATTTGTGGTAGAAAACTAGTGCATGATTCACAATACAGAGAAAGAAACCCCATGTCCTAATAGGCCAAAATACTAAGTTCTCACAGTGGGTAAAATGCTCTCTGTCCCACTAAAGATCAGTAGTAAAGTTCCCATTAACTTCAATGTGGCTAGAATTTGGGTATTCATTTTTCCGTGGTCTTCCCATATGAAGCGTCCAGAGAGGTTTCAGGGTTTCTTTATGCCAAACAAGTTTTAAGGTTTCCTGTGGGGAAAACACAGAATCATGGAATGTTTGGGGTTAGAAGAGACCTTTAAAGGCCATCTAGTCCAATCCCCCTGCAATGAGCAGGGACATCTTCAACTAGACCAGGTTGCTCACAACCCAATCCAACCTGACCTGGAACGTCTCCAGGGATGGGGCATCCACCACCTCTCTGGGCAACCTGTGCCAGTGGTTTAGCACACTCATAGCAAAACATTTTTTCCAGATATCTAGTCTGACTCTACCTTCTTCCAGCTTAAACCCGTTATACCTTGTCCTATTGCTACTGGCCCTATGATATATTTTTGCACTTTATAAGTGCAAACACACACACACACGCACACTTTATTAGCTTCTTTGGCTCTGTTTGACTGTACAGCATCTTGGAGGAAAAAACCCACCAAACCTACAATTTCATTTTAAAAAAACAGCAAAAAAATTCGTAGAAAATTGTAGAAAAAATTCTACACTATGTGTCCATGCCTGTTCTCTATCTCCTGAATTCAATACCAGAGAATATACACACTGATTAAAAGCTCCTATTTTCACTCGGTCTGTAGGAGAGGAGGATGAACATGCTAGAAATAAAACCAGGGGAAATTGAAAGCACTTTGACAGCTCTCTGTTCAGAGTCATTAAACACAAAACAATCACAGAATCTGTTAGGTTGGAAAAGACCTTTAGGATCACCAAGTGCAACAATAAACTCAGCACTGCCAAGTTCTCCACATGAGAACAAAAACCATGTCCCCAGGTGCCACGTGTTCACATGTTTTAAATACCTCCAGGGACGGTGACTCTACCATACAATGCCTTTTCCCCTTATCCTGTCACTTGTTATTTAGCAGAAGATACTGACTCCCAGCTGGCTACATCCTCCTTTCAGGTAGTCCTAGAGAGCAATAAGGTCTCTCCTGAGCCTCCTTTTCTCCAGACTAAACAACCCCAGCACTCTCAGCTGCTCCTCACGAGTCTTGTGCTCCAGACTCTTCACCAGCTCCATTGCCCTTCTCTGGAAATGCTCCAGCACTTCAATGTCTGTCTTGTACAAAATACACCAGATGGACACAGACCCACAAGTTTGCAGAAAGCATTTTCAGATAGGATGATTGAGTTTTGTGGCAGTTTTGTGTAAGTTGATATGCTCTGAGGTATGCAAAACACGAATGAAGAAAATCAAGCTTTTGCCAAAACCTAATGATGTAATTTTCATGCAGACACATTAACCTGTACTCCCCAGTCTCACTTGCAGACTTAATAAATATTACACTATGTTAGTTCTCTATTTCCCCCTACAATCATTTTAAAATAAAGAACAAAATCCCCACCATCCAAAATTTTATTAAAATAAAGTTCACATTCAGCTGAGCACCCTTTTATCCTGTTATTTAAGTCACTCCAAATCACCATTGGCACATTTCTAAATGCTGTGTGCTGAGAGTAGTGAAGCTTTTGCAGTTCAGAATGGCAAGACAGACTTCATAAAAGATTAATATACTTGAAAAGCAGGTCATTTATTAAAGATCTTTTAAAAGCTTCCTTTCTTAAACAGCAAAACTATCTGCCCACCTCCGCATCTCGTCTGAAAGCATTTGCATACGCAGCTGTTCTCCAAATTTCAACCCTGTTCCTTTTTTCATCTCCATGTTTTAAGACATGAATAGCAGGCATTTAGTGAAACAGTAGCATGCTTCAGCAAGTGCCTTCTGCTTCCACACACTGACTTATCCTGTCTCTCACACACTCAGATACCCTTCTCTCATACCCAGGATTGAGGTCGCAGACCTTCAGCCTCAGGGCTGTGTGAGATGGCAGGTTGGGGACTTCAGCTTCTAAATCTTCTCTTACCACAGCTGAAAGTTTTCCACAATACCCAGGGTGAGGAAAGACTTTGTCCCTGCTGGATCTTCCACTGTCCTTTTGTTTTACAAATCCTGTTAGGCAGTGCTGCCTGGGAACTGCACATGCATGGCAAGTGGTCTGGATGCCAAAGGTGCAAGAGACACAGGTACCCTGTTACCAAACAGCAGGAGGCAAAACAATAAATATTTCTCGGATATTTGGCCTATAGCATTCTGCTCACTGGAACTGTACCACCTTTGCACACTGCTGTTCTCAGGCCAGCATTTTATTTGGAGACAAAGAAATAGCAGGAGTATGCATTGAGTGAGATATGACAGAGAAAAAAATACAGACAATTTTGGACAAAGAAGCTGATACTGCTTTGACATCCTGTTCTTCACAAGTGTTTTCAATCACTACATCTTCCTGAAGAAGCACCTCTCATCTTGTCCGCAAAAAATATGACACCCCAGAAAATTAAAAATAATCCATTAAAAAGATTACTATCTTTTCAGGACATGGCAGCTCAACTGTAGCCACAGAGTTACTCTCCTGGGAACAGACTGTCATGAACACAGTGGTTATAAAAGACAGAACAAGTTGTGGGAAAGTTGCTTTGAAAGGAGGTTAAGCGAGGAGAATATGACCTTGGTCATAAGTTTCAAAGGAGAGATGATGTAAAAGCCAGACACCACAAGGGAAGGAAGACACAGAAAAGGAGAAGAAGGCTGGGAAAACTCAGAAAAGGCGAGACACCGAGAAGGCGGAGACAACTTGCTGTGCCAAAAGCAAGAAACAATAATAGCACAAATACTAGCACTCTCTTACTCTTGTCATAAGATCATCATGAAAATGACTTTAAATTTAAAAGAATGACATTCAAGAGACTTCTTTTTTGATCTATAAATGATTGCTTTTCACGAATTTTTTTTTTTAAGTCAGTGCTTATTATTAATTAGTTTTGATGGGCAGCAACAACCAAGTTCCTGAGTAATCAAATGTAGAATATGCTTGAAGGCTGTTCATACCTACCAGGGCAAAACAGATCCTGGAGTGTAGGTGTCTCCACTTTAGATTGCACTGCAGCCCAAGGGACATCAACTGAGTATGCAGCAATAATGTAGTAACTGTAACAAATGGTAGGGCTCAGCTATTGATCACTATTTGGGCTTTCAGAGAGAAAAATAAAAGGCATTTATGGGTTAACACTTCTGACTGAAATGTGCTTATTTAGAGGTTCACTTAACAGATGCCATCATCAGGAGATAAAAAGTCCTTACACTGAAAAGACAATTTTAATGGCCTTTCCCATTAAGCTATGGATGACATATTTCAAAGGGCAGATTATTGGAGTCTTTCTGCTGACAGCAAGGAATGTCAAACGAATTCAGAATATCAGTGAGTTTTTAAGCCTTGGTAACAAGGATTTTAATATAGAGCTACCTTATAATTCAGGACAAAACACCTTGACCAATTTATTCTCCTGTACAGCACATTTATATCCACATTCATATTCATTGCCAAAACAGGCAATGGACCCTTACTGTTCATGGGAACAAAACTCCAGATGCTCTTACGTTCTAAGCCTAATGTGTTCTGTTACTGGTGTAGCAGCATTAATCACAAAGAACAAGAGTTTTATGGCCTTGGAAAAATGGAACCTCCCAGATCTGTTAGACTACTCTGCTAAATAAAATGTTTCCCATAAACAAATGAGCTCTGAATATAATGTATTAAACATTATCACCCCATAATCAGTAGGTATCACGAAGACTGTTTTTAAGGTTTAGTTCCCTTCCCATTCTCCTGCAGACTGCAATTATTCAGCTCTCTACTGCAGAGCTCCATTAAGCACTTTGTTTTTCATTGAATGACTAGAATCAAGTGCGTATGGCCTCCACGGATGGATAAACTGCTGTAAAAAGAGATAAGTCAGCAATACTGATTGGCTCTGTTGTCTGAGTGTGCCTTTGATTTTTGAATTACTGCCAAAAGCATCATCATTCTGTGTTTACCCTTCAAAAGCCCTCGGTCACTCAGATGGTGCATACACTCACAGCACAGAGCTCTCCTGTGCAGAAAAAGTATTCATAAAAAAACCCCAATTTCAGTACTTGTATTTGTTGAATGTAAATTTGTGGCACAGATCCTCTCTCATCTTTCATTACATTGTTACTATATACTATGAAGTGATTAAAAGACCAGTTTTACTTTGATGCCCACCTCTTTCACTCAGACAAATGGTTTACCTCTGTGCAAAGCTGTAGGCAGCTTTCTAAGTGCAATTGGTCACACCATTTTCCTCTTCCCTCTCTGGCAAGTCAAAGTAACAGAACCACCATAAAGCTCTGTGGTGGTTTCTTTTGTCTGTGTATATGTGTGTGAGTTCACACCACACGCTGCATTTTTCTTCACTGCTGTGGCCAGGACTGTCAATGCTGGGCTCAGTACTGGTTTTCACAGGACACCACAGACTTGCATTTCCCTCCAGAGCTGCAACAGGAGCTGTTGTTTAGCTGTGAGCACTTGCTGTGCACTTTGTACCTGGGTAAATGCCTGCTGGACACAGCAGGAGCATGACCAGAACAGGTCCCTGATGAAGCATTTGAGCTGGTTACAACTCTGTGAATTCAACACTCAGCACTCAGGAACCTCCTAAGGCAGAGGCAAGTAATGCACCCTTGTCATGATAGGATTATCTGTCTGCAAAGGCAGAAAATATATAATATTATATTATATAGAATAGTTATTCCCATTTGAATACAAAAACAATCAGACACTAATGATTTGTTTTTTATGCAAACGTACAGGTAACAACAAGACCATAAATAATGAAATACTATCTGCATAGAGGCAAAAAAGTGACAAATGAAGGCAATTGTTACCTCCTTGTTCAAAGCCTTGTGGACATTTTGGAATCTCATGATTTCTATTATTGCAGTCTCACCAGAGCTGCAAGTTCAGCTGACTGTGAAGGTCTAGGCCCTGTAAAATCTTATTCACATGCACACTGTAGGAAGCAGGGATAGCAAAGGCAGAGCCTGTGCTGTTCCAAAGGTGCTGCCTAAGATCTTGGCTAAGGAAATGCCCTCCTACAGACAGCTCACAACCCCTTGCACGATTAAAAGGAAATTCCCAACAAACCTTGGGAAACAAGGTCAGAATACTAGCATATGCTCTAATCCACTTTCTAGATATAAAGGCTTCTTTGCTACTGTTTTTGGCTGACAGCACTTGAGATAGCAAATTTATCATGATTCTTAAAACACTTGAGAGAGAACAATGTAGGTGCACTTTTTATTTCAGTTTTAACTTCTTTATTTCATTGCTGTACAGCTGCATTACACTTGGCTTTAATCCCTCAAGCATTATTTTCCTTGGCAAAACAGTCACTGAACTGAGTAGAACTTACTATTGGAAAAATATGCTTGAAAAACCAGTGTGATGTCAATGCCAACTGAAACCCATGGAGCTTAAAATGTCACAAATGTGCCTGTAGCTGAAATACAGAGCTCCTCTTTTTTTTTTTTTCCTTCTTTTGTCTGAGCTAGGAATGTTGTAAGTCTTAGGTTGTGAAGTCAACTGTAAAAATCATAGAGTAGCCTCCTGAAGCTGAATGTGTGCTGAAACTGAATGTGTGCTTCCCTCCTCTCCATGAACAAACATTTAGAGAACAATTATGTAAAATTGGATGTAGGAGAATTCCACAGGAAACAAATGACTGCATGGCTCCACTTCCAGTCTTGCCTGCATTGACTGTAGCTGTCTGTGAGAAGTTGGGCTACAGGCTTCTCAGAGAAAAGATAGAACCCGACTTTGTAAAACATCTTTAATATTCAAATATATAAATAAGCACTACTGAAGAATAATTCAGAACTGCGGTGATCCATTACGAACAGATGCTATAAACGGGAACAGTAACATTGCTAGGTAAGGAAGAAGCAAGCTATTTTAGGAGTCTTGAAAAATCTCTTCTAGTTCTTCAGACAGATCATGCTGCTATAGTTATTTTATAAAAAATTATATTCTGAAAAGCACTTTAGTAAAAGAAACCTTTTACTGGAACTATTATTTAACCAAGACCTTCTACAGCACTAAAACACACTGCAATTGAGTTCCTGATACAGTTTTAAGAATGGGAGGGATGAAAATAAGAACAAAAAAACCCTACCATACCTGCACAAGGAGCTATTTATTAGCATAACACTCTTCCTTTTAAAGATTTTATAACAACTGAAGTATATACAAAGTCTTACAGCATTTACACAATAAAAAAGTTTCCTATTAGCTGATGTAGTACAAGGTAGTGCTGCTATTTACTTCAAAGCATGAGTACAATAATAATGAAGCAGATCACTTTACTTTCAACTTCTCCACTACCACAACCCCACTGTCAGTTGGAATGACAGTTAATTAAACCACTGGGAAGACATTGTTGAAAGATTTGTAATAGGTTGATTCGCAGCACTAACCGTCTTAAGGAGAAGAAAAAAAAAAAGAAAAGAAAAGCTACATACTGTCATGTTTCTACACTTTCCTAGAGCTGGAACAAACTTTCACAGCCTTAGATATAACATATGCAAGACAACATAATCACATTTTTTCAGATATAGTTCAACTACTGAGTGTATTTACTTCTGAATAGGAGGCGTTATATTGATATGGCTGTGTGTTTCCATTTTTGTTCATTAACTCCTCAAATAGGTCTACAAAAAAAAATTAAGACAGCATGGAGTTTGTAGTTGTGATGTGTTTTGACTAATAAAGGCATTCAATATCAGCTATAGGATCTAATTATTCCTGTCAAAAGTTTAAGACCAGGAATCTTTGAGTAAAAGTCAAACCCACAAAATCCTGCATCTGCGCCATTTTCATCTGTTGACTCCAACCTTCTTTAAGCTTTTCCAACTGGTATAATACAAAATCATTAAAATGCTTACACCAACCCAAATGCAAGACTCATTTAGTTTATGAGAGGTCAAGCAGATTCACTAGACTACTTCTGCTGTAAAACAGAGGGAGCTTACCTAGGAAAAAGAAACTTTTACTGAACAGTGCCTTACTACAAGTAGGGATATATAGTTTAACGATACATAATTTAAGAACATAGCATTCTTTGCCTTTTAGAAACAGCTTTTGTGTGCCAATAATGCACTTTCTACAAGAGATAAGGCTGCTTTGCCTATCGTCATACGCCTAAACCTCATATTTTGGCCAATTCCACTTTTCTTCCCCACAAAGGGATTGTGTTTCAACTTAGAAACAAGTAACGTCACTTGACAATATCTGTATTAAGACAAAAAGTGACATATATAAAATCCACGAGGAACCACATAAATACCAAAGAAGTCATATAACCTTTCCATGTAAACACTTTGATTATACTGAAGCCCTAATCAGATTCTCGTCTTAAACTTTTGGCAGATAATGTGTATGCTCAGCCAGGCTTTGTAGTTAGTTATTGTTCAAGTGGAAGCCAGGTCAGCTCACATGTTGACAGGCATGCAACTTGGAAACATTGCACAACAAGCAACACAAAGAGATTTGAGAAGGGTACAAGACTTCAAGTAGACTTCACAACCCTTCACAAACGGAATATTCACAGACAAAGATACAGTCCTTGCTTTTTCCTATGGTGGATTTCTCTCTCACACATGGGACACTTTCTGTGACTCTCTAGCTTGCTTGATGCTATATAACCACTTGATGATTCTGGCATTCCTTTCAATGGCAGAAATGCCGTATGGCACACGGTCATTGGCACTGTCATCATTTCCAAGGTCACTGTTGCTGTCCTGAGACTGTTCACAGTCTGAGCTAATCATGCTTGCACTGCGAAAGTTGAGGGATATAATATCAGAGTTAGCCCTTGCAAAGTTTTCCATCCCAAGGTTCTCAAGCTCTTCAGGATCCAGTCCGCAGTAGTTAAAGAATCGTTCAACGTCTGCGTCAACGCGAAAGTATCTGTCGCTTAAGTCTGATTTTGATCGCTGTAGGGAGGGTCTTCTACTAACCCCGCATCCAGACTCGACTGCCTCAATCTCTGGGGATTTCAGGGTGGCAATGGCAGCGATTTTGGGCTTTGGAGGCAGAGGTGGGGCTGAGCTACTGCAGGGTATTGCTTTTAAGGGCTTTGCACTAGTTACTTTCCTAATGTCTGAAGAGCTGTGAGAGACATGCAAGAAAGTCTCTGCTGACTGATCTAGGAGCCTTCTGCTGACATTGGAGCTGCTCTCCTGTGGGCTGCTCCGGCCCTGCGTGGGGTAAACCTTCAAAGATTCGGCGAACGAGTGTCGGTTCAGCTCTGTCGAATCGGCCCTGTGGGGTGGCCAATTTCGGGGACCGTGCTTATGCCCTGAACCTGAGCTGGAGCCTTCGGAGCTGTTGATGATGTTCTTCAAAATCTCAAGTTTCAGATTTTCTCTCTGGACTCCACTCTCAGTCTTTGCATTGTTGCTGAAGACTTTCAAGGTGGGGCTCCCCAGCGCTCGCTTGGCCGCGGGACAGACCGGCGGCTTCGCCAGCACCGCCGGCTTCACGGGCTCCTGCTTGGCATTGATGACCTCCTGGCTCTTGACGTATTTCGCCTTGTCGGCTTCAAGCCTCTCCACTGCACTCAGTCTTTTTGGGTTAGGCTCCGCCTGCCTGCGAAAATAGTCGGGTCCTTTGTTCAGGATGCGGAGAGGAACGGCAGACGTGAAAGTCACGGCAGGGCTGACCGGCTTCACCATGCTACCTGTCGGTAATGTTTCTGTAGGCATGTTTGGTGGTCTTTCCCCCGCAGCCGTTTTGGATTCTTCTCTGGGATCTCCTAAATGCACGGTGCAGAAACATGTACATTAAGCACAATGAATAGCCGATGAATCCTGGGATCTGAGCGTTAGCAGCAGTGCCTCATCTCACAGCTCATTAAATAACACTGCGTTTCTCTTTTAAAGGCAGCCTTTGTAGGGCGAGGGCACCCGACACAAGTCCGTATTAGTCTGCTCCGCTGGCTCCTTTCTTCTCGCTGAAAGATGTGGGAGTCTGGCCGTCCCCTCCGCGCTCCGGGAGCGGCAGCGATCTGAAAGGCAGAGTAACCAACCACACGTTAGCGGGAGCGCCTGACATCAGAGCGATAGCAACAGCCGCCGCCCGGCCCTCCGAGCCCGCCGCCGCCCGGGAAGCGGCCGCTGCTGCGGGCAAGGGGCGGCAGCACCCAGGGTGCCCCTGCCCCGCTCCTGCCCAGCACCCCTCTGCATCTCACATGACACCTATTGTTTGATGTTTACACTCTGAGCTTGGATTTAACAAAATTACTTTGAGGGAGGGAAAACAAAAATCAAAAAAAATTAAGCCCCACCACAATACAGCCACACGTTTCTAGAGGGAGAAAGGGAAGCAGAAGGAGACAGTTCAGAGACTTGGACCCACCCATCTCCCACTAAAAAAAGCACTTCATATTAATATAGCTGGCTTAGTTAAATTGATTTGTGAACATGTTTTATCTCTAACCCCCAAACATTTTTCTCCTTATAGGCAACATACTGTATAAATCTCAGCAATCAGGTGTATTTTCCTTGCTCATTAAATTGTCCAGAAAACATTCTGGTCTAAAAAGAAGAGAGTAAACAGAGACATGTAGAGCTTTAAGTGCAATGCACATCTTTCATTGCTAATCTAATACAGAGTCAACAAATAGAAACAGGAGATGTCACTAAATCCACCAATTCCAGCTCCTAGTCTGTTTGAACATTAGTATCCATAGCACTGGTGCTCCAGCAATAAAAGAGGGCTTTCCGAGCTCTCATGATCACCTTACAGACTTAACAGAACAACAAAAAATGGCTTTGGTTTTTTATGCAATATTTTGGGAACATGCAAAACCGTTATGACTGGGTTTGAAAAAGAAGAAGAACTTGTTTTCAACATGTAGATATCATCATTCAGGTTTTCTATCAAGCAGTAAGTACAAATGAAATTTTTCAACTAAATTATTTTAAGGTTTTATTGCTGAGATTGTCACAACAGTCTAAAATCCAAGGCCATGGATGATATTACAAGTGCTGAAACAATTTTTCCTACACGAGGCACTGAAGGGCACTTATCACGGAATCTACTTTTCAAGCAGTGATTTCACTAATGGGTCTCATTTGTTTTATTACTGCCCCATTAATCTATGCTGCCCTCTTTAACATCCCATTTCTATTATCATTGTGATCTTCAGGGAGAGAAAGAAAAGCAGCTGCTACTTCTTCACTCTATCCTAAAGAACACAGAGCATCCTTTCCTGGGATGACTTGCTTTCATGTTGCTCTCATCCTGTGTGTTCTCATCTATCAATACCCAACTTACTAATACAGAGTTTACATTGTTTTGGCAAAAAAACAACAAACCAAAAACCCCTCAAAATAACAAAAAAGAAATTCCAGCTGAAGTTACATCAACAGTAAACACAAAATAACCTCAACTAATGATGCCCAGAAATACTTGACATATACATTAAATATTTTCTTCATATTATCCAAGGTCAAAGCAAGCAAATAAAATATACAAATGCTATCATGAGATTATAGGAAAAAGCTGAGCTTTCTCATGAAGGCTCACTGTCACAAGCATTCTTAAAATACAAACTAACATATTTAGGTGGGTGATAAACCAGACACACATTCAGTGCAATTGAAAGGGTAGTGAAATGTTAATTAAGCTTCTCTTTCAATGCTGTTTTATAAATCCTAGTGCTAACTCCTCAGCAGTTCGACTTCCTGAATTTAAACTAAGTCTCTCTGAAAGAGAAAAAGCTTTCCTCATTTGAATCAACATATTTATTGGTACTGTTTTGAAATGAAGTATGAAACTTCCAAACGTGCAGAAGGCAATTCCAACATGAATCTGCACACACATTTCTCTTCCGTACACACAAAGCAAATCTTTCCACAATGCCAGCTCAGAGCTGGATGCCTAAGTCCCTGAATAAACAATAACTGATCTGTATATTTAACATTGTGTGCAGAAATCAAACCTATGTGAGAGCAGGGGTTTTGTCAAGAGGAACAAAACCCCACAAACAACCGAGCTTTTGTACTTAACACTGTCACCCAACTGAGTTAACACTACTTGAGTAAGCAAGACAACTTTCCTCCTTGATCAGTGTCATTAAAGGTGACCATGGCCCTGCCCCTGAAGACAGCTGCCAACTCCATTCTCCTCCTGGTGAGTGGCTCTGCACACCATTACAGATCAGAGTTATGGGAACCAAGGCCTCCAGCTCGAGGCTGCTTTTGGAAGTCTTTTCCCAGCATTTAACAACTGCCTTACTTTGGATAGCCCTCATCAATGTCAGCAAGCATTGCCTACGAGGCTGAGCATCCACACTGGCTTCAACATCACACTCAAAAGAAGAAAAAAAAAAGGAGAAAAACAAATCCCACCCTGCATGTGTGTTTATCTGAGAGAACAAGTGTGCTTGTTTGCAAACACGTATGGAGCCAAGAGCCCCAGAGTCAATGGAAATATGCTGCAACTGACAACATGCTTCAGGCATGTCTAGGAAGAAAAGCAAGGACCTGGTGGGGAGCCAGGACAGAAATGTCCACCTGAGCCAGCACAGGGAGCCTGGAGGATAACAGCCAGGTGTTACATGGCCAGCCATGGGAGCTTTGTACCCGTGGGGCTGCTGCTATAAATTAAGGAACATTCAGCTATGAAAAGGGATCAACTTTTTGTGTATTTTTAAATTGCTCCGTTTCACTGAAGCACTGAATTTGAATATCACCAGAAATCTTACTCAGTATTCTCATCTCAGAGAGATAAAAATTACTAGCCAGATACAGTTAAAAAAGAAAGTGTGATGAAAGAGAGGTGGATGAATGTAAAATCTAATGGAACTTCTGCCCATGCTGGTGATGACTGCAGCCTGATCCTGCTGCTAACTGGGAAAGTGAGTTCAATTCCCACAAGCCTCTCTTCTGTCCATGGGCACCTGAAACACCACAGTGACACTACAGAGCCTTGCTACTTATTAATTTTATTGTTAATGATAGAGGCTGAGAGCAGCAGTACAGTCAGGAAGACTTAGATTCCAGTTGTGAAAATCATCATTGCAGCAACCAGGGCATAGAAATGGCTTTTTTCTGGCTTAAACTCCAAAGACACTCACTGCTAGGCATCTGAATTCACTACTGGGGACATCTCTGGTACCAGTAACACCCTGCAGAAATTCAAAGCCAAATATTTTTCTTCACCTACTCTGAGAAAATATGTGAAATATACCTAGGGACCCAAGAAACATTCCTTTCTCTCTGTTTACATCCAGAGGTCTGCCCTATAGGTGTAATCCTTCCATGGACTGAAATGTGTTTTTCAGGATTTACTCTGGATTTCCATTTTTGCTCTTCCTTGCAAAACTACTAAACTTAAGAAATTATTTCAAGAAAACAAAGACAAAAGCCTTCTGCATGCCTTTAAACAAAATAGCTTTATTTAATAAACCAATAGTTTATTAAATAAAATAGTTATCAAAATAGTTCTATTTACCAAAATAGTTGTATTTAATACCATGCATACATTAATATAACCTTTCTGAAAGGTCTTACTGAGGTCCTCCTAATACCCCACAACTATTGCAGACCTGCTTAGTAGAATACAAAATGCACAAAGGTTTGGGTTTTTAAAGCTGCATTTTCAGCCAGACACTTCAATTCAGGATTCCTGTGTGGCAGAGGCAGAGATTCAGAGCACTTAATTCATTCTAGGCATCACTCTAATCACTCTTGAGTCCATAATATGTTTGTCAGATAGTCATATTTAAATAACCAATGCACTATCTGCATGATTTAAGGGAACACAAAAATAGCCTAGAGCAGCAATAGCTATAGAGCTAACATCAACAACAAATAAATCTCCTATAAAATATTCTTTCCTTAATTTAAAACCAAGGCAGTATGAGGAGATAAACTATGCATAAACTTTGCAATCTCAGATCCATATATTCTAAATATGCAGTTTCTTGAAATGCATGAGAAATTTATGAACAAACCCCATTGTGGCAAGTATTTATTTCTAGCACTATTACGAATACAATAGTATGGTACAATAATAGAGTTCATTTTCTCCTCTCATACCTAAAACAGCATTCTAAACACAGACTGAATGATGTCAACTGACAGTAAATAACACATTTCCCTCCTCAGCTCTGTGGTGCCTTGTAGTTCCTACGCATTGGCCACGTTTCAGCCAGTCTTTGTCTAAAAGTATCCACAGAAAGGCATAAAATTACATATTTTAGCAGTATTCAAGTTACAGAAAAAGCAGCAAAAAGCCATGTGAAAATGTGGTACAAATGAAATGAGTGAAATTTCTGTCCTTGACTTCGGTGAGGACATTGCTTCACCTGACAAAGTTACAATGAAGCTCATTCTCCTAATTCATCCCTCTGGGACAGCAGATGAAGGGATTGCACAGAAGGGAGGATGATGTACAGTGGATAAATATAATGAAAGCTGACAGTCTTTACTCTGCTTTCCTTGATATTTAAAGGCCTGTGTCAATTTTATTTTCCAGGTGATAAAATATAACTACCACTACCTCAAGATGCACCATAAATATGACATAAATTCCAGTATAAGTAATCAAGAAGTGGCTGCAACAGGACTCAAAGAGATCACAAAACAAAAACTGCAGAGGAACACAGGACACAGATGAAAAAATGTTCCTCTAACACCTGGGTGCATTTCAGAGCTGCAGGTCCCATTATGAAGATGCTGGTCTTTTAACAGTCACTGCAAAGCCTAAAAATAAGAGCTTCACTGAGAATGAGTGCCTATGGGCTAAGTTATACTAATATGTATGCCTAAAACTGATACAAGTTATTCTGTGGATAACTGTCATTGTAAACCTCACATATATATGTTACTAAGTTTAAAAAAACAGGCAAAGCCTAAGTAAACTTGGCTGAAATTGATAAAAGGTCATCTATATATAGAATGGCAGCAGTATTTCATTTTTTAAACCAATTTTAGATAAAGATGTGTATGCTGTGTAGTCTTGGTCTCACATAATATTAACTGTCAAGATAAAGCTATGAGGAGATGAAATAGTCTAACAGATCTACCATGACTCAAAATACTAATGAAAGTGCCTACTTTCAGCTCGGTTCCTCCCTAAAACATGATACAGTGAACAGTAAAAGCAATATGCATCTGTTTAAGTATACATTTAAACCCTCAAAAGGTCATGAATAATGTGAACTACAGTGACCTAAAACTAAGAGTGGCAGAATTATGTAGGCAAGAGAAATTTCCACCGGGTGGGAAGGTAGTAAAAGGTAGACACTTTTCACTGCTGATGTGTTACTTCCAACCAAAAAACCCCAAACTACAACTAGAATTGTTTGCAATAGCTTGCATAGCTGAGCATACTATGGGCTGATATATTTATGCAAATTCTGCTTTGCTCTTACATCAAAGGTCTTTAAGACAAAACTCTCCATAAATACAGCAGTGTCACCACTGAGCACTCCTCCTATTTCAATGTGCAGTAAAAATTATGAGGCTTAAAGCAGGATGTTGCCATAACCAGAAATGCTAATGCTGTTAAGTTGAAAGAGCTGCTGGAAAATCCATGGAGGTATAAACATCTGGAAAGTAGGTAAGCAACCTAGTAGCTATACTTACATACTAACCCTGTAATGTATGCCTAGAGCTCACTGGGAGCTGGATAGAGATGCCTCTTTGAGAGAAAAAAAACTTTAGAAAGTATTTTGCTTCTTTTTAGTTCTGAAATCCATCACAGTTTCATCTCCTACCCAGTAACAGTAATCCATTCTCAGTGATGCTTCTGGGTTAAATACTGCCCTATAGATCCCTCACAATGATGAACACTCTGATTTCTTTCAACAGGCTGCATAAATGCACAAGAAAACCCAGAAATGAAATTCCTCTTTCCTCCAACAAGGCAAAATAAATGATCTTATTATTTAGAGCAAGACTACAGGCTGTTTGTAAAAGCTGTAGTGGAAATCAGTTCTGTTTTCTTTGGACCCCTGTGTTGCTTAAACAGCATTGTGTTCCTTGCAATAATTCCAGTCACTTATTTAAACCAAAAAAAGAGAAGAGCCTAAAAATTACAACAAGGAATATAATGTTTTACTGCATTTGTAGCCTTACATGAATATTTCTATTTCAGCATGCATTTAATGAGAATGATGCTCTAAACACTTCACAAAGTTTTAGGAAACACCCTTACTGCTTGTTCATCAGCCAGTGTCAATGGTCTCAAGTCCAAGCCACTTTTATACTTTTAATTCTACATCTCTCCATAACCATCATGTTTTAAATTTACAGCCTTCTCAACAAGGCCACAATTCCCAGTTTATCCTGTGGTCTCCTGAGCCTTCACAGTTTTCCTAGTATCTTTTATGCACTTTTAGAAATTAACACAATCCCCTTCTTCAGTACAGGATACTTGGCCCTGGTGTTCAGTTTCATTTCCAAAATTCATCAGACCCTGATATAGGACCCTGGTGTACCAAGTCTCACCTTCTTTGTCCCTCTTCTCTGAAAAAAGAGGAACTTTTACTTCTCTCCTACTTCTCCACTTCTTCCCACTGCTTCCCCACTTCACCATCCTATTTTTGCAAGGTGCAGTAACTCCTCCTCTGCTCCAATGGAAGGAGCAGTGCTATCTGCACTACACTTTTCCTTTCTTCTCTACTGATAGGAAAAGCTAACATCTCATCTCCTTGCTCCTGGTAGATGTCCTTCAGGGCCATGCTTGGATTTAGCATCCTGGTAAACCACCTTTTTTCCTGGTGGTAGTGCTTCCATGTGTGGAGGAGAAAAAAAACGTTAATTGGGGGTTCACTGCTGCAAAGTTGGGGAAAACAGAGGGAGGCAGAACAACAAAATAAGTTCAGTTATGAAGCTCGACAAAAATTATTTAAATGGATTATTATTCATTTTAGTTCCCATCTCAAGTCCGTGGCAATTCTTAACAAACCCATTTTCACCCATTTTCAGAGTGAGACGTATTTTAAGCTACCAAAATCTTTATGGCAATAGGTTCTGTAGAAATCATCTGCATTTGCAAAGAGGGAAATAAAAATCTATCCGTAAAAATGTGGAGATACACCTGCAAAACACCCTCCTTCTAGTATTGCCACAGAAACATCCCCTCACTAACAGGATTTTCAGACTCCATCACCCATGTGTTCCCCCCAACAACAATGCCAAGTCTGGTCCTCAACAACAGAAGCACGAGTGTCATCAGTAATCAGGCAGCTGGGAAACAGTTCAGTAACTTCTGCAGCATCCCTCACCAAAAAAAAATTATAGTTATTAACTCACCTACAGAACATACATCTTGATAGCAGTATTTTCAAAATATCAATTCTGAGACATTTGTCACACCAGGATAAATTAAACATAGTTCCAAATCCTTTAAATGTTTGAAAACTTTTATGAATGTTAAAGCATACTAGTGCAGCTACGGGATTGGACTTGGCCTTAATTACACTATGGAGTAAGCCCTAAAACATAAATCATTTTGGCTTAGAAGAACTTTTTATCTTGGAAATACTAAGAAATCAAGCCAGATTTAAATGGATAAAGTGCAAGTATGGATTTCCAAAATGAATGTTTATATTAAATGTGCAGTGTCCCTACCAACACAGCCTTGTAGTCAAAGATTTAAGGACCCATGACCAGAAGACTTTGTAGGTTCATCTCCTTCATAGCTACTGCTGCACAGCAACATTGAGCTGAGCATTCAAAACTCATCAGCACTGAAACACATGCACCTAAAATGGCATAGTCTGTGGGAAAACAGTCTCTGTTCACCATTTAAGTGACAGCAGCACTCATAAAATCTTGGGTAGTTGGTATGCAACCTTGGATCTCACTACAAAGCAAATGTTCCTCTGCCAGTATTTTCTCCCCTCAACTAATACCTTGAGAATCACTTCTGAGCTCTTCTGTCTGCCTACAAGGCCTCAGCTATGTCCTGAACAGCAAGCCAGGTCAAAACCTGGACACTTTTCCCATCTCCCATATATGACTTGCCCCAGTTTGGGGACTGGGGATTTGATTCATTCTCCCAGTTCTCAAGAGTTCAGCAATCTCTGATTTTATGTACATAAACATTGCTGCCAGCTTGGTCTTGTGGGAAAGGCACAATTTCATAAAAGTCATATGAAATGACTTTTCATATGACTATCATAAAAGGCCCAAGGTCCTGAAATATCAGGTTGCCATGTTTAGACTCTTAGTTATTGATGAAAGTTCTCTAAAACTGTTTACAATGAGAAATATGTTAAAGGAACATAGTATCATAGGTATGAACAGATTTTATGTGAGAAATAAGCATAAACCCACAATGAAAACAGCTTCAGTTAGACACTCCCTTGCAGTTACTAATCCTGCAAAGCTCCAGAAATGTTCAACTACATGAAGACCCAAAATAAACAAATACAGCCCAGAAAAGAAAAACTATTTCAACAATTTACGTAGAGAAAAAAACAGAAACCATAAAGAGCTATTATAAATGGGAAAAGGCATCATATTTAAAATCTTCTTTCCTTTAGAGGTGTATATAGTAAAAAAATATTTTTGAAAATGCTTATTTTCAAAGTTTCAAAATAAAGCACCTTCCTGAATTTCTTACATCTTGTGAAAATATATTTGAAAGAAATAGTGCCCTAGCATACAGAATATTTCTTATAATACTTGTCAAGATTTTACAAGCAAGAAACCAGAAAGCCACCTAATTAATTATGTTTAAATATTTTCTTACTTTAACAGCTTGTTACATGGAAAATTCTTTTTAATAAATTCTATACATGAACACAAGCATTTAATCTTTAGAAATAAATATTAAAATGTAGCTAATTAACATCTGCTACTGATATTAAAAACTTACAAGGCCACCTTTAATAGGCAATACAGTAGGCACAATTAAAAAATGAGCATGGTAAAACCAGTACCATTAGAAAAATGATAATGTTCAGCCAGGGGGATACAATGAGCGGCCTAATTCTGACAACTGTGGACTCTGAGCTGCTCTCCTGATTAGCTGTGGGGTCTTGTTTGTCAAAACTCTTTGTATTAAACAGCCTTTTCTGTAACATGAGATATTACTGCAGTAAGGTCAGCATGGCTATTTAAAAATAATGTTTACAACCTAATTGTCCTGAGTTAACCATTTCTAAGCACTGCAGCTCTACACACATGAAATATTGCTCTTTTTTTTCTTAAATAAACACACTATAGAAGTTTTGACTATGCAAAAACAAATTGAGTGTTTTTAAAATTATATTTGGAAAAAAAACCCAAAAACCAATGTAAACAAACCATACATGATTTACAGCAGTGTTCAAGGGCACTGCAACCTTCAGAGCAACTCCGTGATGATTTCTTTTATTTTTGAATGGTACAGCTATGTTTTTCTCTAGATAAGGGGATATTTTCCCATACCACAGGACAGTTCATCCCCCTTTTCTCCAACCTAATGTCCAAAGCTACATGTTGTTAGAAGTCAAGAAAGAAAAATGAAGGCATGTGTAACATTATGTCTCGAAGACCTATCGGTATATTACAGAGTTCTTCAAGCAGATGGTTAAACATACCAGTTTTGGCACTGGAACACAATGCAATTTAGGTCTTTGTTGTTATGATGATGTTGCAGTTAATGATTACAGCTGTATAACTCAACACAAGTGCTACACTTCTGCATGGTCACATGCTTGTGTGTGTAACCCCTCAGACTATACCAGCATTGACTACAGCTGTTGGGGTGTTCGCTCTTAGAATACACTGAGTATATTTTCTTCTTGGTTGCTGTATGGGAAACACGTGTCACAGAGTCCACACATTAAACTACAGATCTTCACAAACTGTTCACAAGCTATTTAACTGGAGATGAACATCCAGCTAGCTACTTGTCAATGAGCATCCAAAGTTTTGTTTAATATGCAAATTTGACACTCAAAGCAGGGCTTTGTATTACTGTTTAATTTAATGACCCTTCACTAAAACAATATTCTTGAAAAGCCTCATTTTTGAAATCAGACTGTCCAGATTCTTTTGAATGGTTTTTGCCTGTCAGAGGAGTTTGGTGAAGTTGTGATGATGATACTGGAAATTCTTCCTGACCACTGATTTTAAGAAATCATAAAATCCTCACCATCTTAAAGAAAACAAAGGCTGTATCAAGCCATGACCACTGCATTTAATTAGAGGGAGAGAGGAAGGCAGTGCAGGGAGAGTGGAGGCATCCTAGCTCCAAAAAAACCCAAACAAACCAAACAAGCTAAAGAAACCCAAAATCTGGAATTGTGAGTGTGGGGACATATGACAAAAAAGGGAGAAATGACAAGACACAGAGAGGTAGAAGAGAAATGCTATTAATCAGGCAAAGATCAGAGAGGTGAAGGTGTTGGGAATAGACAAGGAGGTACTGAACAGTGATTTGGGAAGCAGGAGTAGATTACAGGGACAGAGGAGGATTACAGGAAAAAGGAAGAGACAGCTCAACTTCTCTTCCTCATCTCTCTTGCAGCTCCTACATCCTGCAGAAGGAACAGAGCTGGCAATAAGGGCGTTGTGGAGAAAGGTGAAGCTCTCAGTGAAGCTCCTCCTGAAACCAAAGCTCCTGCTAGCCCAAACCATTTCTGGGTTCCAGGAGAGAGATACATCTCTCTCCTGTGCAGACTCTGTGCCTGGGGCACACTGTCTGCTGAGCTTAGAAGGCTGGGGGCAAAGGAGCTGGCACTGGGTGGTTGGCAGGAGGATATCACAGAGGGATACCAGGCTCAGAGCATCGTGCACTTACAGGATGAAAATGCATAGTGGAGTAAATCCAGCAACCAGAAATACTGACCAGTCAATTGAACGAGTGCTGAGGTTTGCTGCAGACTCCTCAGTATACCCAGTTCTTTTTGGCAATGCTTCAGACCCTTTTCATGGGCTGACTGCATGATCAGATACACAACAGGCTTGTCCCTGGGGACTCCTGAACTAGGGATGCTCTCCACCCTGTCCTCACAGGTGCCATAGATTATTGCTTAGAAAGATTGCTTAAACTACTCCCCCATTTCTGCCCTCCCCGAGAGTACTGGACTACCCCAAGATTGCTACATATCCATTCTCCTCGAAGATATGTGATACACAGCTACATTAATAAATCTCCCCCCTTCTGTAAACAAGAGTAAATCTTCCAACAGGAAGTTAAATACAGGATTGATATTGGCCACCCAAAGTAACACAAGAGATTTATCCCAAACCCAGAAACTGGACAGAGGTATCCCAGTCTTGTATCTACTGCTTTATCTTCATTAAGAGATGAGTATCAGCAAAGTTTTTAAGCAGTTAACTGAAACGACTTAACCCTGCATGGCAGGGTTAAGATGCCTAAAGCAGACAAATAATGGGATGTGGAAACCAAGGTATCAAACCCCAAACAAGGACACACGGGGTCTGTTTTTTTATCTGCTCATGCCTGCTTCATAAAGGTAACCTCTCCTGCCCAGCTGCCCTGCCAACACACCATCTCCACCACTGCTGGGGAACTGAGTCCCTCCAGTGAAGATGTTCCTCAGTCCCAGTTCCAGCTCATCACTGATCTGGACTGGTGTCAAGGCATTCTTTAAAAGCTAATGAAAAGGGCGGGCTGGCTGTGTTACCCCAGCCAGCACTGAATGCTGCTTTCATCATAAATCACGAATCCAATCTTTTCTGTTGACAAAATGAGCAATATATTTCCAATAAAACTACAGACCTACTGGAGCATCTGTACGAACACAAAACACTGAATCCCATTTCTAAGATGGCAGAAATAAATCCCATGTAGCATGACATGAGGAAGGTAAAAACATAAAATGTGACTGTGAAATTAGTGTAGGTTAACTTGTGATCACAAAAATTAACACAGATCTTTGAATGATCCTGGTGTCAGTCCATGGCACAGTTAAAACATTTTTGCTGCCTCAATTTCATACTGTGTTTGAAACGTATCTGGAATTTCAAGTTCCCAGTTCCTCAGCTGACAGAAATGGCTTCTGAGATGATTTTTACATTCTGGGAACAGATTTTTACCCTTAAATTAGCCATGTGTACTCTCAAACTTAGCATTTTGTCTTGAAATAAAACAGCAGTGATAATTGTTAATTTAAGACCCCACACAATGCAAATTTATGTTCTGGAGCCAAATATGCTGATTGGAAACAGATGAACATGAAATGCCTTTTACTGAGCAGAATTAAAACTAAGTATTAGTGAAATGTGTTGCTAATTTGACACATGACACATCAGACATTGATTACTCATTTTTTCTTTGCTACAATGAAATACCAGAAGTGCCCTATTAATCTTTCAAGAATTGTACTACCATTGTTATGGAGTGCCACATGTTCAGCTCCTGTCCCCTCCTGTCCTCATGGGTTTCAGCTGGCTTACCTGTACTCACCAAGGATGAAGCTACTCTTACCATTATTCCTGACACTGGATTCCTGACACCTTTTGTTTTGGAGCTTTAGTGACAAAAATACAGATTTTAAGCTTTAATGCTCATCTTCTGCTCAGACCTTGAGATCAAGCCCAGAGTGTTGTGGATGGACTTGTGACTGAGGACTGGAAAAAATGGACTCCAGCTTTTACAATGGGCAGGAAAGTGGATACAGGGAACCTCCAGCAGCCAGCCTCACCTTCCTCTCTGGAAAGGTGATGGAGTGGCTCATTCTGGAGGCCACCTCTATCCACATGGATGACAAGAAGGTGCTCAGGAGTACCAGCTTATTACCTCACTAGTATCAGTTTAGTTCCTCACTAAAGGTAAATCATGCTTGACCAACTTGATTGCCTCCTGTGATGAAACAATTACTTGGATGCATGAGGGGAGAGCAGTAGATATTGCCTGCCTTGACTTCAGGAAGGCTTTTGACCCTGTCTTTCATAACATTCTCTTAGGCAAACTCAGGAAGTGTGGGCTGGATGCCTGGACAGTGAGGTGGATTGAGAACAGGCTAAACAGCAGGTCCCAAGGGTCATAATCAGTGGCACAGGGTCTAGTCAGAGGCCTGTCACCAGTTGTGTCCCCCAGAGTTCTATACTGGGCCCAGAACTGCTTAACTTGTTCATCAGAGATTTGGATGAAGGGGCAAATGCCTCCTCAGCAAGTTCAGTGATGACACCAAGCTGGGGGCAGTGGTCGATTGCTCAGAGGGATGTGTGAGGGGATGTCCCTGCAGGGGGACCTCGACAGTTTGGAGAAATGGGCAGAGAGGAATCTTCTGAAGTTTAACAAGGGCAAATGCAGGGTTCTGCACCTGGGGAGGAACAATTGCATGTACCAGCACAGGCTGGGGGCCGACCTGCCAGGAACCAGCTCTGCTGAGAAGGACCTGGGGGTCCTGGTGGACAACATCTGTCCATGAGCCAGCAGTGCCCTGGTGGCCAAGAAGACCAATGGTGTCCTGGGCTGCATTAGGAAGGGCATTGCCAGCGGGCAGAGGGAGGTGATCCTGCCCCTCTCCTCAGTCCTGGTGAGGCTTCATCCGGAGTGCTGTCTGCAGTTCTGGGCTCCTCAGGACAAGAGCTCCTGGAGGAGGTCCAGCAAAAGATGATTAAGGGACTGGAGCATCTCTATTATGAGGAAAGGCTGAGGGAGTTTGGCTTGTTCAGCCTTGAGACTACTGAGATTTCTTGAGACTACTTGAGAAGAGACTGCCCAGAGGGGACCTCATCAATATCTATCAGTATCTGAAGGGAGGGTGCCAAGAGGATGGATCCAGGCTCTTCTCAGAGATGCCAAGCAATAGAACAAGGGGCAAAAGGCAGAACATGATCCACAGAAAGTTCCACCTGAATCTGAGGAAGAACTTCTTTACCAGCAGAACTTCTTTACCAAGCACTGGAACAGACTGCCCAGAAGGGTTGTAGAGTCTCCCTCACTGGAGATATGCAAGAACTGTGCCATGTACTCTAGAATGATACTGCTTAAGCAGGGAGGTTGGACCAGATGACCCACTATGGTCCCTTCCAACCTCTCCCATTCTCTGATTATGTGTGACTCAGTATTTGGAAAGTAGTAGTAGTAATAACCAAATAAGTAAGAGAAAGCTCTGAAGTACTGAGGCTACTAGTGCTCTTTTGCACTGCAGATCTCTATTACAAAAAGCTAATGCAATTTACTGAATGGAAAAACAGTAACCAAAGTACAGGCTGGGAATAAAGGATGGCAAAAAGCCTGGAACTACTGGAATACTTCCAAAAAAGGAGCCAGGTAAGAAATAAATAGAAAGCTCTGGAGGACTAAGGCAAGAAGTGTTCATATGCACTGGAGGTCTCCATTGTAAAAAGTTAAAACAAATTTACTGAACAGAGGGACTATAACCAAAGTACCGGTTGGGACTAAAGGGTGAGAAAAAGCCTGGAACTACTGGAGTGCTTGCAAAAAGGATTCTGCAACATTGACACATACGTGGCTGCGTGACTGAGGCCAACAAGAGAAGAGAAAGCCTCAATCTTTCTGAAATGGCATTCAAATATATACTTGCAACTAATGAATCTGACAACCCAATCAACTAGTAAAGGTGGAGGAAAAGAAACTCATTATCACAGCATACCACCTGAGACAGCAGAGGAGGACATAGTAAAATCATTCTGGAATTGCTCTCCTTTTATCAACCCCTGGGGAAAAAAAAAAATGTGCATTTTAATTCAAAAAGGTACCTGTAAAAGCAGAATGCCAAACTCTTGTCCACACTCTGAACAGGGGAATGTAGTGCTCCAGAGGATTCTGAAAAAAGAAGACAAGAAAAGAATATATGAAAAATGCATTAAAAAAACCCAAACCACAACATAGCAGTAACAGTGCAGGTGCATGCACATCAGGGCTGAAGGTCATGGAAACAGGACACCAAGGCCAGTCCATGCCAGGAGAAGGGAGGGGAAGAAGTGCAAGGCAGCCACAACAGCGATCAAGACTATTTCACATGAAAGGTGAGATAAATGATGACATCAGTGTGGCTGAAGCCTATGAGCTGTGTCATAATAACAACTAATTAAAAGGTCATTAGGGAAGTCTCAGATCACAAGCTTGCACATGACGCAGTATTTGATGTGTGAGACGAAATGAATCTATGCTGGGGATCAATGAATAAATGCAAACAGGGCCAAAATGTCAAAATGCAATTTTTAATTCACTGATGAAGGACAACAAAAAATTGTGCCTTTTAAGTTCTTGTTATAGATAAACAATCCCTTTTGTTGTGTTTTTGTCTACTTCCAAATAAAGAAGAGAGAAAATACTGCAAAGAAAAAAAACACAACTCTGTTTCTATGATAAAAAATTTGTAGTGCATGGAATCAAGGTCAGCTACTTTACAAGTGACCGCGGGAAAAATATCAATATGCAAATGTTAGTGTTATTTCAGGGCAGCTGTTAGTTGATTTTGACATGAAAATATGGAATGTGCAGTGATGAACTGTTTTCCCATACTCAAAGTTAAGGTCAAAGAGCAAAATATTTGTGTGCTTAAAAACCTTCCACACCTCTCTTGCTGAGAGGGATGACAGGATATGTTCCAAGCTAACAATAAAAAGCAAAAAAAATCTACTCTTTAATTTTTATATGTCTGTATGTAAAATTTTTGCCTTTTTTTTCTTAGTCTCTTTCCCTTTTCTAAAACATTTATTTTAGACAACATTTTTAAAAACCATGGCAATATTGTATTTACAAAACATTACTCCTGCCTAGTCAATCAATACATCTTTCATTTCATATGAGACACTTCCTTTTTCTCCCCAAAATTATTAGCTACTTTTTGGAGTTTTAAACCAGTTATTAAAGTCCACACAGAAAAGAATAATCCAAACCTTTGTATTTTGTCTAACCTGACACAAATATGATTGCAAATATCTTCACAATAAATTAGCTGACAGAAAAGCACATAATTTTAAAATTTTGAGATAATACTCCTGTAATTAAGCATTTGTGTATGCAACAGGTAAGGGAAAAATAACTCAGTGTATTTCTTTGGGAGGAAAACAGCTGTGCTGCGGGATGCAGCTTTCTACACGTCTTTTTATGTGGAAAAAAGACAGTGATAGAGGAAGGGGAGAAGCAGTTTTCCTCTCAGCTGTGAGGCTGGTGATAACCAGCAGAAGGGCAGAAATGCCAAGCTGAGGAAGACCCACTGTCACAATGGCTTTTAAGAGAGCTCCAGAACACAGTTACCACATAAGTGCATGCACAGAAGAGTTTTCTTCATCGCATACCAAAAAGTATACACTTTTACTTTCTAAATGATACAAGTATATAGACATAATGACTCACATACACGTGGTTTATTCCAATAGTAGTAATTCAAACAGACACATTTATGATATGAATGTCAGTGTGAACTATATAGTGGAATATGTTGTTGTTTAGTGACCACCAGTGCAAACTATGTTAAGAATATTTTAAGCCTATTTTATCTTCTAAGTGTTAGAAAGAGGTCACAGTAATAAAAAGTGGAAGTATTAATACTGGAGTGGTTCTTGTACAGTGAGTTGCCATAATCCTCTGGTGCCACAATGCACATGCTGCTCCAGGTCTCAAGGATTTCCCAAGAGGGTATCTGTTAAACTGTGAAATCACCAGGAAAGCATACAGCACATGGGCTTCACTGAGCTTGGCTCTGGACCCAGGACAGAAATGACTGAAGAAGATATACATACAAAACTCAACCAGATAAATGATCTGTGGAGCTTTTAGTGCAAGACTGGTTTCATCATTCATGCTACAGAACAAAACCCCAACTATTTAGCATCTGCAACAGCAGTGTGCACTGACCAAACTGTCGATGGATAAAGCTTGTAATGTGGAGGCAGACCAAGTTCTGAACTGTCTACGTTACAGACTGTGAAAGTTCTTCAGCATAACACACGATATTCTCATGACTACATGTCTGTCTCACGCATGGCACTGTGAGGCAGCATTGTGGGCAACCCTTTGTGAGGACTCATGTCTCTGCCAGCAAATCCTCAGACAGGGAGCACTGGGGGATGCAGGATGGACAGCCCAAGGCAAAACCAACTGCCCTGTTTAAACAGATGAACTGTTCTGGTAATAGATGTCCAGTAGCACTTTATCAGTCCAAGATAGTGCCCTTCAGCAACACATTTCAGACAAATCTCTTAATCAACACAACACCCTGAGCATAGCTGAGAAGGGCCACATACACCACAGTGAGTATTTTTAAACATTAACATAGAACGGCAAGAAAAAGTAGAGAAGATGAAGAATATAGCATAGATTTCAGTAGAATAGCATAAATTTCAGTAGAATTTATAAGCAAGGACTTATCAGGACAGCTAAAAGCACCAGATCCTCCTTTCCCAATTTAATATACTGTTTAGCATAAGAGACGTCACATGAATATTTTTCAAGTTCTATTTACTCCTTCAAGTGCAATTCTTACGTGTTTAGCAAGCACCATGGTATACTCCTGCCACCAAATTCTGGTTACTCCAGCTACCTCCCTGTATGGCCCAGTTCCAATGCAGAAGAACTCAGAAAGGACACTGACAAGTTACATGCACTTGTTTTTCTCCATGAAAATATGACAGGAAGATGATAAATAGCCAAGAAATAAATAGACTGCTTGTCCCACTCCTTCAGTGGAATTTGCAGTAGCATACAAGGCCAGCCCTGCCTTGGAAGAACCAACTTACTTGTGATAAACCAATACCAAATGCTTGGCCTCGAAGAAGGCAACTTATGTCTGACAATTACTATAGTTGATTCTTAGGTGCTTTTTAATTCTTTCTTGGATTTCTTCCTGGATCTGGAGGCCCAGGATTTCATTTCTCCTGCAGTTGTATGACTCAGATGAAAATACAACAGGATATGTTGCTGTACAGCTTTACACTGGATGCACAGTAGAGTTTGAAAATGTTTTTTACCATTGAGAGCTCAGTGTTTCTTCCTGGTGACAGACAGGCCTGTCTCCTGCAGGCAGGCCAGTGGGGCACAGCTGCCATGGTGTGCAATAACAGCTGTGCACAGTCACCATTCCACTCCTTTCTCATTGACATTATTTCTTAGATTTTTTTTCCCCATTAAGTAATTTAACAAGACCTGTGCAAGCAGATTTGTATCATAGAATCAGAGAAGGGTTTGGGTTCCAAGGGACCTTAAAGGTCATTTGGTTCCAACATCCCCACCGTGGCCAGGGACACCTTCCACTAGACCAAGTTAGCTCAAAGCCCCATCCAGTATAGTTCACTCCAACAGGAAAGACTGATCTCCACAATACTTTCTCTTAGGAACATTAGGTGCCCCCACAGTACTTCTCTTAAAAATCAATAATAGATATGCTGATGTAGTGCCAAACACACAGTAGCTGACATATGTGCAAAGAACTGATTGGTCAGTGGCTCCTACTAGACAGGTGCAAATGGCCTCAACATGAATATTTAAAGCAACTGTCCTTATCTTTTCAGTTCTCCTGGGGGGGGGGAAGAGAGAGAGAAAAATAAGAGTAAAAAAAACAAAAAGCATACTCTAAACCATCTGAGATCCAAAACAACATAAGGACAGCTAATATCAGACTTCTCAGAATCACAAAAAATTCATGACACTGAGTGATATACACAAAGCTGGTTTCCTTTCTGAGCTTCAGCTAGGAGTTAATCTCCTCTGTAAGGGCAGAAAATGCCTCACACCTAGACAGGGAGCACCCACATCAAGATAAGAAACTCCAGACTAGACTCAGACTGCAAAGAAATATTAACTTCTTTAATCATATGGGTGTGAGCTACCAAATTCTCCTCTGAACTGATATTTCTCTGTAGCTTTTTTCTCTATAAAATCCCACACTCATTCAAATTTCTCTCCAAAAAATCCTTCTGGAACGCCTAGAAAAACAGTCCACAATGGCTGGGCAGCTGGCAGACTGCAATGGCTCATTATCGTAATTTAACAGGAAATCTCTTATCTGCTGGTGAAATCAAGGTCAAGTGGAAAATTTTAACAACCAATATGGGGAGATCTGTGCATCTTAAAGTTAAGTTTGTAACTAGATAAATTCTAAACATTTTTACTATTTTTTAGAAATGTATTTTTTTGACCATTTGGTAACCAAAAGGATATGCAGATTGTTCAGGAAGGAGTGATGCTCCTTTCCAAGACAGACTGACTGACTTGAGGACATGCAGGCTGGGTGCTGGCAGGACAGAAACTCTCCTGCCATTTGTGGTGCTAGGCCACTCCAGTAATGCAACACATTTAGAAGATTTATTAAATAATATCTTCATAATGAGATTGGGACCTTTAGAACTAAGAGTCATTGAAACGCCAACATAACATACAAAACTACAGAAAAGTCCACCTCGTTCCACCAGTGATCCCTTTAGCTGGTCCCCTGCCAGTTCAATATTCTTACAATAAAAAGCACCCATGACATGAGAAAAACAAATCTCAGAGTCCTGTGACTGGCATAGCATATTCAAAAACTTAAAATCCCAAAGGAAGGAATGACCAAAGCGTTTGCTATGTAGGCAAGAGCCCAGTGAGGATTTTAAAATGGAGAAAGAGGCCAGCCTAACATCTGGATTTCTTATTTGAGATACATCTGAAGAATGGAAGAGACATCTGTCCCTGGATATTATCAGCAGAGGGACACATAACAAATTCTCAAAGGCATTGTCAAGGACGTATCTTCTTCAGCATCTCTTAACTCAAAAGCATGGTGTGCCCCGTGCCTGGGGTAAGCATGCAGGCACTGTAGTGAGGATTCAGGGAGTGTAGTTAATTTTTCCTATTTTTACTTGCTGAAAACCAGGGAGTTTGCTTCCTCAGCCTGGCTCCTCTTTAGACAACCACAATCTGAGAATTGCCAAAGCTTATCTCGGTTTAATCTCAGAGATATGAACCTTAATGAAGAATAATTAAAGCAAAGACTGTTTTGCCTTGCTGACAGAAACTGAAATGAAAGAAAAATGGAATGAAATATTGTAAAACAATTTTCATGTAGGCTACATCGTGCCAACTAAATGCATCTTATGAAAAGCTAAAATATTTTTATCTAAGTATGCTTTCTATAGCTGCTCTGCTTTTTGCCTTCATGCAGGTTCAGAGAAGTCTCGTCCTTGAACATTAAAATCATAGAAATACCACAACAGGAAAAGTGAAAACCACACATGAAACTTTATTTGGACTACATGGATGACAACAAATCTTAATTAGGAGACCACACACTGACATGTGCAGACACACACAGAGGAATGCTCTGTGCCCAAGCTGGCCAACCTGTAAATAAGTGGAGAAGAGCTCAAAGCTGCTGCCCATGCTCTGCTGAGGAGCACACAGTGCATTAATACAGCAGGAGATGGGAACCACAAGCTGCACAACATAGAAAAGCTTACTTCGACACGTTTCCCATGAGTGAAAAAAAAATTGTGTCAAAACACCTCCTAAAAATATTTCTTTGCAACAATATTAATCTGGTGAGATTAATGTATATAGATTAAATATATGTCTAGCATTTTTGAAAAAAATAGCATAATTGAGGGGATAAACAAAACAAACCCCAAACAACCAAGGCATTGACACAGCCACAAAAGAGAAATGGAAATGTCTAAAACAATGAAATTCAATTCATCCCTGACCTTTGCCTGAGTGAAACATTGGGAAATTTTGCTGGCTTTGGTGACTGCCAGCAAAAGGTGATTTAAAAGGTGATGGTTTATATGAAATATACATATTTGGATGTGTCAGTGATCTTGCTCAGAAAGTGTACCTGGTGTTTCTCATAATGGAATCCTCTATTTCTTCACTTGCATAGCATTTTTTGTGTTGATCTCAAAGATGGTTGATGATCTCAAAGGTCTTCAGTTCATTCTGTGATTCTGTATTTTGTTGGCTTTTTTTTTTTAAATTGAGTCTCACATAATAATGATTCATAGATATTGCAGGTAGCCTCTCATTCTGAGAATTAATGTTGAACAGATTTTTTTAACCAATATAGTTTTATTCAGTATTGCCTAATCTACCAAAAAAGAAAAACAATTTTTGAAATAAATAACTTAAGTTGGAGAGGTGTAACTGGAGCACATTAGAAGCTTACTATCTTTCTCAACAGTTAGTCCATGTTATAGATATAAAAACGTTTTTATAAACAGATATACTTTTTTCATAACTTTTACCAAAAAAAAAAAAAAAATAAGATGAATTCAGGTACTGAAAAAGCTAGACTTGTGTTTGTCATGGAAATGCTTCATTTAGCCTAAATTCAGAGATTCTGTGGATACTTTCAAGAGGTACTTAGCATCCAAAAGTCAGACTGTGACCATGAAATAGGTGTTTGGTGTCTGTGGAGACCAAATTTAGCAAATCAAATTGGAATGTACAAAGTTGAAGACTGCCTTTTGAAATACTAGACTTTGTGCACTTTTGCTACATGAAGAAGGCACCATGCAAGTGGAAGGAATATAATCCATTCCTCCTCATATCCCTGGCCCGTCACCCTTGGCAGCAAATCATACATATCTATTATTAACACCTCTTGCTGAAGAGGAGGAGATGAAAACAGGACTTAGCTGCATATGTGCTGAAAGAACCAAAAGGGCATTCTTGCTTCCTGTCTACAAAAGAATCCCTTTGATTTTTATGCAGTTACCTAATTAAATTTCACCATGCATATTAAGTTTTCAGATGTCTAGCTATTTTATGCTCAGCCCCAAATCAAAAGAGAACACGTTCATAAATGACCCTTTCACTAAAAGAAACAAACCCAAAAACTAAGATAATATTTGTTGTACCTAAAGATATCCCCCACTCTAGTTGTTTCCTCAGTTCAACCAAGGAGAAGAGATCATGCACATAACTCCTAACTAGGTCACAAACTCTACCTTTCTAATATTTTATTCATGCACCTTGTAAAGCGATGCACATTATCCCAAGTTCCACAAGGAGCATCATGCTATGAGCAACAGCTCTTCATGAGCGCTTCAGTATTGTGTTGGGACTTTATTTTAGGGATGGAGAGACAGATCCAATTTCTTCAGTCAGTGAGAAATAACAACATAAAATCAAGTTGTCAATTTCTTGACATACTATTTGCTTTAACTTGTACTCAATAGTTCTTTAATGAGTTGGTGGATTACTCTAGAGGAATTCTGAAATAGAAAATTCTTGCAAGAAGAAAATGCATCGTCCAAAATCTGAATTAGCCATGCAGAATTTATACATAATTAGACAACATTTAATGGTCATAATGTTTTTAGAATATACATATACAGAATAACTGTGTGTGACTTTTCAGCTGGGAGACAGTGGATATCTTAAAAAAATTACATGAGAATTCATCAAGTGCCACAGCTCTCTGCTCATTCACCTGGGTGTTTAAGCATGCCTGATCCTACTTCTTAGGATCTTTACAATCTGATGTCTTCTTTCAGGTCAGCATTTATTACACTGGATTCACTAAAATTCAGAAATTCTGTCTTGAAATTTTCATTTTTCTCCCCTAGCTAGAAAATTTGGGGTATCTACACCACACTCAGTGCCGGTGAGAAAGACAAGGGCCTTTGCAGAGGTTAAAAGCAGGCTCTGGGCACTGAGCCAGCCTCCAAATGTTCTTTGCCCTGCTAAACTGTGTTTAGATTTGCTGTAAGAGTATACATGATCTGGATAGAAACTCTTGAAATACCAGGGGCAACCTAATAGAAAAAAATAGGGAAGCAGCAGAAGAAACTATTTAAGAGCCATTTTTCCACTCCATTTACTAACAGAATATGACTTACACAAAGATACTGGACCTGGAGTAGCATATGCCCTTTTAGTTTGGATGTCTGCATTTGAGTGCAGAATATTTAATTTCACACTGGACAAAACATTTTAAGTTCTTCAGGAAAAAAGGTCAGGATCAAAGTCTTGCTGGATGGGTACAGTTGTAAAAATGAACATCATGAAAGATAAAAGAACTGAGTTATGAATTAACAGTTGCTTTTTTTTTTCTTTTCTGCTATCATACATAGGTTTTGGTGTGACATCATTTTCCATGCAAGCAGTTGAAAATGCTGCTGTTTTGGAGATATCATGCAAAGAGGTTGAAAAAGGAAAGAAATTAAGGTCACTTGACATGAAAAGAGAAACCAGTCTCAGGGTACTCATGGGATGCAGCACAGAAAAAGAGTTTTTCCTGTAGACATGCTGCCTGGAAGAGCACAGGCTGCCCAGTGCCAGACCCATGTTGACCCACCAGAGCCAGTTGAGGAGCTGGAGTGCAGGAGGAGAGGGTGAGGGCACTGTGTTTGCTCAGTCATGAAATGAAAAGAGAGTGCTGCAGGAAGCCCTTCTGCTATCTGCTCCTGCATGCTGGGAGGGGACACAGACTGTCCTCAAAGGTGCACAGAGAGGAAGAGGAGTATCAACCAGAGCTGCAACATGGGATGTTACAGCCTTATACAGGGGAGAAAACTTTGTGTTTTCAGGGACGTGAAGCACTGAAACAGAAGTTCAGGAAATCTGCTGGACTTTCATCCTTGGAGATGCTCAAAAGTGTCCTGTGCATGGCCCTGAGCAACCTGATCAGATGGTACTCAGGTTGGTCAGCAGGATGGACTAGGTGACCTCTGCCAAGTCCCCTCCAACCTATACAATTATCTGATCTCACCTTGCCACCTGTTTCAGGGGTGCCAAAAATCAAGCATTCCTTTGTCTCACCCTCTCCCCAGAAGCAGATGATCCAGACATGGCAGACAGAGTAATCAATAAGTACATGTTTAAATTCATCACCATCTATATCCACCTCTTTCTATTTCTCCATGATTGAGAGAGTGGAATATTTGCTTCTCAGTATGCACTGGGCATTTCCTCTGCTCTTGTGCTTTTTGCATCTCTTGGTGATTTACTTGCCAACGGTGCACAAAACAGGACTTGAGAAAAATCAAGAAAACATGAGGAAGAGAACAAGAACCACACTGAGAAAGAAAAGCATCACCTCTTCCTTTTTAGCAGCAGGCACCTGTAATTTATTCAGCAAGGCAGTGACTTAACAGGCAGTGCTATGCAGGACTGCTTTGTGTACAGCATTAAGGAATCAGTACAGGAAAAGGGGTGAGAAGGATAAAAAGCTGCTAATGCCAGTGTTTAACTGTCAGTAGAGGCTAAACAGAGGGCTGAGAGGCTGTGCCGTTCTGTGCGAGCATGGCTGTCATGCTGAACACATGCCCCAAATTCCCTGTATTGGTGGCATGCAGGGACACACATGATTTACTGGGACAAAATCAAGTGACAGGTATAACAAATGCTGCTATTTAGAAACTGTCTAGCCAAAGGAGATGTTCTGATGCCCCAAAACATGTATGAGGCAGGGAAATTATTGAAAGTACTCCATGAAGTTCTGTGGTACATACCACATGGATGGAACTAGCCAGTGCAACAATGACCTGATCTGCTCTTTGCAGATGACAGAAGACCACATTGAGGCAGAACTGTGCAACAATTTTGTCAAAAGAAAATAGAAGATATGTAAGCAATATAGTTAGGCTGTTTGACTCTCCTCAGTGTTTCTGCCAACAGTACAAGCAAGAACATACCAGTATCTGCAGTGATACAACTCAGTACTGGTATTCCCAGCTGACACTGAGCAACAGTGATCACTGAATTAATTTTTTCTGTTTAGTGAAAGTAAATAATAGCATTATTAGATTCTGACAGAGGACAAACAAACTAAAGCAACTCAGCAAACCCACACAAAACCTGGGTAATTAAACTCCCATTTTTCACAGCAAGGATGCCTGGAATCTCAACACTGCAAAACATGTGACACTTCCCCCATTCAATTTTCCTTAAATCAGCTCTTTTTCTTCACTATCCCCACCAAACACCAACTACATTTTGAAAGGATCCATTTTAAGAGAGAAGCCCAACCCTCTGGTACTTTGTCGCATGGCTCCCAGGAAATGCTGCTGGGAGTCATTAAAGAAGCAAGTACTCAGTGCGTTCTCATCTTAAAGATGCTCAATGCAAGACTCAGAGCCTGGATTCACAGCTATCTTATCTGCTAGTTACTAATGCAGAAAAGCAAACTTTGTGCTCACCACCAGTGAACCTCCAAATGGCTTTGCACTGCAAATGCTGTTCACACTCAATGTAAGCCATGATACTACAAATGTAGTCTATGGTTGGTGAGGTTTCCAGCCAGTGTCTCTGCACTGCCAACAGTCTCTTCTTCAGTTCATTTTGTCATCTTATTGTCTATGCTGTCATTATCCAATCTGACTATTACACCAGCATACCAGGAACCTGCTGCAAAGGAGTACTTATGAGGGTGGAAATGTTTTACTTTAAATATTTCCTATGAAAGGATAAATGCATACAGCTCCCACCTCTGCATCTTTGTTTTCAGGATCCAAGCATTATTAACAACTCCTTTGATAAGGAAACTATTTTTTTTTTACACAATATGAGATGGTGCTAAGGATTAATAATATATATGTAATGCTTAATAATTGCATAATGAACAACTTATTTGCACTTATAATCTATGCCTCAGCTACAAAGACAGCACAGCTGCCCTCCACTAGTCACCACAGTCACATTGGTTTCATCCTACAATCCCTCCACCAAAGCTCATGGTAAAGAAATGCACAACAAACATAAACTGCATCACTTCTGAATCACTGCTTTGTGAGTTATGGGAATGCCATAGCAGCCACAATGTATTAACTGCAAAACACTACACCTATCCCAAATTCTCCTTCGGCAAACTGCATACCTGGTGGGACCAAGCACCAGAGCAGCGATAGGTGAGGGGCAGCCAAAGAAGTGCCTGCCCTTTCAGCTGGCCAAGATGCTGGTGGATAGCTCACCTGTTGGATGAAAGCAGCTTAGAGTAGGATCATCCTGGGAAGGGGCTGTGTTACAGAAGCTCTCAGCACAGCCAACAGCTGCAGCGTATGCTCTGCAGAGGTGCTAGCTGCCGTGACAAACTCTGGAGCAGGTCCTGGGAAGCAGGAGCTGAGAGGGGCAGGACAGCCAAGCCCAGCCCAGCAGAAGCAGAGGGCACTGTTTGCACTGCAGGCCAGCTCCTGTCCCCCTGTATGACAATGGCAAATCTCTTTGTCCTTTGGCAGTTCTGGGAACAGAATATTGTCTTGTGAAATTCCAACACCGTTTTAATGCTACCATTATTAGCATTGTCTTCAGACAATAAAATGTTCTGTCGCAGTTGCTGAGGGCTCGAAGCATTGAATACACACTGAGTCACCCCACATTAACTTAAATAGCTCAACTGTGTGAACACATGTTCTTCAGTTAAATCTACACACGCTCAAAAGTAAAAATAAGCAGATCTCCAAGGAAGAACTCACTTTCTACACAATGCAAAAGAACCCTCGCTGTGTGCTTCCACAACCTCGACAAACATGTGGCAAAAGGCTTAGTGTGACTACTCCTATTTTCTGATCTGGCACTAGATGAGTATACAAAGCCACCCCCAAAGGGTTATGTAATTTAAAAAAATGTGTGTGTGACTAAATCTGGCTTTGTCTATCCCAGGACCTCCACAACACAAGCAGAGGTGGTACCCACAAGTAGCCACTGTGCACCACGATGTCAGCACAGAGCAGCTTCTGTCCCCCTCCTTTCCCTTCAAATCAGAACAGCACTTTTCATGAAGAATAATTGCTCAGATGCTTTCTCACTATCTGTAATAGCATCCCCCCCATGTTATGTTCAACCCCATTCTGAGAAGGAGATATCCAGAAAATTTCAAGGTGAGCATAGGGACAGTCTACGACCCAGACATTCGCTCTTATCACAGGACTTGCTGTGCTGCCAATTCACCACACACTGCTGATACCAAAGCACATAAAACCAAAGCAAACAACTGATCTGTGTTCAGACCTGTCTGTGCTTCTGTCTCTTAACCAAACTGCCACTAGGAACAGAAACTGCATAAAGTAAGAGTAAGTTTTGTTTTACACCTCTGAAACCATCCTGCACAGTCTTCCTCACACTAAAGCTGCACAGCTGCCTGCAGGCACATTATTTTACACTTCCTAAAACAAAACCTCCTACGTCTAACAGTTCTAACACACAACCTGATATACTCCAGCCAGGTATTATAATTTTAAAAGGATTTTGCTGTTGTGCATGCTCAAAATATTGGGCACTTGAACAACTGTCCTGCCTGATAGGGCATGACTTCAGTATGATATGACTTCAGATGATGCAAATTGAGGCAAATAAAGCATTCATAGCACCAAAGATACCTTCATTCCCCTTCTCTAGGAAAGAAAGTGTATCTGATGTGCTCACCTGAAGGTCCTGTCCTTGCCTTACGTCTTGCAAGAACTTCTCTCTCTTCCTATCCAGTAGTTTCTTGTGGACAAGAACTAGGGAAAGGAAGTCCCCAGCTGCCTGGCAGCTTTAAGCCCAAGTTAGAAAACACAAGTAAACAATACAGCACACCAAAGCATTCACAGGAAGATCTAGCAATAGGAAAAATAATACTAATAAAAAGCCTTTGTTTTTTTACCATAGAGTATACGTGAGAGGAATATAGTTTCACAACTCCCCTAAATTTTCAATCTCTCCCTCTCTACCTCCAAGCAACAGTGTCTAACGTAAAGAAAAGCTGCTTTCTTGCCTAACTGTGAGGAAAGCTGTGGACCATAGCTTCTTACAGAATTTTTTTTTTATCCCCATATTTGAATCCTTAATTTCTGCAATTGCCTCTACAGAACAATGAACAACATTAGATAAACAGCCAGCAGTCTTAAACTTCATTTAAGCCCATGTTGGAGCTGTCAGTGAGGAGCTGGCAGCTGGCCACCTTGCCAGAGACCAAGGTGATACGACACACTAGCTTTTGGAGCTGCTTTTATCCTACGCTGATTTCCCCTTTTATCCCTGGCAGGTCTCTTGTGCACCTGTGCAATGCAAGCCTGGTTATCTCTGCCAGCCCAAAAAAGCACAGCCCAGCCCAGGGGTCCCTCCCAGGAGCTGGCTAAATGACAGACAAAACAACAGTGTGCCCTTGTCCAAAGCATCCACTGTGTGCTGCAGGTTTTGTGACTGCTGGGGCTCCCTCGGGTCCTCATGGCGCAGTTTATGTGGCCAGCAGAGTCAACAGCTTCCCTAGTGCTCTCTCCTTCACCCAACAGCAACAAAATGCAACATGCCCTGTGCATGGAAACTGGCTGGAACAGCAACGCCAGAGACACTTGGGGCACCAGAACCTGGTGAAGAAGGGTAGCTACTGTCACCTAACACTGGTGGAAGCTTATTATACTCACTGAGGAAACTAATGACTTCAAGACACAGGGGAAGGAGTAGGGATGAGAGAAATTTGTAGATGTTTGCTCCCAGGTCCCTCCTGGCTTTAAGTTTATGCTCTTGCATGGATTTCCTTCCCCCAGATGAGGCCATCGAAAGCCTTGCAGGTCATGGTCGGGCTGGTGTCACCCTTGCATGTGACAGTCCTTTCCTTCCAGATTAGACAAGGAAGAAACAACAACTCCAGTACTGAATACAACTAGCATAAATTACAAAGTAGCAGAGGGATTGGGGGAAATGTTAACACAGTTTTCCTGAGCTCAAGTTCTCACTGTTGTCACACCACTACCACAAAGGGAAGGGAGCGAGGTTTCTGGGGCAGGTTGTTTCGACAGCCCTGCACTGCCCTGCACCAAGATTGCCTAAATGGCAAAGTGCAGCACGTTTAGCTGAGAGCAAACTCCTCCTGTATGCCACTGCTGCTTATGTGGAATCAAGATGGATATTTTTAATCACACTTCCTAACTGTTGGCATCTTCCTAGTAGCTGCCAAGCAGGTGAATCCTTCAAACAATACCATCCGAAAACGACACAAACCATCAGAATTTCAGGTCAGACAATTTCTTCTCCTGCTTCACACCCCAGACGTTTCAAACAAGGAGAGACGTGCGGTGCACAGTCTTCCAGAAAAGCTGACTTTCTAGGGCTTACAGCTCATCCTCTGTAGCTCCTGGAAGGCTTATACTTCAACCATGTGAAAATGTTATCACTTATTATTACACTATATTTCATGCTCAATATTTATGCCCTTTTCTCCAGTGCCAAAAGCTCACGTTGACACCTTAAACTTTACTGTGCAAATGCAAGACTTCTATTTTTGGGATGCCTTTTTATTTTTTTCCTTTTCTTTCTTGCCCCTCCTCCCTCAGACATGAAGGCAAGCTTTAAGATTTATTCAAAAATCCAAGAGCAATGCAATCTTGGAGAAAAAGCATCTAAGATGACAAAATACCCTGAGCATTAAAATATATTAAAAACACAATTTTTTTTTATTTCACACATTCAATCCTAGAGTGATTTTTATTAGCCTACAGAACATTAAAGCCTTGTAAAGTCAGATTTACAACAGAACTTGAAAGAGCCCCATCTATAGCCTATGAAGTGCTGTTATAACACAAATTCTAAGTGTCAAACTTTAGTGAATTATGTAACTCAGCACTTCCCCTCTTCTTTAGCTATAATCTTATATGAAAAGCTGCTATCACAAAAACTGCCTGACCTTGTGCTGTAAATATCTCATTATTTTATTTATCTTACAGCTGTTACGAAAGTAAAAGTGACAAACCATGCATTGAATTGCTGATTTTGTGAACTGTTTTGAAAGCTTGAATTTGATTATGAGTTCTGGATTAAAATACATGGACAAAAGCAAAAGGATAAGATAAAACAAGAATGAGTAGGTAGATCAAAAATCAGGCTTTTAAGTTTTATCTTGTAAAATGTATGGGAGGCAACAGTCAACAAGAAATATCTGCCAAAAATCACCGATTTGGGCAGTATTTAAAATAAAGAACTGCATATTCCTTCTTAGATTCTCTTAGTTTCTTGTAATTGCTCCAGAACTTCAGCACAAAAATAGAGTATTCTGATTTTGGGGCACAATCTTTGGGTAAATCTTTTTTTGTTTTCTTCTCAGTAGCTAAAAAAAAAAATTGAACAAGTATGAACATTTACCTAATTACCACAGTTCACAAAGTGAACAACTACTGTTCTTTCTGAACAAATTTATGTCAGCAAATATGCCAGACCTACATGCATAAATATGTGCATTTCTCTTGAAGTACATAAAAGCACAATAACTTGGAGTAAAAACCGCACAAAATTGCTAAATACATCTGTAAGTGTTACATTTTCACAGTGAAGCACCACCTTCTGTCAATGTTACACTTTTTCATGTGATATCATGCATGCACTGAAAAGATAAATATATACCATGCTGATAGAGAAAACTTCGATAGGCAATCATGATTTTTTTACATTACCTTACTAATCCTTATAAAACTGCTTTTTTCCCCACTTGAATTCAGTTATATTCTTTCATTCATCAGCAATAGAAAGCAAGTAACTGAAATGTCCAGTGTCACCATTAATACCAGTGTTGCAGGAGAAAGCTTAAAACCTGAAGAGATAATTAGGATTATAGAATCATTAAGGTTAGAAAAAGCCTTTAAGATCATTGAGCCCAATCTTTAACCCAGCACCACCATGTTTATCACTAAGCCCTATCTCCACGTGCCACACCCACACACTATACTTCCAGGAATGGTGATTCCACCACTGCCCTGGGCAGCCTGTTCCACTGCTTGACCACCCCTTCAGTGAAGAAACTATCCTAATATCCAATCTAAACCCCCAGGGTTGCAACTCGGGGCTGTTTCTTCTTGTCTTGTTACTTGGAAGAAGAGACTGAGCCCCAGCTCATCACAAGCTTCTTTCAGGTAATTGTAGAGAGCAATGAGGTCTCCCCCTGAGCCTCCTTTTCTCCAGGCTAAACAACCCCAACTCCCTCAGCCACTCATCACATTGTGGCTCCAGACCCTTCATCAGCTCCATTCTCCTTCCCTGGACACACTAATTGGAAATACATACTTTTTTTTTACATTACTTCTATATATGTAGGGGGTGTGTGTTTACAGCATTTATTTATATATTTTCTTCTGAATGCTGCAAAAATCACTGCTTTCCTGCCCGGCATACTTCTCCATCTCCTGCAGAGAAGGATGAAGATCTTAAGCAAAATGTTATTGTTTACAATGCAAAAATTTTTATCAAGAGTAAATAGAATCTACCTCATGTATGAAGGAGATAAGTGGAAAATGTCAGAAATACTGTCAGAGAGTGAAGCTATTCGTTAAAGATGTTATTTAGTTCCTAGATTAAAATATTGAAGAAGAACAGATGATCGTCATCCCCTCCAATCACTCAGATTCTGAGAGGGGAGAAAAAAAATCACTTCTAGACTAACAAAAACTACAGGATATCAAATGTAGTCATCACATCTTGTGAAAACTTTTCATATTTTCCTCATGATGCAAATGAAATCTCCTTCTTCTCCCCACAAAACCTTCTCTTTCAAGACATTTTCTGGATTAGCTCCAGGGGAAGGGAGAAGCACAGATGAGCTAAAACAAGTAACCCAGCTTATCAAACACACTGCAAGGCTGGATGCATATGGAAATGAAATATATTCACAAGCAGATAGACTAGATATGTCAGTATGTTTTTGCCATCTCTGATATAAAAATGGGTGTCAGCAAAAACCAAGTATAAATTCTTGCAAGCCCCTGCAGGAATGCTGCTGTTTTCCTCTGGATGGTTCAACCAGCACAATCACTCAGAAACTTCTCACAATTAAGGAAAAAAAGGGGTGGGAGGGGATCCGCCCCAAACCCTCTCTCCTATTGTGTTCAAAAGCCCTACCAAAACCCCCTAAATTTTTCACATTAGTTGTAGAAAGTGCTCCTGGGTCATCACCACTGACCCAGGGTTTGTCCCTTGTACCAGAAGGAATGACAGAATTCCCTTCCTGAGATACTGCTGCCATCGCTGGGCATCAGGAAAGAAGACAGGAGCATTCAGTGGCCTAGAAGCGAACCACCAAAAATGTATCTGCTTTCAACAGCGAAAGCAATGCAAGGCATGCTCCTACAAGCTTCACCTTACAGAGGAAAACCTCCCTGGCTTTTTTCTGCTCTGTGTTTTGCTGTGAGCAGGCATCACAGCCGGCGTGTGGGGGCTGATGCTGAGCTCTCCTCAAACTGGCACTCCCACACCTTGGATGTGTTTGCCCGTGCTCATGCACGCAGAAAACACGGTGGCAAACCGTGGCAGCCGTGACCTGAAGGAAGCACTAGGCACAGTCAGCCAGCCACCCTCCAAATCAATTTATGCAGACTGCACAGATGCTCTCCTCCAGCACCACAATGAAAAAGGAGCTCTCTTAAAAAAATATTAGAACTAAAAAAAATAAATTGAAAAAGGGAATTAGAAATGTTTCGCCTTCAGGCAGCTCTTGGTTTCTCCTCCCACCCAAAAAAAAAATCTAATGTGTTGCTTTTGTAAGCTATTATTAATTCCTATATACATAAATATAGCGATTTCATGCCTGTTCTAGAAAATTAACAAATTGAACTGCCAAAACACACCCCATGTATGACCAAAATGCAGTATCTTGTGCTTCACTCAAGCTTCTCAGTTACAACCTGTCTTTTTCTGCATTTCTTTCTCTTGCTTTCTCTTTTTTCCCTCCATTTTGCCCCAGATTTCCAAACTCCAAATTTTAGTGGATTAAATTAGTGGAAATCTTGCTCCTGAACAAAATCACTTCTTGGTCTGCAACTGCAGCAGACAGACAGGTTGCAGCCTGAGGATGCTGGATCAACCACGGAGTATGGAGCATTTCAAATTTAGGTCACTTGTGCTGCTCTGACCCCAGTGAACAGCCATGCCATGTTTTTCCACACTTGACTGTTTTCCTGCTGACCTGCATCTCGAACAAGAGAAGTCCCAATGCAATTTAAAAAACAAGGTCAGCACAGGAGATATTGACTGCTAAATATGCCAGGAAAGGGGCAAAGTGACTGGGAAGAAGAATTCACTTTCCTGAAGCTGGCTGATGAAGACCAAAGGTGCAAACACTAAAACTACATGAACACACATCCTCTGGCCGTGTTTGCTGCCTGCATGACTGGGATCCAAAGGGGGGACCGATGGCAGGCAGGAATTGTCACCATGTGAGGCGAAGCGGAGCTGAGCCAGCAGCACACACGATAAGAATTATCTCTGCTGGAGGCTGCTCGCTGCCACGCCAGCACCTCGCCTCGGCGCTGACAAATGCCGGGGGGAAGCCGGCGCCGAGGCCAGAGCCCACAGATGATAAATACGGCACCTCGGGCGCTGAGGCTGTCAAACCAGCAGAGCACCCACCTGCCTGCAAATGAGCCAGCCCCGCCACATTCAAGAGAGTAAAACTCCCTGGGGAAGTAGCTGCTTGCTGCAGGAAGGTGGGAAATGTAGTCAGGTCCCATGGTAGTGGAAGGTGAAAGGGAGAAAGCTCAAACTCTCTTCCCTTGGGGCTCTGCTATTCGCTGGAGGGTTGGAGCAGGAGGCAGGGCACCTTTGTAACAACACCTACTCAGACTGCTTTCTAGTTGTTGGACTCAACATTTGTGTTTATTCTCCTGTAGTTCTAAAAAAAAAATAAAAAAAAAGGATTATACAGTTAGCGCAACAGGACAACTGTTTATACAGAAGAATGGTTTCTGCACAGCTGTGGTGTTTAACTACTTGTGAATCCAGAGGGGAAAAGCTTAATGGACAGCAATATGAGGTATTTATTTTAGTTTGCCCCTAACTCTTATCCTACTGGTTCAAAACTGCAATATGTGGACATCCTCAAGCACAGGCAGCATGGGCAGTCCAAAGGAAGGTAACCTGGGAGGAACTTTGCCCACTGGCTATAGGCTTAGACAAAGATTAACAGAGGGATCAACCAGAGAAGTAACAACTACTGAATACTCACCAGCAAATAAAGCAGCCAAGCCTGTTACTGGGCATTGCAAAAGATTCCCAAAATGGAAAACCAACCTGGACAGGCTCTAGTAGGAGGAACTTTGTTTTAATGAGTTTTGGATAAATGCATGCATTAGTGATGTTTTACCAAGAGGATGAAATAGTGTGGCCAGCAAGACTAGAGCAGTGATCTCCTGTACTTGGCACTAGTGAGGCTGAATTTCAAATCCTGTGTCCAGTTTTGGGCCCTTCCTTACATTCACTACATTTGGGCCCTTCACGACACGAAAGACATTGAGATGTTTGTTGGAGCATGTCCAGAGAAGGGCAAAGGAGCTGGTGAAGGGTCTGGAGCACAGGTACTGTGTGGAGCAGTTGAGGGAGCTGGGGTTGTTCATCCTGGAGAAAAGGAGGCTCAGGAGAGACCTTATCACTCTCTATAACTACCTGAAAGGATCTTTTAGTGAGATGGGGTCAGTCTCTTTTCCCAGGTAACAAGCAATTGGACAAGAGCAAATGGCCTCAAGTTGTGCCATGGAAGATCAAGATTGGATACTAGGAAAAAAATTTTCATGAAAAGCACTGGAACTGGCTGCCATTGGAAAGGGTTGAGTGGAGGTATGTAAAACATGTGGAGATGTGGTGCTTAGGAACATGATTCAATGGTGGCCTCAGCAGTGCTGGGTTAAAGGTTGAACTTGGTGACACTATATGTCCTTTCCCACCTAAACAATTATTCAATTCTCAATTTTAAAGAACAGAACAAGGAGATGTGCCAGAATAGATCCACCTTGGAGGAATAAAACCCCCACACTTTATGTAGATGGAGATAGGTCACATGCAAGAGCTGAGAATGAAATTATAAAGGGAAGAAAAGTCAGTAGCATCTCTGTATTACGAAAACAGAAGGCAGATCCATCATAATAAGTAAAGTTCATATTGCCTAATTTAGTTAATAGATTTTTAGAGAAACAGCAAAGTTCATTCACAGGGTACAATTTTTTTCACTGGTGAGAGATTTGCAGGAGAATCAGACACAGGCATTGTTCTTATACCTTTCACACATCTAAACAAACAATCAGGAATTACAAACGTTAGGAAAAGAGACTAATCTTTTCTCCAATCCTGCCAATTGAAGGTCTCTGCTATCTCTTAGCTAATGGCTCGTAAGATCTAGAACTAGAAACCAGAGGTGGTAGAGCCTTTTCTCAGTTTCTGTAGCAGACCATTTTCTGGATATACGCATCTACAAAATGAGTAATTTTAAGTTTTCTGTGTTAATTCCTGATTCTTGTTACATCACCTATATTGTAAGTTTCATTTCACTTCAATTTTATTTCACCCTCAATTTTATTTCTCACATTTGTGCTTTTCTTTCCTGAAATATTTGAAATATTGTTGACAATATCCCCCAAGTTATAAAGCATCTAGAACTGACTGCCTAGATGAGGTGTCCGCACAGGAGAAACAGAGTTTGTTGCAGTGCCAACCAACGTCAACAGGGATCCAACTTTAGTGGGGTCAGAATCAAACCTTCAGAGCCACTACTTCCCCCTGCAGTTGAACATCTTTATATGGCCAACTGTTGTGAGGCTCCCTCCCACTATATTTCAGACCCTTCCTGGTATTATTCCCAAGTATTTTATGGCATTACCCTTATTGAAGCCTCTCCACAACATGCAATAGTTTCATTTGGGATACACTTCTGTAAAGTTAATTGCGCTTTTGCATTTTGTTTTATGTTTCTGACCTCTTTAGTTTCTTTTGAACTTTGAATATTTGTCCAGACATGTATTTTCAGCTCTCCATAATTCGAATATCATTCATACAGCACCTGAATCCTCTTCATATGATCAGTTTAGTTTATAAAGGGCAAAAATGAAGTCTTTTGGAGAGACAAAGCAGGACAAAGTTTCTGAAGAAACGCACAGATAAATCCTTTTTCATCACACTCTCCATCAGATTATTTTGCTGAAATAATTTTGACTGGAAGTCCTAAAATACTGGCAGAAATGAAACAGAACCTATTTTGAAGGGAAAAAAACCCCGACAACCCAAAATTAAAGTTATATAAGCTTAGACTGACTTTTTTAATAAAGCAATGGGAAGCTGCAAACTGAGGAGGAGACATCAGTAACAGAGCCATGGATCAGAGATTATACTGCTGTATTAGAGAAAAATAGACATGACAGATGCCCACCTACTGGGAATACTAAAAACATTGCTGCTTAAAAAGCAAGAAATTGCAGAAAATAATTCTTTACAGAGTTCAATTAGGTTATTTTTAGCACTGGAGGAGTTTTTTTATTTGCTAATAAGACCAACAGTGCCTCTGAAAAGCTGGGGAAGAAAAAGAAACAGTTTGTATTGAAGACTTGAGTTTGGAAATGGATGACTGTTTTCAATAATTTTTCTGCAGCAGACAAATATTGAAAAGAAAGGTGATGTAGGGACCATATGGCACGCTAATTCCAGTTGTGCCAACAGCTCTGTTGTCTGTCTATCCCTTTGTTAGACTGAGAAAACCTGCAACTTGTGTCACTGACACCAGGAGCAAAGCCCAGTCTCATCTGGGATGGCAAATATGAATGTATGGGCAAATAAAAGCTTGGAATTTGGAACAAAAATTGAATGACCAGCCCTGCAAGCCACCTCCTTCCTGCTGGGGAGCATCGCTGAGTGCACAAAGAAGTAACAACTTCTAAGGTGTTCAGGGAAGGTAGGAAAAACCAAACAAAAAATAACCCTGGAGTGAGGATGAAACAGGCAGTTTTTGAAAAAGAGCACACAACAACAACAACAACAAAATCCATACAATGTGCTTGGAAAAGAAGCCTGGAACACTCTCCCATAAATCCAACCAGTCTGTACTGCACTAGCACAAAACCTAAATATCAAACAGGAGGACACTGGCATTGGCGCTGTGGGTAAGAGCACCCCACCTTTGTGGGAAGGGATGGCCCCAAGAGCTGGGTGGTGAGCACCCATGTCTTCCTTCCAGGGGAAGGAAGGTGAAACTGGCCCACAAACAGCCTGCATCAGGATGCTGGAAGGGGATGTATTGATTTGGGGCATGGAAAGAAACAAAACAGCCTCTGCTTTCACATTCCATACCGCAGCATGGCAGCGGGTGGCTGCTGCTGTTGGAGGGATTCGGCTTTGCCTCCCCGCGTTAGTCTCCTCATCTGGGAAGCAGGCAAATACTACACTTGGTGAAAACAAAACAAGACAGACAAATAAAACAGCTAACCCTCCAAAACACAAAACCCTTCCAACCAAAAAACACAACCCAAACAAAAAACCCCAAACCAAACCCAACACTGAAATAAAAGAAAAAAAGAAGGAAACCACCACCACTGCCCCTCATGCCCTCCCACCAAGCCCCCTGAAATCAATTAGATTATGGTTATAAAAAAATCACCCTAATCTATTCCAAGCTTGAAAGACTATAGGATACTGATTCTCTTGCAACTGGAGATGAGAAAAGGCTCTCAGACATCTAGAAAAGTCATTTAGTAGCAAAAGGATATGGAATTGGACAAACTAAACAGGGTGCTCAGGCAGGACACAAATTCCTAAACTAAATGACTGTTGTAAATATGTATTTTTAGTAGGTAAATCCAAACAGACTTACAATTTTTTTCTGTCTCTAGACAATTCCCCAATGTCCCTGCTGCTGCTAGTGAGCTCTAAGGAGCAAAGCAAATGCAAAAAGGAAATTGTTCTTGCTAGATAATGTAATTCAAACTCTAAATATTTATTTACTCTTGCAGGGGAAAGGGAGCAGCTGAAGCACAGCTGGGATAACTCAGCAGCACGAGCCGCCACGCGCTCCCCCAGGCCATGGCCTCTGGCTGGGCCAGGAGGCTGCAGGGGAAGGGGAGTAGAGCCAGGCTGGAACACACAGCTGTAGTCTCAGCAGCTCCACCCAGCATGCAAACTCAGCCTTAAGACATGGTCTACCTTTCACCCATACTGATGAGAGGAGGCTGGGTTCCCACTCACTCCATCCCCACCAGTGCTCCTCTCTGTGCTACATCCAGCACCAGGGTCCTTGGAAGGGTCCTCTGGATGTGTGCCCCAACCTCACCCTGAGATCTGGTCAGGAGCCCATCCCAGGAGACCAGCTTCCTTAGGTACTGCTCCAGAACTGGTAAGTTCACTCTCTGACCTAAAATGAAGCCATTTTGGCCCAGCAGCACATCACCAGAACGCTGAAGACTGTGTGTCTGAGCAGGGTTGGGCTGCCAAGAGAAGAGGCTTTGTGATGAGGATGGGTGGCTGCAGGCACCCTCTCCAATTGAAAAAGGCTGCTGGGATCTGTACTCCACTGGGAACATGGCTTTGCCTGCCTCTCGTGTGGCAGCAAGACCTTTCTCTCCTCTGAAGAACCCTGCAGTTACACTGCTGCAGCTGCTTATAGAGGAGCAGCAAAATCAAGATAAAGAAGTGATCCAGAATCCAAAATAATGTCATCTCCTCAAAAGGAGGTAGGGAAGACAGGGATGAAAAGCATAATTTGTAGCCTGGCTCAATTGCGAGTAGATTTATAACTGTGAGAAATGTGGATGATTTCCTTTAGCTTAGTTCAGCTTTTCTTTAAAAATCTCAACTTTAACTACTTGGTTAATGCACATGACACGCCCTGTTCACAGCACTGGTTACTCCTTATAAACTCATACCTGCACAGCATTACTCCTGATGGGAAAGCCTGAAATCCTGGCATGAACGCAGCACCACCTTGTTTTGGTTTGGGGTGTTTCTCCCCTCGAGCTGCAGAGGAGCCCTGCACACAGGAGGACTCACTGCAAGTTCAGATGAGAAGACACAGCAGCTCTCAGACACAGGCTGAAGTTCTGCCTCAGAGTCAACACCCTCTTGGGATGGCACATGAACCATCTCCATAGCACAGAGACACCTGAGAATCTGTCAGCTGCATTCTGCTCATAGATCTAACAGTAATCCTTGTGACCAGAAGGGCTCAAATGCTTTTAACCCTTTTTTTAAATAAAAGCTCAGAATCTAGAACACCCTCATTTTGCCCAAGCTGGTGTTAAAACTGTTGATTTCCAGGTCTATCAATTTAGTACCGCTTAAAAAATTAAGATTAAAACCTACCTCCACTCCCAAAAAAAGGATTTAAGAAATTATCTTGAAACAAGAAGTACACCAAGTTGCTACAAAGCAGACTTGGTAAAGGAGATTACAGTTTAGTCAACTGTTTTAACTTCTTAATATTCCAATCTTTTTGTCACTTATTTTCAGGCAAAAGCCTTCTTTAGTTAGACTGCAGAATCAGTTTAACTGAGATCTAATAAATAATGCTTATTCCCCATGCTAAAGTTCATTTTGCTTAACTGAGTTAGGTAAAGAAGTGACAAATCCAGTTGCGTGCACGTATCTATTCATGTGAAACAAAACAAAAAAAAATTGTACTTTCTACTGTGCGTGAAGAATTGTTGCCAAAAATCCCCTGTAATGAAAAAGACCATAACTTAACAGCATCCCAGGCATGTTCAGGCCTTGCTAATCCTGCACATCTCCAGGTTTTGCCAACCTCAGCCAGAAACAAGGGCTCATGGCAGCCTTTGAGGGTGTTATGAGAACAGGTTCAAGGAACTGAGCCTACAAATTTCTCTACCACATGGGAAGTTGCCCACAACAAGAAGCGTAACAGGCGTGCTCCCTACTTCTGGAAACTTTTTTTGGTTGATTATAAAGTGAGTATCATAGTACTAGTTACATAGCACTTCGACAGAACTATTGTTTTTCAAATATGCAGAAATTAAATGGCAGTAAACTCACTGGTCCAGCTGACACAATTCAATGCCACTGGGAAAAAATCTGTGACCACACACAAGTAAGATGATGCAGGACCTGTTAACATTCAGGATTTGAAGTGCAATTCACAGTCCACAAACAAGGAGAATGAAGAAAGTACTCCTAATAACAGCCCCCTGCAGCTGGGGGACTAAGGAGCTGCACCTAACACGGCCTTCACAATAGGACCCCAAGGCCCAATTCCAAGAAGAAAACAAAAGGATTTAGTAAAAAACACCATAAAACCACTAAGATAAATCTGGTTCGGGTATTTTTAACAGTATAAGCAAATGTGGATCCTAATAGAAATTTTTCTGGGGAAAAAGTGCACATGTATCTAGAGGACTCGTCCTAAACATTTAGCAGTTACTTTCATAATAAGTCCCTTCATGTTTTGGTATACTAGTGCAATGTTCGTGTTCTCAAAGCCAGCCTGAAGGGTTTCTAAATTAGTATGTCAATGTTACCATGGTAACATAATGCACTACCAAAATGGACCACTTTTTATACAGCTACTATAATCGAGTTAGTGACCAAGCAAGTTATAAAAACTCTTGCTTTTTCAGTTTTTGGGCGGTGGGCTTTATTGGGCTTTTTCTTTTGTTGGTATTTGATTCTTTTAATCATTTATGATTATTTTTACTATTCCTACCTCTTTAAAAATTATTGTTGAGAATTTGTTTTGTTTATCATGCAGGAATAAATAACAGAAATAGAACCACCACCAGCAGCACAAAAATCAGCTCTTAGGACTTGCTAAGGGTTGTTGTAATTTTAGTTCTCAGGCATATAAAGTTCTAACACCCCACCTCTGGTTTTACTTTTGCAGACTGCTCACAAACAGAAGACATTCCTTCCTTGTCACAGCACTATTTAAAACACAATGACATCTCACTCTCAGAGCTTCTTACATACCAGGATCCTTCCCAACATGCTGCCTCTGATACCCTGGGGCATGTTAAATGGCACTGGATGCCCCAAAAATCAACCTGCCATCCTTGATCAGACAATCTTCAAACTGAGAATACTCAAGTTAAAAACATTCTCACGTAAAAGTTCAGTGTTCAAAAGACATCATCTTCATGGTCATCACATCCACACAGACCAGTGTATCTGTCCTACATTCACACAAATTTGTTAAACACATGAGTCTCTCTGTATCTCTGAAAGAAAACCATCACCCCGAGAATAAATGGTCTCTGTACAGCGAACCCTCACCAACAAGGGCCACCACAGGTCCCATGTGGACAAGGAGCCACGTCCATCCAGCAAGTTTTCATGCAATGGTCTTTATTCAAACAGCACCAAGTATTTGAATTAAAATCTTGAAGAGTTGGTTTTGGATATTTTCTATTAAGAGATAGTATCTGAGTATTTTTTGTATCATAAGCCTGCTGTAACAACCTCCTTGGGGCATTCCTGTGGTCCAGCTGCTCATAAAAAGAAAAGTCAAAAAATATTGAGATGATACCAACTTACTTCTGACTCTTGATGTGTTGAAATGAAAGAGGAAAATACAAGTCATTGGCTCATGGTTGTGTCGATAAGAGCTTGATGTATTGGTTTACAATATCACTTCCCAACAGCACTGACATTCTAAGTCGATCTCTCAGTTCAATAAGTCGCCAAGTTAGATACACTTTTATTATGAAAATTAATAAGAACATTTGCTTCCTTTATTAGTGTGAGAATATATCAAATATCCAACTTCCCTACTTTTGGTCTGGCTGACTAGTTTTTATTCTTCTAGATGATACTGCCATTTATAGTTGAGAGGTAATGCCTAGAGCATATTTGATTAATCTACTGAAACGACTTGCTGTAATTTATATTCCTTTCGGAAAGCTGGAGGAGAAGGAGGAAACAGTGTCCAAAGACACTATGCAAGTTGTTCCAAGAAATCTTAGAAACGCCCACAATTGCTCCTCGACTTCCTTTGCTCCATGAAACAACAGTGAAGGACAGAGTACCATGGGATTCCCATCCCACTCTGCCCCCAGCTTTCCAAAAAATCCCATCTGGAAAATATAAAGGAGAACAACAGTCAAAATATACTATATGTATGTGTGTAGTGATGTATGTACATGCGTGCATACACACAATCTTCCCAAGTATGTATATACAGTGCAACAGTTTAACTCGTGTGATTCCCAGTGTGGATAGACTTACTTAGGTATGAGTGACTTTCTGCTGTATAGGTGGAGTTTGGGGAAACAGTGCACTACAATCTTTTTAAAAAACAAATATGCATGAATGAGCCACTAAAGTGAAATTACACATAAAGCTCAAATCATTGTCCACCTTCAGCGTGTTTGACTTCCTAACTGTAAATGGCTGGTTTAACAGAATTGTCCAGTCTGCAATGGTTTGTGTGCGTGGCTTCCTCTTCTGCTGATTACAGCTTTTAGGGTATAACTAAAACAAAAAGTGGCTCAGGGATTTTCCACATACAGCACTGAACACATACCTGAGCAAAAAAGTTAAAAATACCACAATCTTATTTTTACTCTCTAAAAAATACAAAAGCGTTATGTCTCCAAGTGCTCCAAATGTCACAAAAAACCCAAGTTCAAAGGCATTAGCAATTGTACATTCTTCTATTATGTTGTAAAAGATGCAGTGTGAAGAATCCTTTAGGATAATCTTCTCCGAATCATTAATTTCCTTCTATTTACATGAGAAAAGAAACACCAGATCATTTTACACCGTGTGTCACAAAAATCACAGCCCAGGGTACTTCTCACTAAACATTGAGGCCTCACAACCTGGTCTTTTCCCAGCTGTATTGAAGGACAGATCCTTACTTTAGGATTTTCTCATTTACATCATTAAATAAAATAATCCTCCCCTCACTCCAGAAGTCATAACAGCTGCATCTTAATTGGAAAGAAAAACCAATAAGGACCAGAACCAACAACTGTTACTGCAAACTAGTGGCTCTGAATGCCAAGCAGCTGCCTTTCTGCCAAAAAACAATACATGACTTGTAAAAGTAAGGTGCTTGAAAACAAATCAAATACCAAAACTAAGCTACTTCCAACAAGGACATTGTATTTTAGTGATAAAAATGCATGAGACACCAGCCAATTTCAAGCTGCAATCACTTGAACATAATCCTTACATGTAAGACATCATTTATAGGAAATTGAAATACCAACTGTAGAACTTACTACTTAATAGATGGGATGCCAACTGCTAAAACAATTCACACACCTGGTTGTTTTTATAGTGTGCAAACTGATGAGGTGGTGCAAAACTTATTTTCAGTGATGAGTATGTGGAGACCATACCTGTCCTTTGAGGGTGGAGAGCACTTTTAGATCATCATCAGACCTCTCGTGTTATGTCCCTTTGCTGCATAACTGTCTTCCTTAAAACACCAAAGTTTTCCTGGAAAATTTCGCTGCTTGTCAGAGGAATGTTTAAAATACAGCACCTTCTCTTGTCTCGTGCAACATTTATATATATGGCAAAAAATGAAACTGCTGGAACAGTGTGAAAGAGTTGTGAATTTGCAAGGGGAGCACAGTACAAGGCTGGGTCCTTCTCCATCATCTTGGCCATTACATGTGGAAGGAAGGAGAGGGGCTTCTGGGCAGCCACCCCAGAGTGCCCTTCATTTCCCCTTTTCCTCCACTGCAAAAACAGTCCTTGGGTAAGGAAAAAAAAAAATCCATTTTGAAGCGTTTTGCAGTTGCTTAGCAACTACTACCAAACCTTAAGAGATTTCAGTCAATGGACTGGCACACCCACCTGTCAACACGCTGACAAGTACATGAGGACCCCTGCCCCAACAGCAGCATGTCCCTCCTCATCCTTCAAACCCGCTTCCAGCTGCTGCTTTCTTACACATTCCAAAACCCCCAGAACCAGACAGGCACAGCAAAGCAGCCATGTGCTGGTGATGAGATGATTTTTAATTGTGAAGATGTCAGCTACGCCCTTTCCTCAGTTACCACACGCATACAAACCACAACTGCCTTAAAAAGCCATTGAGATTGAAAAGCTGTCCCTGAACTTGCCCTCCCTGTGGTAGAGACCAGGTTTCTTCCCAAGCCATTAAATGTATAGGCAGTGACCATTACAAGCAATTCCCACACCTGTTATCAGTTTCGGTGGGAAGAAGTGGCCAAATTGCAGAAAACTTTGGGCATTTGTGATCACACACCACCGTCATGCCAAATGTTTTTAGATTTTAAAACTTTATAGATAAATAGATACAGATTTACATATGTGATGATACACAGACTTTGGTGTGGAGCAAAGATTCTTCCACCACTCTTCTGTAAACTGGCATTAGATGCATACAATCTAACAAACCATGCTGGGAAAAACATTTTATTTTTTAAAAATACTTCACAGAAGAGTACATATGGAGGGAAAAACAGACACTGCAGTGCAACAAGTTTGACATTGTCAGTATAAGAAACGCTGCTAACTAAAGGTAAAAATTTATGCTGAAAATTAAACTATTTGTAACCAGTTAGATTCGGAAACAGCTTTCTGAGTACAGCAATGCAGCCAACAAACTGCAGCCATATAAAAGCCACGCATCCTGTCCCTTGCACAGCTGGCAGAGGAGAAGGATCACCTTGACCACCCCAGCTGGTTGGAGAAGCCATACCCACACCTGCCCGTTTCTCTTCACCGACAGCAACAGCACTGTGGCAACAGCACTGGCTTAGCCCAGTCAAGGGGATTCCACCCTGGAGGTGAGCTGTCCCAGGATGAAGGGCTGCAGGGGCCATTCAGGGAACCCTGCTTGTTCCAGCTTCCCCCACTGCAGTCCAAGCCAGAGCTGGGAATTTCCCAGCCCCAGTGTTTTGTTTTTTTTTTCATTTTCTGTGATCCTTAATGACAACTGTGAACTTCTTTCACGTGTTACTTTTACACTAAAATAACTTCAACAAAATGTAGTCCCTGCAGGAGAACCAGAGGAAATCGGCCACTATATTTCTAAGACAGAAAAAGGCTCAGAGTCCATTTGAATTTCAAGGTGCATCTTGTTTCCTGTACTTACTTCAATCCTTAAACCAGGAAATTCCTTGATTTTATTCTGTTCGCCCCCTCCTTTAAACTAGTACCTGGTTTGAAAACTTATCTGCCCTAATTTATCACCAGTGACTTTCACTTATGAAAGTGTGGTGCTACCAAGTGGATCTCTGTGATGGTATTTCACAAACAACTCACTTGGCACCTCCAAGGGACCTGTTACACTCTTTATGCTTGTAATTCTCAGTATAGCAAAACCAAATAATACTTAATTCTTAAGAAAGGCATTGTTTGCAAATCTCTCATAAGAAATCTAGTAGCAGTAAATATTCAGAAGTTTTTTGGATTTCTTTCAACAGTGCCCCAGTGATTTTAATCGCTCTGCACTTTCAGGTGTTTTTACACGAACACTGGAAACAGAGGTAAGAGCCTCAATAAATCGGTTTGGTTGTAGATTCTTTGGTGGTAGCTTTTTTTTTCTTTCCTTTGGTTGTTGTTCTGTTTTTGTTAACAGTGACCTCACAGTAGCATTGCCAACTGCCTCCACGGGCAGCCAGTGCATGCAGCACAGTTTTGAATAATCTGGCAAACAAGACTGGCCTTAAGACTTTCAGGCATCTTATAAAAAACCCCACCTCCAAACCTGAAAGGACAACAATAAAACCCCCACTGGTTTTCCAGAAGAGTATTATATTAAAGTCAGTTAATTAATGCTTGGAACCATGACATGGATTTGACCGTGTTGCCCTCATATTGTGCATAGGCAGTGGAAGAGAAGTGCAATAATTAATGCAACTCCTGGCTCCTGAAGGAAGGCTGCATCCCCTCTGCCAGGCCACAATGCAACCCTCAAGTCTTCCAAAATGTCTCCCTTTCCTCCCACAGCCATCAGACCCACACAAATCATTTTGGGAAGCTCCAGAAAACACATACCCTGTTTAATACCTTCAATACCAAATAGCTCCATAACAAGTTGTATTTTTTTTCATTATTTAGGATTTCCTTTATCTTGTATTAACATTATACCTTATCTTTCTTCACAGGAGAATTTGCTTTTGTAACTGATGGTATTTCTCACTGCAGACAAATCCATTCACCTAGAAATGCCACTAGACTAGACTTGTTCTCTGTAATCAGTGACACCACAGCAAGTTTCTGTTGCATTACAAGCCTTTGCCTATCATCTGCATGGAAAACTCTTCCCAGCAGATATGATTCTGCAGAGGCAATGCAAACACAAACAGAGGTTCTTCTGACAAGATCTTTTTCTAGGTCTTAATTGAAATGTTGCTAATATTCATTTTGCAAGATTGCCTAATGATACTAGGTAAATTAAAGGAAGACCATAACACAGTGGAGCACACTGAATTTATTTAAACAGTATTAGCTCTTCCAAGGTGGAAAGGATGTAAAACAAAAGCACAAAGATTACTGTTTGGAAGTATAATGATAAGGTGACCTAGGATGGCATTATGGAGACAAGAAACCAAAAATTTTGGTAATAAATGGAAGATGACAGATAATGTTAGGATATCTTACCAAGAGTTTCAATATTGAGTACAAAAGAGAAGGAGCCAACAAAAGATGTAGAGACAGATGATATGATCAAAGCCACAAGCTTTGGGAAATGCTCTCTCAAGCAATATTCAGAAGTGATGTAAGTGGGACAAGGCTGCTTTCATCCAGGCTAGGAAAGTGACAACAGAGTACTTCAGTAGTAGGGTAAGACACATGGATGGCAGATTTCATAGCACGGGCAGACAGAGAAGCCCACATGTCAGACATGCTACACTGGGAAAATCTTCAGGATATGGGCTTTCCCTGCTTGTGAGGGCCTTGGAAGAAATAAAATAGGGGTAGGAAGGCCGGGTCTGTTTTTCACTGGTATGGTATGTGGTGATGACTGCTTTTGTCTACATCTCCATTTTTCATTATCATTATTATAAAAGATTAACATGTTGAAGGCAGGAAGGGAAAGATATTTCTGATTCAAGTGGATTGCTGAATTTTTACCGTATGGAGAATTTATGGAAGCCGTTTAAGTGCTGCTTTGTCTGGAAAGATCATCACAAAGGCTCCTTAAGGTGCAAGGCTCTCAGTAGACTAACTTAACAGAAACTGCACTTCCTACACAAGTTAAGTGACCTTTATTGACAAGAAATATCGGAACACTTCGGCGGTTTAAAAGGCTCTGAAAGCAAATTAAAGATTCCAACTGAGCAGAGGACAAGGTAGAAGGGAGATTAATGTTAACCCTGTTTTCATGTACTTAAAAATTATACAGACAAACCCCGTATCTATACAGAAATGAAAGTTTTAATCCAACTATATCGAAGGCAACACAAACATTCAAAACTTACGTAGACTATTTAAGGACTTAATTTCAAGGGAGAGTACATTTAAAGAAGTACAAATCACCTCAGGTGACAGCTTATGTGAAATAAGGAAATCCCCCTGGATTCCAAAACTATGCTAAAATCATGCTAGATGCAATAGGGACCGAAACAGAATTGCACTTAGTATGTTTTTTCTCTTTGAGAAAGAAAAATGCAATTACTTTTTTTGAGGCTGTATCAGTTCTGCATTAGTAACTGGGCCACCTCATTTCTCCCACAAGTGTAAAAAATTGAAATAAACCAGTAATAAAAATTCACCTCATCTACCTGTTTCTTAGTCTTAGCTGCTTATTTTCTAAATGCAATAAACAATTTCATTTTGAAGACAAAACTCACATGGGGTCCCCAAAGGCATCACCATAGCTGGGTTTCTCTCCTCTTTACAAAAACACTCAGAGCTTCCAAATCTTTCCACAGCAGAGCAAAGGCACTGATGCAGTAGTGCAAGGTACAGAGTCATGTTTTGATTGGTACCTCTGGCTGAAAGAAACCAAACATTGCAACAATCTCAAGAACTTACACCTCTGTCACAGTGCTCTACATAAAAACCCCTGGTGCAAGTCTACCTTGGTGGAACTTGCAGTTGTTTCTTCAGCACTGGGCTTGGTGTGACAGAATGCTCAAACTGGCAGGCTTCAGGAAGAAACATCCTTAAAACAGAGCTAAGCCAACACCTTCACGCTTAATGAAAACTCCTTTCCAGCTGTGAGGAAAAGCAGGAAACTCAAAAGCAGGAAATGTTGAGGGCACTATTGCTAACCCATTTTGAAGGTCTGATATCAAGTTCCTTAAGAAAACCCAAGTAAACCTTTCCTCAAGGAACACCATGTAAATGCTTCAAGTGGCTGAACAGGAACTTCTGACAATTCCACTGTCTCTTCCCTGTTGAGTTTGGAAGGGCACAACCATGCAAGAAAGCATCAGTCACTGCTGGCAGCCTGTGCTCACTCACTGCTGGCAGCACCAAGCCGACCTCTGACTAGCAGGGCAGCTTCAATTCCAGGCAGGTCCCACTTTTCCTGAAGAATGTCACATCATACAGGTGAACATTTCCAGATATATCATGAAAAGGAAATGAAAAGCAAGTTTCACAGTTTAAAATATGAACAGGACTTTTCTTGCTTCAGATGGCCTAACAGTCCTTGAAATTGAAAATCACAGCAAACATGAGCACTATAGATTTGGGAACAAAAAGGTCTGGAGGACAGAGAGAGGAAAGAATGATTAAAAACACACAGGCAAGGGGATAAAGAAGAGCAGGGAAGGGAGACTGGAGCTGTCAGTGCAAGCCCATTCACTCCTGCATGTGTGTGATACCTGACAAGACAACTTCACTACCAGTGGGTATCTCTAAATGATTTTCAAAAGACAACTGCACTGACACAAGGAAGTATTCACAAGTATTCAAGTGTAAAAGGCATAATTGCTAAACTAAAATGAATGGTACAGTTCATAAGGATTAAAGGGTTTTATCAGATTAATTTTTGAAAATTCAACAGAAAAAAAAAAAGTTCCAAACTTTCTAGTGGCTGTGACAGAAGTTGGAGTGTTAAACATGGAGCTAAGCAGGCTCTCAGAACTGGAGTTTGGCTTCTTTCATCTTCAAGACAGATTTTATTACTACTGTTGCTATTTTTGCAAGTGCATTTCTAAGAAGTTATTTCAAGACCTATGAACAAGCAGGAAAAACTAAACCCCACACCATATTTGACCATGAAGAGTCAGAAGAGAGAACTTGGCATTGCCATTTATTTAAACAAATAAAAATCAAAATGCTTATGGGAAGAAAATGTTTTTATCAACTTTATATATAAAACCTCTAGTCTGAGTGCTTTGTCACTTATCTTGTCCAAGATACAAACAAGGAAAATCTCTTCAACCCCAAACAACATAATGGTCATCATTTAAAGAAGGGGAAAATTGACTTTAATGTGGGCTGAAAAGGCGAAAGAAAATGTGTTAGTAGTATAAGGCAAGATTCATGGCTTTGAAGGGACATGATGAAGAACTGTGCAAGTGTCTCCTTTTCCCCATAAAGTTTCCAATTCATGCTATAAAGGACGCTCACAGGCAGCTTCCTCCAACACTACCCCCCAGCATCACCTGTATGCCAAGAGATTACATGTAATTTTAGCAGTCAGCTTTGTCCAGCTTTCTAGTTTTCAAGAACACCGTAAGACAGCCAGACACAGCTGTGGGCTGCAGAAATAGGCTACAGAAATGCTGTAATTATGCACACGTAGGACTCAAAAAAGTATTCGAAAAAATCCAAAATATTGAGTGCTCTATATAGATACATAAACTCAGGCCAGTTTTTATGTGTTTACTGCTTAATTTGGAGCTACCATTTTGAGAAAGAGGAGTCTAGCTGAGGGTGAACCTCCCTCTTCTGACCCAGAGCCTTTTGCTCTCTGCTTCCTCTCCTCCAGATCTCCTCCTCGACGATTTGTGCCCACTTACACTCAATGAGCACCAGAACAAAGATACAATTATGTATAAGTAGTGCCCAAGAGAGATCATCTTATCCAACTTTTTTTTTTTACCATACAGATGCAGCATATTTATGGGGAAGGGAAAAAAAACCCCTCAATGACTGCATAAAGCACATGTGGCCTGTACGAAATGGCATTAGGATATTTAAAATATATATATAAAAACATTCTACTTCTCCCTTTTCCACCTCTGATATTCTCCAGCTTGTGCTAGTTTTCAAGTATGTTTACACTGGAGACAGAAACAGGTAGGTGTACATACCTATACATGTGTACACTCATACCTAGAGTATACCCAGTTATAAAATGTTTATATATATATTAATTCTGCAATCCAAATAACTTGCCTAGAGTTGCAAGGCCTGCTTGGCCTGCTGTTTGGAGACTGGTAGTAACAGAATCAGAGAACAGCTGAGGCTGGAAGGCACCTCTGGAGCCTTGTCTAGCTCAAGCCCTTACTGACAGCAGGGCCACCTAGAACAGATTGCCCAGGACCACATCTCAGTTGGGTTCTGAAAATCTCCAAGAATGAAGATTTCACCACCTCTTGGGATAACTATGCCAGCATTTATCCATCCTCAGAGCATAAAAGTATTTGCCTACATTTAAATGTAATTGCCTGTATTTCAGTTTGTGCCCGTTGCTTCCTGTCCTGTCATGGAACCCTGTACCCCTAAGGTCTGGCCCTGGCTAGCTATGGACCCTGGGGGGAAATCTGGGCTAGGATGAAGATAAAAGACAAAAGGTGCTCTTATTCCCTGTGGGAAACAGTTCCACAGGTTTAATGTAGAACTCACAAGATCCAGGAGGGAAAAAGGCCGAGACCCTCCCCCCCTCCTCCATTGTTGACCAATGGGTGCTGACCCAGGGGGAGGGGAGAGATAGAGGGTATCGGGTGAAGAGGGTGCAAAGGTGCATAGGAAGGTGTGACCAAGAATGCCCAGTGCAAGACGAACTAACTACTTAGTGCAATACAACAGAAAACTGAGAAGGCTCCATGTTGTTTACTTCCCCCAATAAGGTATTGATACACACTGAAAAATCCATAATTCATTTTAGTGAAAAGCAGTGGGGGGAAAAATAAGCTCTGTGTAGGATCCTAATGCTTCCAGGACTACTTTCCACAGAGCCAGAAGAGTAGTCAATGGTAATCAATGGTAATTCAACAACAGATGGATTTAGTATCTGTAATGTTTTCTAAGAATGGATGTGTTTTAAGAGTTAGTTACAGACATGCTTTTGTTGCAAATTTAAGCTTCAGTACTTCATGCTGAAATAAAATATGAAAGTATAAGTTGTTTTGTAGCATAGGGAAGGAGCAAATACTTGCAAAAACTCTGTCTCTTTAGGCAGCACAAAATCAGAGTTGAGAGTAAAAAAGCACGCCAGCTTTTCTACATGTACCATAGTCTGCATCAAGTCACACTACAGATGAAGAACCCAAATCCTGTATACTTTAGCACAGGACAGGAGCATAATCTGCCTGCTTGTTTCTCTGTGAGGATTTAATGAAGGCAGCCTGAAAAACCTCCTCCCAGTGGACAGCCTGTGGCAGGATCCTTTAGGCACCCAGTGCAGCAAACGTGCCAAGTGCCAGCAAAAGCATAAGAGCAAAATAAATGTGACTTTAAGGCAGTTAAGTACCCACACATCTTGGAGTCCTGCAGGCACCAATGAAGCTGTCAAAATTCAGGTCAGTAACGTGCCACAATTGTCTGAGACACCTTCAAAGAGCAGGAGGAGCAGAAGCAGCTCCTTGGGTCAAGCTCTTACAGAAACACAGCTGGTGTGAGGTACCTGCAGGAAGGCATGACAGAAAGGAGCCCTGTTTTCAGAAAGTGGTCACCAAAGCCCATAAATCACTCAAGAAAGGCCTCATCTAGAGATGACAGGAAGATAAACGGAGATGCTTGCTTTCAGTAAAGAGGTAACTGGCTGAGAGAAAAAAAGCAGATATGTCAGACTTGAAAAGGTCAGGGGCATGATTTGTATTTGTCAGAATGAGCTTTCCAAGCAGGAGTCAAGGACATCTTGCTTCAACAAACAAATACATAATAACTTAAAAAAATCAAGGTTCTTCGGTAAGAGAACTCACATTGTTCACCTGTGTGGCGTCCTTGGGCACCTCTGCATAAGTGATATTTTTGGATATTGTTGTGGTTTAACTCCATACAGCAGCCACTTGTTCATTCTCCCAAACAACAGGATCAGGGAGACAATAGGAAGGGTAAAAGCTAGAAAACTCATGGGTTGAGATAATTACAGTTAAATAGGGAAAACAAACCAAGGAATTACTTTGCTGCTTCCCATGGGCAAGAAGGTGTTCAGCCATCTCCAGGAGTGCAGGGCCCCATCACATGTAACAGTGACAAACACCATCACTCCAAACATCCACCCTTCCTCCTTCTTCCCCCAGCTTTATATACTGAACATGATGCCATCAGGTCTGGAATATCCCTGTGGTCAGTTGGGGAGACCTGTCCTGGCTGTGTCTCCTCACACCCTCCCATGCACACCCAGCCTCCTCACCAATGTGGCAGCACAAAAAGAAAAGGCCTTGGCTCTGTGTGAGCCCTGCTGAGCAATAACAAAAACATCTCTATATGATCAAACCTGTGTTCAGCATAAATGCAAAACACAGCCCCACACCAGCCACTGGGAAGAAATTCAACTACCCCAGCTGAAACCAGCACAGATATCCACCTCCAAAAAGGGGGAGGTGGCTGCAAAGATCTCAAAGAGCCCAAAGTTGAATGACAGGTAGAAACTGAAGGGCAGAAAGAGGGACTACAAAAAGTGGGGGAAGAAGAGAGTAGACATAAATGGGGAAAATGGGGCAGACAAATTTAGAAAGGTGGTGGGAACAAGGAGAGAACTGTGGTGAAGAGAAACAAGCACCAGAACACTGGAGAATAATGACATCATCATATTCAGAGGTCCTTTTCTGCTGCACCCTCCACGGTACCTGTGTTTTACAGAAAATTTACAGCAATTGCACAGCCCCTACCAGACTTTACCCAGTCCCTAGAGAGCTAGGGGCCAAAATAGCAACCTCTGCACTCCACAATATGGTAAAGGAAAATAGGGGACACCACATGGTACAGAACCATGGATTACAGTAGGGCTGATGTAACAGTAAGGGAAGAGGAAGGGATATAATTTATCACGTCCCTCACACATCTTCTGACTAGACTGCTGTTGTAATGTCACAGTAGAAATACAAAGCTGCACACTCATTTCCAGATGACTGCAATGCCCAAAATACCCAATGACAATTATGACACTGAGACAGAAGGAAATCATCCTTACCCCGGGAAGTTTGTACTGGAAGAGATTATATAGACAGGAATAGTTACACTGATCTTATATTTTTCACTCTTTGTAAAGACATTTGCAGTGTTGGTTTATAATCCTAAAGCACAGACTGTTCAGTCTACCTTGCAACTCCACAGTTTGTGGTCACATAAAAGATAATTCATCTTTATTGTCTCAATTTCTCCCTTCTACTCTAGCTTTTTTCTGCCTAGATTATACAGGCAGGAAACATTTTGGCACAGACACTGTATCATATTGTGCTTTTGTATTATAGGCCAACACACCACATTGTATTAACATCTCTCTTTCAGTAATATTATATACAAAACCAGACCTTAAAAAACCCACTTATATCCATGGGCTCTAAAGGACCTTAAATAGATGAAACAGCCAAATGTTCACAAACTTGTGAAAACGTGCATACCACTGCAAATCTAGGTATATTTCTCTCCAGTTAAACAGCACTAATAACATGTATAAGTCTTCTGACACATTGCATTACTGTGTTACAGCATTGTTTCTATAGACTTCCTAATCAGGAAGCAGAATAACCTTTAGTTTAGTCTACTATCTTTCACAATATTAATCTCTCTTAAAACAAAAGCAGAATTTAATATCCTTCTTTGCCATTAACTGAGGTTTTTGTATTAGACACATTCAGGAAGGTATGGATGATACAGTAAAATTATTCCACAATACCCAACAGATAAGCAGCCAAACAAGTAGATGGCCATAGGACCATTATCAATGTATAAATACTGTTTCAATTAATAAACCAATATACTACAGAAGTGTGCAACAGCTACGCAACAGGGCACAAACTCAAACAACATCTGTTATGGAACAGACAATTGATGTTTAAAAATGACATATATACAAAGTGAGGATTGGGGTTGGAAGCTCCAGGTGCTTTATGGAAAGATGCAGCAAGTATTTGTGTCTACAGGTGGCCAAAGCACGTCCATAAAAGACAACGTGAAATTAAGACAGCAATCTCATTACCAGGATTATGCAGACAATAGCATCCAGGATTACTACTTGCTGGCTGTATTCTGCATTTAATCTATCAAGTCACACTTAACACTGCAGGTAATACATTTAAGAACAATTTAAATTAATCATAACAGGAGATTAAGTGTAAAAAATTAATATCTATTTTGCTTTTAATTTGCCATACCATTGTGAGAACTGCAAAAAAGAGCCACTTTCACTTCCTGCTCTATAAAACACAACTCTACTCTTAACATTGCAAATGTCTGACGCACAGCTGCCAAAACTAGACATATTTCATTCATCCAGTCTTTAAATTCACATGGTTAGTCCCCAGGGTAACTGGTGCCAGGCAAAGAGCCCTGCAGGAGGGGAAAGCAGGGCAGGGCAGACATTCCCTGCCACCAGCTCTCTTGTGCCCAGTCCCAGGGCATGGCAGGACACATGTCCCTGAACTGGAGAAATAGCTGTCTGCATACAAGGAACATTTTGGACCCCATTAAACAGTGCTGCTGCATCAGTGTGGGGAGAGTGTCACAACAATAAGGCCTTCCCAAGCTCATGCACACTGTGCTGAGCCCACAGAGGGAATCTTCACCAAGATAGCTCATCCTGCACCTTCACACCACCCAGCCCAAAAGTCTTCAGATATGAAGAATGAAATGACCTCCACTCAACAAAGTACAAAAAACAGGCTATTGATTTCCTGTGAACTCTCAAAGTGTTATAATAAGCATTTATAGATGGGCTATTGAATGTCTCAACCATTTAAGCAGACAGTCATTTCATCAGCAAAGTAATAACTGGAGCTGGTTCCAAAAACAGAGGAAAAGCAAAAAGGAGCTTTAGGGCACAATGTCACTTTTCTCATTCTAATATAAACCTTTATGCATGTATCACTGGCTGCTACTCGACTTAAAAACTGTAAGGCATGTAAGTACAAATCCTGCAAAATAAACACTGCGGTAATACTTTAAATCCTCAAGACTTTTTCTGGAGTATCTCTTTCATTGCTAACAGGCTACAAAAAAAAAGCATTAACCTTAAGTATCATCTTTCCCCTCTAGACTTCGTAAGGGTTTAAGTAATGCAAAATTCACTTATATGCATAGCAGTAAAAGAACATAATATCTTAATAGGGAAGAGCTAGTGCAGCACTGTTTATTACAGCCGCTCAGTTTACTGCATATATCCCATCTCCAGCCAGCAGCCAAATCTGCTGTTTCTAACATTACTCTTCCAAGAGTATTTCCATTGGATTATGATAAGATTACTGGTATGACATTGAAAGTGTTTTCTACACAAACATATGTTAGAGTTATATGGTAGAAAATATATATGTATTTAAATATGTTTACCTGCATATATAAATTAAGCACTTGAGATCTTGATTTTCACAACATACTTTTATGCCTTTACCATACATATGTATTTACACATACAGATTGTATTCCTGTTGGGGGAAAAAAAGTTTCCTTTTCACATACCAAAGGACTTGGAGATTTAACTACAGGGCAACACATTAGAAATTAGAACACTTCACAGAGGCACATAACAAACATGCTATGCATACATCTACTAACAAAAGAGTAATTAAAAACTTTTACATCAAGAAACTCACTGACAAAGCTTGAATACAAAACCTCATTGATAATAATCTGAAATGTGTTAAATTTGCTGGAGCAATACACTGGTTATAGTTAAAATATGCTTATAGCAACAAGGATGCCAACTTTTTAGAGAGTAATTCACACAAACTGTTGCTTCAATTTGTTTTCTTCGTCTACCGAGAAGAAAAGTGAGGTTGTAACAAAAGGAAGCAATAACAAGGTAGCATATTCCTTGCTGTTACACTATTGCCAAGTTAAATTACAGTGTCACCAGTTCTAGTTTCAGTACTGTCATGTTTTCTTGTGATGCTTGCATAGACCATCACAGCTCTTTCTGGAGGCAAAGACATCCACACCTGAATTGCTGCTGGTGCATCATTTCAGTTCCAGTGGGTGGTGGTATTACCTGTATCCACCACCAAAAATATGGTAACTTTTACAGCGTTTTATACTTTTACAGCGACATACTTTATGTTGCTTACAAATAAGAATAGCCTAATACATGGAGTAGAAAATACCCACCCATTCCCTCTAAGAAACCTACTTGTCTGGATATGGTAAACGTGATTCAGCTGAGGATATTTATCTTCTACATTTCATTATTACTAACATTGATTTCTGTTGCTCCTTCATGGGATGCTGTTGCAAAAGGTCATAAAAGCATAGATGAATTACTTAAGGTGAGCCTCTGCTAAAAAAGGCAGAAGGCATAAATCAGCTTAGAGCATCTTTAAAACACTTTTGGTTGGCAACTTGGGGAAATGGGGGAATATGAAACAGCTCAAGAACAACATTGCCTTCACATCCTGAGTCCTCCCTGTGCAGGCTTAACTGTCACAATGCAAAAATGCCATTTTCCAAGTCCGCCTAAAAGGAAACAACTTCAAAAACAGCTCCTGGAATATGGAAAAACAACTTGCTCTTGACTAAAATAGATACCAAGCTAACTGTATTTGTCAACAGCAAAAGTTCAAACAAACTGTTACATACCAGCTGTGATTAAACCTCCCAAATACTCCTCTGTTTGAATATACAATCACAAATAACAAATAATGTGTCTTTGCTGTACCCACTGCCATATAAAGTTGGTAACTGAATAAATGCTCACATCTGAGTGCATCTGAGGGTATGCACTCAGAAGGTAACACAGTTTCACACCACATACTTCAAAAGGGAACAACTTAAATTTTACTTTGTTTTATACAGTAGAAAAAACCTTTTCAAGGATAAGTGCAGAGGGAAGAATGAAGGCTAATACCAAAATAGCTCCTGTTCCTAACACCTTTCTGATCCTGGCTGAGACAATCTACTCGTACCTTGGACGCATGGTGGCAGCCAGCCAGCCAGATGACTGGTGACTTAATATACAAGTTCATGTGGGCTCTGGAGTCTGACACAGACAAGGGCATTAACTCTGAAGTCTCACCAGTCAGCCTTAATATTCAAAACTCATCAAATGAGTCATGACTACATTATGAGACTTTTTTTTAATACTTTATGCTTGCTTTCTTTTGTTCTGAACAGCTTTCACTATAGACTGTTCTCATTAAATATGCATGCTTTTTATAGGAAAAGTTGTGATCAATTGATGCGTAGGTCAAGTATGAAAAAAACTTAAATGAGTATGACGCTATGATAAATGCTGTAATAGTCTCAGAATCACAGATTAAAAGATATATATATATATATATCTTGTTTCTTTCTACTGCTGAAGGCAGTTCTCACAATAAACAAGGCTTTGGGCCAAAATTCAGCCTTTGAGAACAATAAATGCCTATAAAATACATGTATGTGCAAGCAAAGGATATATTGAAATCTACCAGGCTGAATAGCTTCGGTTTCATTTTGAAAGCCACTTAAAATAAAAACCAGTAGATGAAACAAAGAATCCACCCAAACATGAAGGCTCCAGCATCTTTGTTGAAAGAACAATAGCATAATACTCCTCATCCCTCTACCTTGTGGCAAGAGAACCACCAAGATAGTTATTGCTGCGATCATATTAAAGTATACTTCACAAAATCATTCTTTAAATTGATCAATATTTACAGATTTATCTCCATATGCTAATAGTTATAAATGCTCTAATTCAGTTGCTCAGCAGAAAACATTCCAATAAAAGAAATATTTCTATTAGCATAACAAAAGGCAACCAGTAAAATCACTCCCATGAACAGGCTCAAAATTTCAAATGAAAGCAATATTCTCATATAAATACACTATTTTTTAACCAAACCCACTCTAACGATATGTTTTGTAATCTGATGGCTCTCCCACCGGAGTATACATGATATAAACGAAAGCAAGATCAAATTAAACAGATGACATGATTAACAGTATTCATTTCATGCATGACTGTTTTACCGGAGAGATAAAGACCTGAAAGTAATTACCACCAAGTAAAACTCCTTCACTGACCTCTCCGCTCCCAGCTAGCAGTCCTTAAGTACTGATGCTTTGCAACAAAGACCAGTGCCTTTCATCTGTGGGCTTTCTTTTACGCTACAAGCTGAGCACCTCTCCCGTTGCATGCACGCAGTACCTCTGTATCTATGTCTGTAATGCAGCATAAAGATTACTGGGGAAACCTATCAAACCGGCAGGCAGCAACCCCGGCCGCCAATAAGCGGGAGGCACATGCAGAATCCAGCACATGCTCGCTGAGGCTCGCAGGCTGGCACCGCTGCCGAGCAGGCTGCTAATCTAATTATAGCCCTGGGCCGAGCGCAGGGCTGCTGAGGCACCGCGCGGAAACGCGGCCCGGCGGATCACACCTTGCAGCCCACAGCATCAGCGTCTGGGACTGCGATTTGCCTGGGTGCGTCACAGTGAAATTCCTGGTTGGGTTGTTCTGTTGTTGTTGTTTTCCCCAGTGATTCACCTATGGGGGGGCTGTCTCCATCTCTGAACAAGGATCTATTTAGGCGTGCCCCCTTTGCGAAGCTGACCATTTGCAGCTTGCTAGGTCTGTTTCAAGGAGACAATAAAATGAAGCTGCTTGTTCTGCTAGCAGGAATTCTTGTTTTGAATGTACACATTGCCAGCACCACACAGAGCAGATCTCAGGTTTTGTGCATTACTGCATGGTCCACAGCGTGGACCTCAGATCAGTGAGGCACCACACGCATGCTTTCGGCGCACAGTAGCCTACAGAAGTCAACAGGATCCCCTCTGTCCTTTACACTTAGCCGTGGGTGGACACCCAGATGATCAGAGGGCTTCTGTGTGCATTGGCACATAAAGTCCTAACTAAGCTTTCACGAGGCTAGGGTGCAAATGCCAAGGAAATTTTTTGCCATTATGCAAAAAAACCTAAGTTGTTTGTAAAATGCTTCTCATGAGTGAAGACTACTTAGATTCATGGGGAACTAACACAATTAAGTCCTACGTGCTTACTTATGCTTATTTTATAAATAAGTCCACAAAACAGAGGAACAGTATGACCCAAGAGAACATTGTGTATTTGAAAGACGCTGGGAGCTTCTACAACATCAGGTAAACAATCATGAAAAAAAGATACAGATGCTTGTTTAGCCTTCTTTGGTGGGACGTTTCAATTAATCCTCACTCTGTTTAGCAGAACCAGAAAAACACTCTTCAGACGTTTTCCTGTTCCCACATGGTTCATATACTCACCTAAGGTCTACACTGACCAAAAGGTTTTCAAACATCAGTGACAAGATGGAAATACACAGCCTGACTATCAGAAAAACCAGTTGTGGTGCCAGCTCTCTCTTGAGAGATACGGTACATTTTTCATGACTGATATTACAAAAATATCATAATACTACAGCATTACGCACATACAAACTACAATGCATTTTTAAGATGTTTCACTAAGTTACACATAAACCATATCCATAAACATTACATTAGCAAGATCTTGAACCCCACTGCAATAAAGAATTCCACTGTGCCCACACTAGTATTTTTCCTAATTCTTTACTCTTATCACCAGCACTATACAGTATAAGGCACAATTCAAGAGCATGATATTAAAGGCTGTCCATAAACACTTTCTAGCTATTGTACTTACTTCAGTACAAAAATTATATTTGGTACTATATAGAATTTTACTAATGGAACAAGATCTCAATGTGGTAACAGTGCAAGACCCTATTTACTGGCAATATGTAAATAGCTATGTCACTGAAAATTGCTCATGAAGAGTTGCTCTGTGCTATAAGTAGACTTCATCACTGTAAGAATAATATTGTCAAAGCTATATATGGCTAGAAATAAAAAAGAAATGCAGGAATAGTGACATTTTGCTTCTGGATTCAATGTTCAGTCAACGTTAAGTTTTGTGTTTTGAAAAAAAAGGCTTTTTTTAAAGTCTTTCTTTTTAGATTACATCATCTAATAAGCTCATCAATTTTACAAACTATGCCTCTTTAAAACACTCTGAAATATTCCAAGTTTCTCAGCCATACTGCTCAAACCCAGAAAACTATGTATTTAATGAAAAAAGCCAGGAGAGACAGTTATACAGGGTTAAAAACTTAATTGGAAGAGTTCAAGATGCACAATGTGAAAAAGATGCACAATGATTTGATGATCAGATCCAAAATGTTGTTTTTCTAACAACATTTTGCCAAAGGTAGCAACAGGGGGATAAGATCAATAAAAGTCTTTACCCTAGGCCTCTGATTATTGGGAATGCTCACATTTGCTAAGCAAAAGAAAAGATGCACAAACACAAACAAAAAATAAAGTCAGAGACTCAAATAATTCTTTTAATCTAAGCCGCATTCACAAACCACCAAGGCATGCATGACACTTGAAAAAATTACCAAAAAAACTGAAACAGGAATTAACCAGGCTTCACAGGAATTAACCAGGCTTCATCTGCTACAGGACTCTCAGTTTTGGCTCCCTCCCATGCAAGCTGCTGAGACATGTGTGTCCCCCCTCTGCCCAGCAGCTCCCAAGCCCTCGCCGCTTCACCCTGTCAGGAGCCAGCCTCTGCCTAGAGCTGCTGGCTCCAAGGGCATGCTCACCCACAGCCCCAGCAAGGGTTGCCCTGGCAGCACGCTCTCAACATACCATTGCAGCAGGGTGTTTATTCCAGGAGTTGCTTTCTTTTTAAAAACATCATGGTAACAGTTGTAGGTGAAGGACGCACAACCAGCTGCAAAAATGTGCGTTTCAAGAAACACCTATTTGTCTCTGCAACAGAATCAATTCTCACTAAACCTCTGTGCTTAGCTCTGCAGATCAGCCAGAAGAGTGCCAATGTGTATGTCAATTTTTACTCTCACTTTTAACCATTGTGATATGCTGGGCCAGGAGGGCAAGGGGAACTGGGGCTAACATTTAGAGTCAGTGGTCATTCACAAGAGCCCACATTTGGCAATGGGAGGTGGCTAAAACTCCAACTGAGGAAAATGCAGAGCTTCACCAACCTGCCCTGCCACCCGTGGTGATGGCACACAAGCACCTGGATCATACACTGGACCTGTGACAGGACAGAGCCATCTATAGACGTGCCAGCAAGAGAAGCCAAGAGAGGTTTCATAAGGACACAGTCACAGGAGACTCATCAAATCCCAGAGAACACAGGTTTCATGAGGACGCAGTCACAAGAGACTCCAGCAAGTCTCTGTTGGAAATGAACGAATTGTGAAAGGTACACAAGTTGGCCAATATTCCGCAGACTTTCATCGAAAGCAAAAGCCTGTCCCTGGCACAAGCTACCCGCCTGTGCTAAGCTTCAAGTTCCTGCTCCTCCGCATGGAAACAGAAGGTCTCTGCAACATTTTTAGCAATTAGGAGCAAGTTAGGCTTTCTCTAGCTCAGCTCCTTGACAGAAGAATTTCAATTAAAATTTTCCAAAACCATATGGTCCGAGGCAGATGCCCATCACAGAGGGGAGGAGAGAGGAAAACCTATGAGGGTATGATGAATTCATCATATGACACTAAAGCCAGCTTCCTACAGTGAAAACTGTCTAGCTAGCACATTAATGAATTTTACATTTCATTTAGGCATCTCCAAGTGAATTAACAAACAGATTACTATTTTGGGAACAAATAACTTTTTACTATATTGTTATCAAATGTGTAAGTACGTCCATATCCAATTGTTTTAATAGAGGAATATCTTAAAATTTTCTGATGTGTCTTGCAACTGAACAGGTTTTGCTCTGGATACTACTTAACCTTTGGCTTAAAAATGTATCAAATATTGCTTGCAAACTGCTACCCTAGTTACTTAATTGGATTTTGCAAAGTATAGTAAGCATATGGAATGAAAATGAGTTGAGCAAAATGGCTGGTGAATCAACACGCTGCATTTCTAAAGGCAATAGTGTGTATATTTCCAAGCTGTAGCCTTGAGAGGTTGAACTGAACCAATTACTCTAATGAATATTTTACTTGGCTTGATGCATTCATTAGACTTTTAGAAGTAAGTTAAACCATCCCATGGTTATGTTTACATAACAACAAAATCTTAAGATTTCTGGATGCCATTTCTGATGTTCACACAATTTAAAAGATAAGGGGACAAATTTCCACTAATTTTTCTACATTCCAGTTTTTCTTCCCAAATAAATTTATCTAGCATTATTTTATTTTTCTTTTTCTTTCACAATGGCTATTTGCTGAGCTCTTTCCTTTCCTAGCAAGTATATGGGAAGTCTGTCAATTGGTGGCAAACTCATCACTAGGCCCATCATTTATGGAGGAAAATAAAACATGGGCCTAGTGTTTGCTGTATATACCTTTCTCTGGAAGTCACAAACATCTTGATGTTGGCACTCAGCATGAACAAACTTATTTTCATTTTGTGTAGCACAGGGACATTTCTTGGATTGCCCCAATTTTGACTGGTAAGCAAGCAGTTATCTATCCACATGTGTAAATGCTCTTGATCATGATTTGAGCTGGACAGATAACCTGTAACTTCAAGCTCTTTTTTTTGAAATATGCTCATTATATACATAAAAGCCCCAGACTGAACTCCTCCGTAAGCTTAATAACAGATGACTCTATATATTAATGCCAGAGACTCTTTGCAGGATGGCACTAAGATTGATCCCTACAGACTATTTTTTATAGCATTCTTACTCTTTTATCTCAGAATCATAGAAAAACCAAACAAAAAAAAAATGCCCCCACACCCACATTCCAAGGTGCATTACCATCCCTCACCTCCACAGACCTACACACTAGCAGTATCTTCACTGCAGACCAAACTGACTGAAATGATGACACCAGTCCGTCACTGCCACCTTGGAGAGCTAGAGGAGGAGCAGTTCAGCTGTCAGTGAGATGTGCTTCATCCCACTGCTGATGGATGATGCATAAAAGGATCTCAAGTGAAGCCTGCAAGAGGTTTACTATGCTGAGCACTTGCATTTCAGACACAAAATCAAATTTAGAATAACACAGTATGATGCTATTCTTAAAAACACACAAACCTCAAACAAAAGGTCAGGAAAAAATTTCACATCATCCTGAAGCATGCTTCCCTTCACATACCACTCAACGCATCTCCATACCAATGTCAACTTTCCATTCCTCCTCAAGTTCCACACATTTTTCCTTCAGTGCAGGTTTTCTTCACAACTATACCATGTTTCAGCAGTCACCTCAAAGTACACAAATACGCTTTGTGCCCTCCTGTATTTCCACCTTACTTATTTTTCCCTCCACTTCCTTTCCTCACAGCTACTGGCAGAGACCCAAGTATGGACTGTCCATTTCAAAAGGTGTAACACCTGCCGGCACAAACCAAGGCCTCCTCAAAATCAAAACATGTGTGGCTTGCAGTCATCATTTCACAGCCTCTGGCTGACCAGCTAGATGGCCACAAAAGTTGGTGAACCACAGAAAGGGATCACACTGTTTACAAGAAGTACAGAAATAGCTTTAAACAGTTCATCCAGAACATGAATCCCATATAATGCATGACTGACTCACACAGAACCAACGACCATGATCCTAGTGAGTCAAAGATTGGAAAATATATTATAGAAAAAACAGCCTCTCTTCCAAATGGTTAGGTGAGAAAGACACATTTGCAGACTGGAACAAACAAGTTTAAAAAGAGAGTGGGAAAAAAAAAACCCA
>VZDJ01007755.1:7321291-7422711 GCA_008694505.1 Cyanoderma ruficeps
CCCCCCCCCCAATGACTGATGTAAGATGCTGAAGTCCTAACACAAGGTATAATGGTAGCAAAAGTTAACTACTTAAAAACAAGGACATGGGAGGTTAAAACTACATTGAAACAAGCAACATGGGCTTCATAAGCCAAGAAATTTTTTTTTGTAGTTGCTGGTGGAAAATAGGGATCCTGAGAGCATCACTTAAGCCAGAAAGCTGGCAGACAAGTACTGATTTCCCTAGTGGAAGAGCAGGAAAAAGAGCCTGCAATATAGTAAGTAAACTTCCAGCACCTCCACTTTATTAATCTTCATCACCCCTGCTGGCATTTTCTTCTTCTCTATTTACTGGCATGCTCACTATAATCACCTTTCTGAAATGGGTGACACAACCTGATGCTGAGTATATCCAGCTGAGATAAGACTGGCCTGGGAAAACTTTAAATACAAGTCTTCCATAAGAGGACAGGTGTAATTTTTCAAAAATGCTATGCTGCAAAGAGTGCAAAGGCTGAAAGATGAAGCATAGCATTCCTCCCTTTGAAGAAAAAACTCTGTCAGACCTCCTTGCTTCTGTAATTAAGAATGTTATTTCCAATTCTGAGTAGGAAGAGCAGCTCCAAGGTTTTCTTTGATCTTCTATGATGACAATGAAGACCCATCAGGCTCTCTAAACCCCATTTTCTTTTATTCTTCAAAGACTGTTTTTCGCTCTCTTACATCTCTCTATGCAAGAAAGTGCTTATGTTAAGCTGCAAGATGCAACTAGAAAGCAAGTCAAGGTGCAACTGTTGGAAGGTGAAGTGGTTCTTTGCAGACACTAATGCATACAGGCACTTGCACAAAACCCTCCTTGCTGCCAGGCAGCTCTCTGGGAGCTCAGAGATTACAAACCTTTGAGACTTCAAGTCTCCAGTCCACACCCATAATTCAGGGTTTCAGACCAACTCTAAGATCTTATTACTTTACACTAGAATTGAAGATATTTAGCACAATGAATCCCAGAAGAAAACTATGCAATGGCTTTGGTTACCACAGAAATCAAGGCTAATGAGTTTGAAGATGGGCTATTAAATGTCAAGCCCTTTTAGCCAAAAGTAAAATAAATTTAGATTTTAATCTTTGAAAGATTATAATTAAATTTCTAGAAATTGTGTCCATATAAAAGTAGCAGCCATGACTCGCCATACTGGAACCCAGTCTCACGGTCTTCTTACAAGAAGCCAGAAGCATTTTGCTGGCACAGATGAAAAGCCTCTCCAGGAAGAGAGATTTAATTATTTAATAGAGCAAGCCAAAAGCTCTTTTATGAAAGAGTCATCAGGACTCTTATTCCATATAATGTTCCTGAAGAAGGGCATACTTTCATCTTGGGCAGCTTGTACACCTAGCAAGTTAAATTTTGCTGAGCTGATAAGATCCCCTTACCCTTCTTCCAAGAACTGCTTGATGCTGTTGTCCAATCCTCTAATGCAAAATGAGCACACAAGTCATATAAGAAAGGCTATAAAAGCTCAGCATAAATGGAGACAAATGAGTGGCCATTCTGCAAGCCAAGTGGCTCCCACCCCTTCCTTTCCATCCTTTTCTGAACATTTGAGCAGACACTTCCCTCCCCGCATAATGCTCCAACAAAGGTGAAGGGGAGAGTGATGATCCCACCAAAATTAGCATGAGAGCTAAGAAGTGCCCTGAAGAAGACAGGAAATGTGCACCAGGGGAATTCTGCCACATTCTGGGCACAAATTACTTACTGTTCTGCCTTCTCAAACCTTTCTTGGGCAAACCAGCAGGCCTTTTCTTCATCTTCCTTCCCTAGTCCTGGGAGGAAAAAAAAAGGTGCCCAATTTCCCAGAAGCACAGGTTGGCATGGCACAGTAGCCTCACATAAGTCACCACTTGTAATACCACAGGTGTCAACAACCAGAATTTTTTCAGGTGGCAATTCTTATTTAGTGCCAAAACCGGATGAAACCTTTCAGACCTTTGTCCCGAATGCAACTCCACTGCACTTCCAGAACATGTTTCTAAAAGCACAAACATTAGATTTTTCAGTTTTAAATTAAGCAAATTACAAATACATAATAACCTTCATCTCATAGGCACTGTAATTTAACACTCCTTCCACACACATCACCTTAGTGGGCATTTATTATTTTGTCAAGAATTTGTATCAACATAAGATGAGGAAAAATCAGGGTAATGGTTACAGGCCTGAACCAAGTCTTCACTTTAAACTCACATACAGTTTGTGAGCACTAACATACAGCAAGTATAATTCAGCTTTTCTAATAATGGACCCAGTGAAGCTCAGAGCAATTTTGAGATCATTGATTTCCTACTACATCAAGTGGGTGACTCTCAGCAGTGAGTCTTAAAGTCCTAAACATATCAGAGGTAGGAAGGGAAATCAGTAATTCCATACAACATCACCTTAATAGCGTAACAGGAACCCTTTTTGTCCCTACAGAAAGTAGGCACAAACAGGGGAAGAAAAGGTCAAAAGGTGAGCACTGAGTGAAGACTAAGTGAAGTCAGAACTGGACCTTTCAGTCAGTCTCAAACATTTATCTCCTGTATGTTCTACAACAATGCAATCTTTACTGACATGAGCCAAGAAAGTCTCTCCTTGACATCTGCCTTAATCAGGATTTATAGAAGAAGCTGCTCCAAAAGTAATCCTCAAATAAAACAGACACTGATATTTTCAAAGCAAATTCCAGTAGTCTGTAGTCAAAACATAGGCCGCATAACCACAGTAAAAGGGGTGCTAGAAAAATGAAACGTTAGCAAGTTTCAGAGTTGTCTAAGTGTTTAACACGGACTTCACTGTTCACATTATTTGTATTCTATAACAGAAATTGCATAACTATGAAAAATGGCATAACTTGAATAACGTCATAATTTCTATCCTCAGTTGGACTGCTGCTGACAATCCCACCATATCCCACTCACTAGCATGGAAATTCTTATTTGGAAGGACTGAGTGGAAGCAATGTGAATAACCCTGCACATAGTACTGAGTTTTCATGCTGATCAGTCCGTGCTGATAGGCTGCAGTATGTGCATGGCTAACTTGCAAAAATCTAATAATTTATCTCACTTACAACATTCAAGATGTTCAGAGTACACACAGCTTCCCCATTTATATAGTTACGTATCTGTTTCATTTAAAACAGCTTTGCAAACTGAAACAGCTTTGACATATTGATGTTGGGAAGAATTTAGAAGGCTTATTTTCTCTAGGGGTACTCCACATACAATAAACTCTTGTGGTAAACTAGTATACTGCATCAGGTAAAAGGAGCTTCTACTTTTGCATCACATCAATAAAATGAGACCAAAACCCAACCAAATTAGATGTATGAAAAAAAATTCTACACTCTGTGTTAGAGAGAATAACAATTTCATAAGTCTGTATTCATTCAGAACTTGGGATTTAAATTGACTTTCACAGACTTAAGAGTGCACAAAGGAAAAGTCTGAAAAATATCTGTCATGTTTTGCAGTATTCAAATCATTTTTTGGGTCTCTGTATACTTATTATTTAAATTCCCAAAACTAGTGGAAGAAAAAAATTGGAGTAAAGCCAGAGACTCCTTTAAGTCTTCCCAATTATATCCTATATTAGAACATCTCATGTCTCCCAGACCATGACACTCCTCCAGCTTTACTGCAGCTGAGTCTGAGTTAATGTCTGGCAGAACTTACAGGTAACTTCTTCAAGTAAATCAAAATACAAAACTAATTAACTGGGGATAAGTGAGCTGGCTTGGATATTGGAAAATTTAGAAGCTGCTGGTTGTGAAGGAGATACGTGTCTGCACTTGAAAAGTACACTAGGTCAGAAAAAGCCTAAACAAAACAAAACTAAAGGAAATCAAAAAAGCATGTGCCAAAGAAAAAAAAGGCAACAAAAATACACATAAAAGTTATTAATAGGCAGAGAACTCCAGAAAACAAAGGATGCCTCCCAGGTGGCAATATATCTTCATCACCTCATCAACTTGCAAAGTCTGCTGCAGGCAGATCTACACAACTTGTGAGGAAAACAGTAGAATTGTCATAATTGTATAGATTATTTGCATGTCACTATTACAAATTTCAGGGGAACTCACCAATAACTACTTTGAAAACAAAATTATCCAGGCAAGATCCTTCCTAGCAGCAAAACAAGCAGGAGCTCATACTTGCCAACTGTATTTCTTGTAGTGTAGACATAACTTTTTTTTACAGACAGACAGATTCAATTTACATAGTCTTCGAGGCAGTCAGATGGAAAAAGAGTATTGATTTCTCATCTGAACCCCTGCACTTCAGCACTTTGATAGAATTAGCCAGAAGGGCTGACCCTCCTAGTGTGGTTGAATACCACGCTCTGTGGCACACAGCAATGCCTCAGTAGAGGAGGAATGTAGCTATGGCCAGGGTCATGCCTTAGCAAAGACCAGCCACCAAAATGAAAGCACTGCTGCAGGTAGCAGAGAGAAGACAGCTTTTCTTAAAAATAATATCACCTCCAACTGAAAAATCCAGCCTGTTAGCACGTGGGGTCAAGTTATGTTGTGTTTGAAGGTACTGTGAAAGGAGACTGAGAATTTATCCTCCGGTATGTCTTGACCATCCCAAGAGAAAGCCTGCAGAGGCTGTATTCATGAGAACACTTGGGAACACTTCCCACATTGTTTTGAGTTTTTGTTTTTCTAAACATTAATTAAACTCACTGTAGTCTACCACTGAGAAAATGAAGACAGAAACAAGGATAAGACGACAGAACAAAGCTAAAGATAGGTATAGTTACCTGATGCTTTAGATAACCAGTGAGTCATTTGAGCGCTCGCACTAGAATTAAAGCATTCAAAAATTAAAGGCTGCTGTCATGCAATCTAAAAAAGAATGAAAGACTACGCTACATGCATATCCAGGCTACATCTCACAAATCCCTTCTGCCCCACCTGTATTTTTTGTTACAAGATAAATCAATTTCCTTCTTTACACAAAGTTTTTTAATACAAGGAGTATCATTAATTTGAAGAGACTCAAAATATTACGCTAACAAGATATGGCGCAATCATCATTTAGGACACCTTCTCCTGCTTCCCTTAACACTGATATTTAAGATGTTGACTGTGACTTAAATAGGTGAGTGCAGTAACTTGGTATAATCAAAAGCAATTGTCCAAGGAAATGTGATCTAATACTTGTAATTTAAAATTATCTTTCAATCTGTTCTGGAGAATGAAGAAAACAGAGACATCATTCAGGTGAGTCAACATTTTCATTACAGGCTGCCTATTGCAGTGAAGAAAGTGAATGAGCATTGCAAAAGCATTTTCCTGTAGAAATGAGTTATTAAGATGCAACTTGAAACAGTCACAAAATAAGTATTGTTTATATAGATTTATTCGTTTCTTTCAACATGTCTCTTGTTAGTAGAACACAGAAAGAGAAGAGAGGTGACAAACAAAAAGCTCTACAGAAAACAAAACCCTACAGGAATAATCCATAGGCAGCAGAAGACTTCATGTAGAACTGATGTGACTATAGTAAGCTTGGAAATTGGACTGATTACACTTTAATGCCAAACAGTTCCAGAAAATGACAACTTAAATCACATTGAAATTACTGATTTTTGGCTGAGGACTTCTATCTCGGCCTTTCTTTATTTGAGCAGTTTACTCTAGAGTGCTTCTGATCAAATATTTTCTGTATGACACAGGAGAAAACACTTCACTCCATTGAAAGCTTAGAGCACCTAACCTCGTATAAATTACAAATTGTGGCTGCAATAGGCAGCAGCAATAAGAGACACAATGATATTATTTTTTAACTTTTTGTCAAATGGTATCAAACAGATCTACACAAAACCATGTTTCTTTCTGGAAAATACTTCAAATATCAGAAAACTATTTTGAAGATGTCAACACATAAAATCAGGGAAGGCTGACTTAGCTTCCAAATGGTGCATTTATCTAGCACAAGTATTTATACTTAAGCCTATTAAGAAATCTGTTAATAAGAAACTTGCTAATTGTTGGGAGTAACAAGCTTTCTCATTACATTGTGCCATTGTAGGAGGACTCAGGGACAATGGTGGAAAAATAGAATGAACCACAAAAGAGTTGACAGAGAATTCATTTTCTGTTCTTTGTACTCTTAGGACTTCAAGAGATCACAGAGCCTAGTACCAGTTCCTCTAGAAAAAAAGTAAATGGGGATTCTTTTCATTCAACACACCTACTAAGAAAAAAGCCTAGGTGGAAACAATTAATTTTCTTGTAGACCAGGTAATTCTGGATCACCCATTATCACCACCACAACACTAGCTGCCCTCATGGAAGGATAAAGATTGTCTTGAAAAGCTACATTAGCTGCCATGGTGCAGCTTCTGGTAAGCTGAGAGAAAAGTGAAGAACTGGGAATGACAGTGGTAAGAAAAGTGCAGAACTGGGAATGACAGTGGTAAAATTCCAGGACTGAGGTCCTCCACTTATGGCTCACTACCTTGCAGATAAAGAGAGCTGCTTCCTCCACGAAGGAGAAGCACAGGAGCTCCTTCTGAACAGCCACTGCCTTCTGAACAGCTCAGTGCCTCATATCACCACTGGTCAGTGCTAACCAGGGTTCTGTGAAAAATCCACAGTGGGCACTCAATGCTCGAGATCAGCAGTTAATTGATTAATTTGATGTACTGGCCACATTTGGTACATCAAGTCCCTTTATGCAACCATATCTAGTGGATGCAACAGGAGGGTTATCCCCCCCAATGCCTCAATTCTGCAAACTTTCTCACTCTGACAGGGCCCCAAAAAAACTTTTTGTTAAAATAAAAATTAGATTTACCACAAGAGTTAAATTTCTTTTAAATAGAGAGAAGATCCAGTGTAATTAGAACAAAGAAAGTAACCTCACTCATATACTACATGTTTTTGGAATATCCTTCTTCATAAATTTAAGTTTAATCTTCCTTATAAAAATTTTACAAGGGTCAGAATTTGGTTATTTTTAGGTTTCATGGCTCTTTCAGGAAAGTAATAAGATCACATACCTAGTATTTTGACGGTGTACTTCTGGTAATTAATACAGCTGAAAATGTCATTATCTCTGAACACATATCCACCAAAGAAACAGCAAGAACATCTAGGCTGTTTAGTTATTAGGGGTGAGGGTGGAAGATCTGAGCATCTCCTAGGAGAATAACTTTAAAATTATCATAGCTGAAAGAAAAGCTTCCAAAAGAACAAAGCTTGCAACTCATACCAAGTCACTTCTGCACATCAACACTGACTAGCAGCTGGGATCTTGTCAAACTGTTGACTGTTATTTTGGATTTTTTTTTTAATAAGCATTTAACAATAAAAAATAATCAGAAGAAAAGGTAGAGGCAATCTATATACCTCTGCCCTTCAAGTCATCTCCTCTTGAGAAGCCAGCTGCAGAATTTCTGGTTGACATGAGATGACGCAAAAGCCACACAACTTCTTTAGGTATCTGTGTGGTTTCCAGCAATGACTGCCCAGAGCCACCTGGGACGCAAAGAACAGGGACCACACGGCTTGTGACAATGAGTACTTCACTGGACATTGATTGTCCTCCAGTGTAAATGCCACTGTTCTCCTGTGGGCAGCCAAACACAACATTGACTCTGACCCTTGGACACTCATAAACGTGCATAAAGATTCTTCTCCCTACCAACATTTTCTTCACCATATCTGCTTGGAAAAGAATACTGTAAGATGTGACCTGACTGCTTTTTTATCTTGAATGCTCATCTTCCTTCTACTAGGTCAGTACTTCAACATTTTATGATGGAAAAGGCTAAATCCACAAGGGGATCCTCCTTGCAGTTTGGGACACCTTAAGGTTTGAAGGCCACATACAAAATAATGCTAAAATAGACAACTTATTTCTCTTTCTGCAGCCGATGACCTTCATATGACTAATTCTCTGAGAAAAAGCAAAATGCTGAATTACAGAACTCCAGCAAGGACCAAATAAAGCACAGAAATATCTCAAGAACAAGCAAGAAATGGTGATTTGCTGTTTACAAAAGTTTGTGTAAACTTAAGTCTAGGAGTTAAGGACAATTCCCTGGGTATGACTTCATGGTAAAGAGAATTTCTTGTAGTTTTTTGGAGTGCAACTGTATACAGCTATACACAGAGATGTGATTGTCACCCACTGACCTCTCTCACAGTATCACAACAAGCTTTGTCGTCCTCTTTTCTCCCCATCATCAAATTCAGATATGGTTCTCCAGTACCACAGTAATACTGCTGAGTTTGAAATTCTCATAGAAGCCTGAAATGAACTGACACCAAAAAAAAAGAAAGGAGGAGATCACTCTAGTGGTGAAAGAATAATTCATCTTAAACATCTTGTCCCCTCTCCTCTCTGCCTCTTGCAACTTTACATATCTTCACATGTTGACCCGCCAGCTCTCTGGGGGACCAACAATTTTGGGCAATTCTTTAACTGCCAGAAATACCCTGCCAGACTCTCTCACTGCTTCTTCCACAAGCACTCTGCAGACCCTCAAAGACACAGCTCAGAGGGCGGTATGTCCCTCCATTGCTTTCCACCCACATGCTGTCCATGACAGGCCCTCCATCTCTACTTTTGCGTCTCCACTAGTGTATCTGCAATGCTTTCTTCTGGGCAAGCTTTGTTGCCCCTCCTTCTTTTCTGTGAATATCAGTGACCCCTCCCCACCTACCCTATTACTTCTTCCCCAAGACTTTCCATGCACATCACCCCACTTGCCCCAGCCTGTCACTAACACAAATCTCTTCACTAAGCAGCTTCCAAACATGGCTCAGCAATACTGCTATAGCAGCACAGCAACTTCAGTCTCACCACCAGCCATCTTCTATCTCCACAGAGCCTCATTTTTTCTAGATAGTGGCAGTGTATATACTTAATCTCTAAACTCTGCTATTCTAATTCTTATGAACTAGAGTAGCAGAAATGGAAGGAGAAGTAGCAGCATAAAGTAAAAGTTCAATAATAAAAAACCTGCTAAAAATGCAGTCATCGGCCAGAAAGGGAAGAATAAAGACCATAGTCTCAACCATGAGCTGCTGTTAGGAAACCACCTGTGATGGGGTTCTTGAGCAAAAGGTATCCCTGGAAGTGAAAAACATACTAAAAATTATGAGCTTTCAATAAGATGGAGATGTGCAACCTCGTCATCTGAGAAATCGAGTTAAAAGAACCGCAGAACACTTGAACCACTTGAAGAAAGAAAACCACATTTTCAACTACTTCAGTAGGCAAACAAAATGAGATCTTGCATTTTCCAGAGGTGCACACTGAACAAAAGCCACAATGGCAAGAAAATGTAGTTTGTTCACCGTCTGTGGGGGCTGTATTTTCCCTTTGAGCCACCAGGGACATAATTGTTCAAGATACAGACTGGGGGAAACAAGTGTTCCTTTAGAGGAACAAGGTTTCTGCAGCTTGCAGAAAACAGACATCAGGCTAGTCACACGGAACACATGATGATGTCCCATGTATTCATGTATTACCTGTGGCAGAACCAGTAAGATGTGCACACATCAGTGAATTCATGCATCACTCTTCTTTTGCAGAGGAGTACAGCTGTATATTTATATCATGTAACAAGCTGTAGCAGAGCGTAAGAAAAGCTGGCGCCAGCAGAGGGAGGCAGTTGCTCTCCAGGACATGCATCTTCACATTCCCCAATGCACAGTAGGAAGCCAGCAAGTTTGTTTTTGTGGAAGTGAACTCACCCCTCAGCCATTGTGTAAATGTGGCTTTAAATCAAGCTGTAATTAGATTTTGCTGTATTTAACAAAACCCCTCTTGTGCTCCTCTTTTCCAGCTCTAGACAGGAAAGAAATGTATTTGTGAAAGAAAAAAGGAAAAAAGTTTATGCCTCTTCCCAGAGCATGTCCTGGCATGCATGCAAAAGCAAGTACTAAACATAAAACAATAAGCTTGCAGGACACTCAATCTTCACATTACATAGGAACACAAGGATCTCTCAGCTGGTCCACTGTTAAATGTCAGCTCATTATTATCAATATTCCGCTTCAGCACATTAACCTTGTCAAAAGATACTAACAGTCCAACCCTTGGAGTTTAGCTTCTCTTCGTAAATTTAATTTACTTGGCAGAAACAGAAGTGGAAAACCTCTGCTAAAGACTCAGGCAAATTAAGATTGCCACGTAGCTCTTCTAGGACAGATTTTTTTTCCCCTCTCAACTTTTACAGTCACAGCATTCCCGTTTTTAACAAAACAGCTTTATCCTCCACTAGCAGTCTTTGTATACTCTGGTAAATCCAAAATAAAACCGTCTGTAGGGGCTGTATTTTTTTTTCTTAAATCTACTTTATTATAATACATGTTGCACAAGGTGGTTTTATTTTGCGTAAGTTCTTTATAGACTAAACTGCATAAATCCACTGCACTTTACACTGCCATATGTGGAACTGCATAGCAAATGAAGTTGAGTACACTCAGAATAATAAACAGCTTCAACTGTATTTTGATTACAGGCTTGCAAAGAACTTTATGGTGGTAGCAACAGCAATGGATACAATGGTAAACTGGTGCAAGGAAGTCAAGAGGACATGCCCAAGGGCATACAGCAAGTCAGCTGTTGTTTTAGCAACAAAAACTTTCTGGTCTTAATCTAGATCTTCCCAGTGAGTCAAAACCTACTGATAACTATCCAGTTGTATAAAAGTTCCAGGTCCTTTAGAAGAAAGGAAAAGAGACAACTGCTAACTACTCACACACAGACATCAAACCATTGCCTAAGATTAAATGATTTACAAAGTTACTAATTCTTAGGAGAGCCTGAAAAGCGTGCCTTTTCTAAACCAACTTATTTCAGAAAGATATACTCTTAACAGCCTAATTCTCTAAAAATCATCTGTTATGCTGCAAGTTTTAAGAAATCTAAGGCTGATTTAGACAATTCCAAAGATAACCTCATTGTGAAGCATTTTTGCAGTTTAATCTCTAAATGCAAAAGATGAAAGTAAGAACAAATATTGGAAGTAGATTATCTTCCTACACCTGTAGGATAATTCTTAAATTTGGCTGTTGTTGGTTGGGTTTTTTTTAATAGCCAATACAACCTCTTCCTGAAGCAGGGTAATGAAGTTTGGTTCAGCATCAATCCCAATTGACAATATGAAAATTCTTACTGTGTGCAAAGAGTTTCTGGTTTTGAAACATATAAATCATCCCAGCAAAAGCTCACGGGTATTCAGTATCCTAATCCTTACTCTATCTCTATTGATATATAAAGAAAACAATTTAAACATCCTCTATAAAGGAAACCTAAATTTGGCATAATCAGAGAGACTATAGGTAAATTTATTTTCTCTCACCTTCTTTGACTCATAGAAAACAAGAGCTGGTTTATTTTTCTGTAAGCCTGAATGTTGGCACAGTATAATGCCATCTAGAACTGTGTGAAACATTTTGAATATTAATGTCTAACCAAGGCAGCAATTCAGAAAAAGAAGGGAAAGAAATCCCATAAAGCAGGTAGTGAATGGTATGGTGCTCTAACTAGGAAAGGCAAGTTTCTACACTACCTCTGAAAGTAGAAGCATACAATAGGATTAGCCTTATCTTATTTAAGTTTCTTAACAGCAAGACTACATCCTCCTGACAGCATACTGTTTCCAGCAAGACTAAAATTCCAAGTAAGAGCAATTCTTAAAATAAAGTAGCTATGTCTGGCAGAGCTGGAACCATGAGGACAACATGAACACTCAAACCAGTTTATTCAGGTTTGAGTCAAAAATTACATTTCAGGCTAGACAAAAATAAGACCCAACATACCTAAAGAAGTTTCCAGACTACCATTTTTAGGTTGTGCCCTGTACTTTTTCCTGCTTTTCAATTCATATGAAGGAAGGTCAGATCATAAAATGGATTCCACTGTGGCATTTCAAATCAGATTATTCTCTACATAATAATTAGTGCTGTTCTTCCAATCACTTGCATATTGTTTTCCTAGTCTGAGAATGTTATTTGTGTTTATTTCTGAGAAGCTTTTTTTAATCCCTTCAAAGTACCAGCATCTTAAGCGCAGCTATCTCATGCTTCATGAACTTTAGTGCAACTGCTGTAAGCATTTCTTTTCTTCTTTACAACTTCATTACAGTGTTTACACAGGAATACAGTACTTGTACTGTAACCATGCAAAGCAAATATTCTGTAGTAAATGTAAGCTTTATTCAAAGTGTAGCTTTAGAAGTCTTTATGGCATACTCCAGCCTGGACAGCCAGTGCCAGTGCAGGGAAAATGGCAAAAGGAAAACTAGGACAGACCTTTCATGCTAACAAGAACTTTGCAATGGTCAAACAGAAAACCTATGGGCCAAACATATTTCCAAAATGTGTCTACTCCTCTTTGCTAACCCATGACATCCCAAGCTATCCCTGTAAAAATCACCTCAATCCCTCTACACTATCGTCTCAAGCTGTTTGTTCATCATGAGATTGTTAAGTATATGAGAGAAAAATGGCTGGAGGATAAAAGAACCTTGATCACAGTTGCATGAGAAATGGAAGTAGAACTTTTCTTCTTAAAAAGAAGATGAAATGTCTTTTTGGCAAGCTAGCAATCAAGTTGTGATTTTCCTTCGGGTAGAACTAAGTATGACCAGGACACAGACCACCAGCGACAGACTTCCCAAAGAAATACAGCATTCAGGGAGAAAAGCAGTGTCAGGGATCCCTAAGGGCTATTCTAGAAAAGATCCTCTGCCAGAAGAAAGCTCTTAAGCAAGACTGAAATCCAGTTAAGGAAAAAAAAAAAAGAAGAGAAACACCAACAGCCTCTTACAGCAGAGAGTTTAAATAAAGTCAAAGCTGTTAGTGGAGGCAGTGAGGAATTAGAAAGGAAACAAAGGCAAAATAGTTGGTGCACTATGAAAATCTACACTGTTGGCTTCACTTATGAAAAATACCCATCATTCTCCTCTAAAAACATTTTTTGGACTCACACAAAGAACTCTTGCATTTTACCTCTTCTAGCAGGAGAGAAATCAAACAACATTTAATATTCAGGGCTTAGTCTGTACAAAGTGGAAAATGGCTATGCTAGCCCTTAATGCTCACACTGAATGATGGCCTGCTTTTTGGTGTTGTCCTTTCTTTTGTTTGTTTTAAAAGGGGGAAAAAAGACTCCACTGAAAGGCACACATGGCCATGTACATAGACCTGCTTTTGCTGATATCACCACCACAGACCCTAAGTACTGTAATTCAGGAAACATAGGAAATCACTGAATGATTTCATGAAAAAAAAATCATAAACGCACTGAACCTGTTATTTTGAAATCCACTCTAGTATTAATGGCAATAAAGCAAGGAAGAAAATCCAGCACCACAATCTCAGAGATACAGTGGTGTCTGAATAAATCAAAATCACCAGTTTTGGTTTGTGGTACAGAAGTTTACATTTGAATGCAGCTGGATTGCAGTCAGCTAGCCAGTTCCCACAGCAGCGCCTCCAAGCTGTATTGATTTCTAGGGAAGAAAATGCACTGTAAATCTGCCTGAGCAGCATTGCGTCATACTTTTGGTTGGCTTGAAAAAAGCAAATTAAATGTTTTCCATTAGCATGGTAAAGAAGCTATACAATTTTGTTTTTATTTCGAATAGAGTCTCAAGTTACAGAACACTTTAGCTAACTCTGTGGCAAGGACTACATGCTCCGTGTTTGTGAAGCCAGCAATTCATGCTTATGTGAAACCAGATGTGCTCACTGCACAGTTCCCAGGACTGGGAAGGGTTTTTTAAAATGTGTTGCTGTCGATTAAAAACGACTCTGCTTTTCACTTAGATCGTGGAATATGCTGAAGCAGAAACAACATGTTCTTGCAGGGAAGGGAAAAGAGGGGAAGAGCAAAGGGTCGGAAGCAGAAGAAAACTTTAAGGCCATAAAAACCACACACACAGAACAGCAAAGGAGCAATGCTGTAGTACAACAAAGAGCAGCACAGTTCTAAAAAGCAATAAGCATAACATGATTTGAGGTAACAAGAACTCCTTGATCAATTACTCATATAATTTACAACAATTACAGCTGCATCAATGAGGGGAAAAAAAAAAAGGAATCTAGAGCAAATATAAAATCTTCACAGCTATGAAGTGTCCTTGATTTTCACCAGAACATTTGGCTGTCTCGTATCATGTGTTTCTAGTTAGCAACAAACCCCTCCAACAAAGGGAAACAAGAGAGAGAGAGGCACAGAACAAACTGCCTTGCTGGAATCAGTGAGAGTGTTCAAGGCTGCATTTCACTCATGGATTCTGTGCATCACCAAAACCCAACACTACACTAATGCTGTTGTGCTTGAAACCCAACCACCATCACACCTAGATACATCCATGCACCCCATGGGATTATGAGGATACCTGCTGTAAAGCCTTTACTCCCTCAATGCATAAAACTGCACTTCAAAAATAAATAAATGTTTAAATAACTCCCAGAAGAAATGTTGTGTCTTTGTAATGTGTGGTTATCTCAACTTGTATTCCTCTGTGTCCTCCTAAGGCAAATGTAACAAAGGGAACCATTACAGAGGTAAGTATTTCTGGACGGGGTTTTTGCCTTCAGTTTGAAATCACTTTGTAATCATAATCAGCAGCTTTTCTGCTCTGTCAAAGTTTGAATACCGTGTCCTCAGTTGTTCAAGATGACCTTACTAGTGGACTGGAGAAACACGAGTTTCTCCAAGTGAAGAAAATCCAAGAAATGTGAAGCAAAGAGAGAGGGCATGGTGCAGCAAAGGGATGAGGGGGCATAGCTATGTGTGCTTACTGCATTCACCCCCAGATGTACAGATGTGTACAGCAGATCATGAGGGAAGGTTCTGAGCTGAAGCACTGACTGTCCTGATGGCAGAACTCAACACCGATTTTGATTTTACTCCATGGATAGAAGGACAATGAACTTAGGTCTAGTTCAGAGCTCTAATTTCAGTTTAAATTAAGATCAATAAAGGATTAACTAGAAAAACTGCAATTTTTCTCAGGTGACTCAAGAAATACTAATTTAAGAAGCTTTCCAACAATGAAGTCAACACTTGCAACAGGTAGTTTTTAAAAATGAAGAAGCTGACAGAACTTTAGAAGCACCTACCTTCAATCCTAAATAAATCTGTAGGAAACATTTCCACTACTAGTCTTTTTTTCCAGCCAACTCTCTACACTTAGTTTAATTAATCTGGTCAGAATGAAGGAAAGATCCTGCATATATCATTATGACATTCAAAACACTGGCAAACTAAACCTTAGCATAGTCAAATCTCCCTAAGTGTGTGCCATTGTATCATTAATAAGTTCAACAAAGTTCTTGGGGTCACATGTCTTTTTCTTCCATCAGTATTTATCCTGTACAAGCAAGAATGGATTCCAGATGCTAAGAAATTACCACAGTGCTGATAAACAGAAAATCATCATACACAAACCTCATTCTTCTCCCATTGCTGAAGACACCAGGGAGTATTTCCATATTTTTGTGGCCACTCAAAGCAAGCTCTGATTGTGGCACTTGAAGTGGGATACATTTCTAAAAACAGAGCATGCTGTAGAGCTCAGAAACAGCCTGTTCCCTTGCCAACAAAGAACTGTAGATATATCTTTCTACTAATAATCTAAGGAATTACTTCTGGCTCTAACCTACAATGCATATTATGTTGTTTTCCTCTCCCCTCCCCCAGCATTTGCTATTACGACATTTGTATCAGGTAGCAAAGAGCTATAGACACAAAAGAAGGAGAAAGCTCAGAGATGCACTTGAGTGTTTATTTTGCAAGAAGAAAAATCCTTATTTTGAAAATCGTATCAGACAATTCAATTTGCTTGAAAAATGAATCAATCACTTTACCTCTGTGTAAGACTTCTGAACTCCTGTTAAGGCTGCCTGGCCTTTTAGGAGGTCTTCACCTTTAGCAGAGGTCTCCAGATGAAGGCAGATCTCTTCACCCCAGAGCTCCCAGAGGCTCCCTGCAGCAATGCCTGGAGACACAGCAACAGGGAAGGCATTTAATTTAGCTCCATCATCAAAGCCAGTTTTAGAATGGATAAGAGAATGGTGTCCTTAAAGGCTGCACCTTGGTTTAAACAATGTAAATTTCCAAAATTAGAACCCTACATCTTCTTTTGGAGACTCAAAGGCTGCAAAGAGGAGTTTAGCAATACTGGACAAGGCATCAGTCAGCTATAGATCAGTCTAGCCTTTACATTGCCAGTCCCAACAGCATAATCTCCAAGCTCTGAAATTTAACAGTCATCAATTCTGAATTTCTCTCATATCATTACTTTCCCCATATTAAAACTGCTCAGAGACATGCATTGAAAATGCTTCAGGACAAAGAGCACAAGTGTGACACATCATCTTCTCAGGGGACTCACACAGTACTGTGCCCCTGCAGGCAAGAAACACTGCCTGCAAACCACCTAGCCTTCCTGCACATGACCTCCACTCAGCCGACAAAGTAATCCTTGTTAAAAGTCCACTCCAGGACACTATCTTATGTTCAGAAAAATTAAAAATAAAAAACCTTAAACTCCACCAGCAGAAGGGAAGGGTAACAAGATTGCCTTCCTGAAATGAATGCGTTTCAGCACTGCTTTTTACATGCAAAACAACCATACAGAATGTAGTAGTTTACAAGCTGTGACCTAAATCCCTGTTTATGTTCTTTTTCTCAAAATGCCACCTGAGGTAAGACCAGCTCTAATCACACAGAAAAGTACTTGGGTACATGAGATTTCTGTGGTTTGGTTTTATTTGACAGTATGTGGTCAAGCACCCTTACTGGCACAAGCAGATGGCACAGCAGCTTCCTTTAAGCAAACAATTCTGAGTGGTTTCAAATTACTTTAATGTTCTAATCAGCTATTCACTCTAGAAACAGGACTGCAGTCAGGTTACAAACCATGTGATGAAACACCGGGTTCCTTTAACAAAAATCTCAAAAAAAAAAAGCAGAAACAGCTTAAGCACAAATTCAAGAAAGCCATTTTTGGTCTCATACTGTTAACAAACCAAACAGGCAGCAATATTCGTCAGATACCAATTACTTTGGGCTTCTTTGTTCACAGCCTTTGGGGACCCTGACGGAGTTTGGGTCTTACCACTAGTACACTGAAGATAAGAGTTTGTTTGTGTTGGGTGGGTGGATGAAGTATCATCCTGGGAGACTGACTGCCTTTGAAACAGTGGTACAGCAGAAACAAGTAAAAACGGGGGGATTTCAGACAGATTGGCATGTAAATACTTAAAATTAGGAAAAAATAACAAGAGAAAGATGAAGGCGTAAGCATATTCAGAATGATGTAGCATTACAGCTACTCAGCTATTATGAGCCTGCTGTAGTAGTGTTATTCTGGTATTCAGTAAAAGAAAAAAAAATTTAAAACATGGCAAGAAAAAAAAATGCTTTTCGACCTTGCCTTGTTTAGTACAACAAAGCACAACAGATTATTAGCCAGAAACACACTCTTGTATTATTAAAAATTATTCTGATATCCAAATTACTGTATTTTAAGCAGCAATTCTGAATGAGCCTCATTTCAGTCTAAAAACCAAAGCAACTGTGTGAGCAAAAGGATCCCTGTAAGTTCATATTTGACAAGTCAAAGAGAAAAAAGCGAACATGGTCATTAGCTGCTGCCAGTAAATCTGTTCCAGCCATGTTGCTTGGCCAACAGCCTGAGCAAGTTCAAGTACAGACACTTATTTCCAAGCTGAGTGACAAATTCTAACAGCTATCAAGTGGTCAGGATAGAAGACATCCCCAAGATCTCCAGAAGAATGTACTACTTAGAAACAAAAACTTGTGACAAATACTGCAGGGAAAAAAGGTTGTGACTTTTTGCGCAGGTAAATATTCAGCTTCACAAATTTCTTCCCTTCTACCTGTTGAAATTAGAGTCCCATTCTTTTTGCTTCTCCACTGAATTTCTGGTTTAGAATCTGCAAAAAATATGGTCCCAAATTTATATCTGTTGTTAGGAATGTTACCAGTCTCATATGGAAAATAAATATCACTGAGTAGAATATATTCATGTTTAAAGATGAAAGTATGATATTGGGTGTATGTACATGTATGCATGCATCTGCACAAATATATTTATATTAAATAGCTGCGCAGTTATCAGTCAGCTTCTCTAAAGTGCTCAGAACTGCACTTTAAAAATATTTTTAAGAACCTGTTTTTTATTTATAGACTACATCCTGAATTTCAGCCTTTATCCAACAAGCTGGAGCCTTTTATAACACGCATAGTTTCCTGCTTCACAGTCCAGTATCAACAAGTCTTTGGGCTTTTTTTTCTGAAAGGACTTTTCATCCTCAATTGCTATGTTCTTCCGCTCTTGCTAAGTATAAAATCAAAGTTTTAATACTTAGAAAAACACACATCTCATGGCAGAGAAGCCAAACGTAATTGAGGAGGATTCATGAATGAATGAATGGCCTTCTTATTCTGATAATCCCAAAGGCATCAATCTAAACCTTCAAACCTGACTCAAGTCTACCATGAGGTTTCCACAATCCAAACTGAAGTCTTTAAAAACATAGGATTTCTTCACAAAGAAATAAGCTGATATGGAAGCTCAGCAGCATATGATTAAGCATTTGATAAATTGATGCTTTGATAAGGTACTACCTTAATCTCCGTCATGAAGGAGAAGCGTAATTCAGGAAACTGAAACTAGGCAGCTGGAGGAATTCAGCTACTCAAATAAGTAAGCTATACTTTCTATGTCAAAAAAAGGTATGAATGCTCCCTGCTGCCAAACCTCTGTGAGACAACAATGTTATTTAGCAAAGCAGAAAAGGTAGAGAGGACCTCACCTTTATAGAAACAAGGGAATATCTAGCAATGTGTATTGTGAAAGACTATTCAACCTTTTTAATGCAGACCCTACATTTTCACAGGCAGTAGGTACAGGCTCACTGCTCTCGCATCTCTATAATTTTCAGGTAAAAATCTTGCATCAAGCATAAATTAAAAGGTATACTCAATTTAGAGAACATAATTTTCAGAAGCATTAGGGGAGTTTTGTTAGAAAGGGTCCATATCCACTAACTCTGGCAGTTTCTACTCCTGCAGATAGACTTACATTCATTTACATCAACAATAAAACTAAGTTGTAATCTATTTCCATATTCAGCATTAGGCCCCTGAAAAGATGGAGCAATCAAATTAAAGAAAATTACCAAATACAGAAAAATTAATATACAGAAAAATACCAAGTCAGGTGTTTCCCACAATTAATATGAATACATTCATACTTCACACCCCACTACTTTAATTATTACTCTATATAATTTTTGTTGGCTAGTAAAAAGTATCTTCAGTACTGAAGGTTTTAATTCTGAGATGGAATAACATCCATGTTTTCTGACTTGATACCCAGTTGTTAAAAGTATTCATCACAATTTAGATCAAGACTAATAAATTTCATTGCAAAGTAAGACACCTACAAGATACTAAAAAGTGCCTTACTCCCTGCAAAGTCTGATGAAAATACTGCTAATTTTTCCAAGCAAGAGGTACATTTACTGGACAATTGGAGGGTAGCAACATCTGTAAAAGTTTCAAGGTTTCACTACCACCATTCTTGCAGCTGTGAGTATCCCACTAGGAGACTCCAGATCAGCACAGCTATCAAGCCACTATAAACTGTCAGGGAAAGTTACAGTTCATTTGCAGAAGCACAAAAGTGCACTAATCCTCCAAACGTTAATTATACTGAAACAAACCTTCAATTAGAAGCAGATCACCAAGTCCAATACACTCATACTTTTGTTTGCTGGTGTGTACACATGCACGTCTGAGAAACATACCTACAAGAAGGGACAAAAACCAGATCTTCATTTTACCTTTATGAGTTTTCTGCCCACATTCTCAGCTACTCTTTTCTACTCTCCAACACCAAGGGCTTCATTTACAGTTTGTATCAGCTATTAAAATATAATAGGAACAAAAAAAAGGAACACAAAAAAACAGGTTTTCTGGCCAGCCCATTACCTGGTTCTACAGAATAAGATTTGTTTTTCTAAAGTTGAAAAATAAATTAAAAAAGGCATAGACATCATGACAGAATAATTAGAGTGCTTAAGCATCAGCAGGCAGCCTGGTAAAACAGGGCTCCAAAGATGAACAAAAAGAGATGGTGTGGTTTTGAGGAAGGAATTGTTGTAGGGGGGAATGAAGGGCAGGGAAATTACAGTACTTGAACAAAGCAGCAGCACGGATGGACCTGATGGGTTTCCATGCTGTCACTTTCTTTGTGCACCTGAGGAACAAGTCAGATGCCAAACAAACTACTGACAACAAAAAAGCAATCAGAATTAGGTCTGCTAAGACAGGTGGCTATCAAGAGGATAAACATAATTCTTACAGAAAACCATTCTTTCAAGAAACTCCACAGGAAAGCAGATGATGGAAAGTACTTCCCAGCTGAAAGCACAAACACAATTCAAGGGGTACCAACTGAAAACTGCAACTGGGAATTTATGAACTGTGTTTATATGCTAATGTACCACTTCCTAACCTCTTCAGTCTTTGTGAATATACACCTCTTGCCAAGGGACTTGAAAGAAGAAAGCCTGTAAACTTGTGAACGTTCCTGGTTTGGTGACAACAGCCAACTAAGAATTCAAAGAAAGGCTGCAAAATGAGGAAAATGAGGCACATGATGAAAAGCAAGTATAATGATTCAAGAGTGCGGTGGTGTGAGAAGCTGAAAAGGCCTTGACACTGTGCAAGCTCTGCTCAGGAATAAGAAAAACATCTCTGTATTATCAACACTGATTTCAGCACAAATCCAAAACATGTCTCCAGACCAGCTCCTATGAAGAAAATTTACGCTAGTCCAGCCAAAACCAGCACAAAGTGACATCAGAAGATTGGCTTAAGAAGGGCCCTGGTACCAATATTAATTTTAAGTAAATAAGACCAGGAAATTGATTCAAAACAATTTGGTTTCTTAAGTTTTCACTGTGAAAAGGAATAGAAAAATTCCAGAGTGCCTTATTACTGCAAACATTACAGAGAACCACAAAATAGGGAATAGAAGCTGAAATTAAGACAAAATAAGAGACCTTTTGTAAGAGTTTTTGGTGCATTCTGTATCAGTTTAAAAAAAAAAAAAGACAATGAAGCTCTGAAAAAGGACATAATTAAAGTAGGTAATTCTCAAATTCCCAAAAAATAATGTACTCTCTGAGACCTTATCGACGATCCAGGAAAGATGTCAGTATACTCAGAGTTATTTCCCAAATATACTGGTTTCTGAATGACAGCCTGGGTACAACCCCAGAAGGAAGCCAAATTCTGAACTGTCCTGCTTTTCAGTTGCCATTTAGCTTTATTCATTTTTCATAGTCCCCATGAAAGCATAACCATTTTGTTGTTCATAAGATGCAGGCTAAGTAATTGGTTTGACTTTGGAACAAACATTAGAAGCAACCATATGCTACCACCATCTTTGCCTGCTATTCAGAAGAAATCTGAAGACAAGACATTGATGCAAATATACATGAGAACAATTAATTATTTGCAGCTCAAAAGGGAAACGTGTATGTTACACTGCTTGCCTGCATTCTCATAACAAACCTTCTAAAAATCGGAGGCACTTAATGGGCAGAATTGCAAATCTACTGATCATAAGAAAAGCATGAAAATATAAGCAAAACTATGCATGAGACATTTTAGAACTAACAAGGGTAACACCTCTCTCTAGCTTTTAATAGTGATGCCATTATCATCTTCAGAATGATAGTCTGGAATACACAGACACTTTCAAAAGCCTTTGTAACATCAAAGTTACACAAATGTTTCTTAATGACTTCAGATTTGGACTCATGATTGTTTTTTGTTGCAAATCCAGCCACAGTAGAAGTAGGATTTTTATACAACTTTTAAAACAAATTTGCTGTACCCTCTAATCTTTCCCTCATCTTGGCAGATCTGCACAAGATAAGCTGTGCAAGAGACATGAGAATCCTAACCCTTCCTGATAGTGAACCTCCACACAAGATGTGTTACTTCTCACTTGGGTGTCACCAAGGGACAATGACCAACATTCAAAGCAATAAAAGTGACACCCAATTCCATTAAATAATCAGATCAAGGCAGCTCTCAGGTTTTCAGCTCACAGTTAGATGCTGAAGCAAAACCTGCCCAAGCAATTTTGCCAGGGAATGATGCCAGGGAACTGCAGGAGTGGTTCTCCAAGGTACCTGAATGACTGGAGGTAGTACAACAGTTTCATCAGATCTACGGGAAATCGGGAAGTAAGAAAGTGTCAAATGGCTACAGAACACCAAGCCACCCACACATTCTGGAGGAGTTTTAGGTCACCTTTGTTTGCTCACTGGCCAACACAACAAGAACTGAATTCATAATATAAGCTTCAGAACCAGAACAAGCACAATGCAGAGGAACTCCCAGCATCCCACCCCCTAGCCACCCCCCCAAAAAAATCCCATGGAAAAAAACCCCAAACAAAAGACTTCAGAAGCATTAGGCCCAAAAAAGTTAAGCACTTCATAAGAAGTAAGAGATAACTAGCAGGAGGAATCAGCTGATGTAAGCAGTCATTGATTTATCAATTCATTACACATGACTGAAACACAGATGGACATTACAGCCTGTAGACAGGAATTTTCTTCTGGCATGAAAGACTCTTCAGCCCACATTTCCACATTCAAGTTTCCAAGTAAAGACTTTTCATCAGCAAGTTATTAAAACCCCAAAGCAGCAAGAATTCACTTTAATCTCTATTCTGTTTCTGCTTGAGGACATCCATTTGCTTACCCTGCTTCATACTCAGACTATCAGTTCTCTCTTCACAACTCAGTATAACCAGGAAGAATAACTTGGTTCCTGATTACTCAACTGTAATTGTTTCTCTTAGGATGTTTTACAGATGGAGGAGGAAAAGATACAAACAGGTGACCTCAGTTTTGACTTTAAATCAATCAACAAATGAAATGTTAGTAATAAGACACATGAAACAGACACATTACCCATGATAGGAAATACTAAATCTACAGCTGGGCTTCAAAACAAAACCCTACAGTCTACTTTGCTGGGAATAAGAAGATATACAAAGCTTTGACTTGGGGTCAGGCCACAGGGTCAAATATACAAAGAGGATATAAATCAGACATTATTCTAAAACTTACTTGCCAAAGGACAAGACAGTGAGTACGGAAGTATTTATGAAAACATATCAACACTGAAAAAAAGGCAAGTACAAGGGCATGCAGATGTCAGCCAGTCACAGATGTGCTGCCTGCTTTAACAGTCAGACCTAATCCCTGTCCCCAGCCAAGCCTGGGGACCTGGCTCTCACATCCAGGGGAGCTCCCCCAGGACAGTACATATAACTGGGGAGTACCCCAGGACCCACACTACTGACCAAGCTGGGGATTCAGGAGGGCTCAAGTCAAGACACCTCAGAGAACGCACATTAAAAACTTTTTCCTAGAAACTATATTAAACCATTATTGTTGTTTATTAAATATACCTAAGACTGGACTACAACAAAGTACAAGGAGTTTATTGCTTCCCTGTGTCCCATTCCAATACCACACTATCATCATTGATAGGAACAGTAAAACAGTAACATACTTGCAGGGAAAAAGAGTGCTGGGTATAGGATATCGATGATTTAACTTTAATGAGGCTGTGGAAAGAGTCCTTGCATCATGCCCAGCACACCATGGAAAAGGGATGTCTTATCAAAAGCCTTCCTGCCTGGATGACAAGAAGTGGAGCCCATCTCCAGGCCATGGGCTCGGTACATAGGATTACTCAGCAGATGGTCATGAAAGCAGGAATTAAACATAACATGCCAGGTCTGCAAAAGCCTACCTTATGAGAGGCATTTAATAATAACATTTGAGCTACACACCACAATTTTGAGAAACAGAGAAGCAAACAGCAATGTAGTTACTGATGCAACTCCAGCTTAGAGACAGGCCACTTGAGGGAATTCTGTACAGAAGGAAAAAAATACATAAGATGCCACAATCGATTACTTATCTTTGTTTAAAGCTAGTTATAAAAAAAATTGGGTTTTGTTTATGCAAATTATTACTAACCAGAATTTCAGTGCAATGGTACAGCACTTCCATACTCCAGAGAAAGCAAATCCAGGACCCTGTTCATCTCCAAATAGCAGGAAGCTGGCAAACAAGCAAGGGGCAAGCAGCCAAACCAACCACTACTGCTAAGAGCAGCATAAATCAACAGTTTGAATCAGAGGGCTTTACACTTCCTTTCTGAGGACTCCGCCACTTATTGCTTCTTTTAGAAACATTTATCAACCTTGTATCAGGTCACTATGGAAAAGCTTGAAAGGGGCAACAGTTGCAGAGCACCTCCATGGGTTTGACCTCGATTTGGGCCACTTGACTATCAAATGCTACAACAGGAGTGAAATTTAAGAGACTACAATCTCATACTCTTCTGACATAAACATAACTCAGCATAGCATAAGATAACATAGAACTTTGACACTTTCTAAATAAAAATATCAATCAGTCACATCATGTCACCAGATGCAGGACAAAAAGCCACAGCCAGCCACATACATAGTCTTCCTTTGACAACTTTTACCCTCATTTAACAGCACTGAGTCCAGGGAAGAAAGGAAGGAACAGAGTGTATGTAAAAAAAGGCAAAAAAAACCCCACAAAAACCCCTTTACAAAATGGAAACAGAATTCACAAAGTAGAAAGTAATTTCAAAGCACCAATGATGAAAGAAAAGATGCATGGGAGCTTGCAGCTAGTCAGTCACACAGCATCAGCCCATAAAGCAAGGACTCTGCTCTACTCTGAAGCCAAAGGGCAACTGAGAGACTGTCCTATCCTGTCACTCATCCTGAAACTACATAACAATTCTTTTTAAACGAGATGGACCGCTAACACGTTACACTTTTCAGATTCCTTTGGAATCTCAAAAAAAACCCCACAGCTAAGAAAATTATGCTGGTCATTAGAATAACAACAACAACAACCAAAAAAAAAAAAAAAAAAAAAAAAAAAAAAAAAAAACNAAAAAAAAAAAAAACCCAAAAAAAACCCCAAAAAACCCAAGCAACATTATTCTACATCAAAACAGGCATTTTTCACTGGAGGCACCCACATATCCCTAAAGATGTGCATGTCGATGATTCCACCAGGCTAATAAAACGTTGACATGGCATTCTTCCTCGTAGAAGTTGATAATATGATGACCCTGCAGAAAATTCTGTGCATCTTATTTACAAAGACAGGCACCTAAACAAGTACTAAATCCCAAACATTGTCAGTTAACATGCTGAAGGTCAGTATGAGGCATCTAAGGAAATCCTTGTGCAACACACAAAATTAATCAAAATTATCAAAAGCACCAGACAGAAGGAACAAGCTGTTCTTAAAAATAAGTCCAACATCTAAAGAGGTATCCATCTTAATTTTTACTGCATTAGTATAATTTCTACTCCTACATTTGCATACTGTACAAACGATGCATTTAAATGTCCAGCTATTACCACAGAATCAGGAGAGTTTGCACTGGAAAGGACCTTCAAAGGCCATCTAGTTCCAGCCCTCTGCAATAAGCAAAGACATTTTCAACTAGATCACATTGCTCAGAACTCCATTCAACCTGATCTTGAATGCTTCCAGAGATGTGGCATCCACCACTGCTCTGTGATCATAAAGAGCAGATAAATTTTCAGAAGCACGCTTTCTCGGACCCTGCTGAGAAAGTGCTTGATACGATGCAATTCAAGCAGAATATGTTTTAATCTGCTTGACACAAACCACAGAAAAACTATTTTGTTACACTTTCAAGAAAAAGTAGTGCACTAAAAGTCACCATTTGATCACTAAACTAAAAAAAGTTAAAATAAAATACGTGGGATGTGAACAGAATTTGACAGGTATTCCTAAAATACATTTGACATTATTCTTTCATGTGTTTTATGCTTTTAATGGTCTTGATAATCTTTGCTCATTTTACATGCAAATAACCTAACTATGCAAGTTAACTTTTTAATCCAGCAAATTTCAAGTGAATTTCAACACCGTAAGTGTTGTTGGGAACAAACTTTCTTTGTATTGACAATACTTCAGCATTTACACTGCATAGCAATTTAATCAGGATGTTATAATTTGGTTCTGCGTGGGCGTCAACTGACTTGCTTCAAATTCTGCTTCACATCTACAGAAGTTATTCACAAAGAAGATGCAATTATATTAATCACATGGGCTGACTACAATGTCTAAGGCTTCAGCACATCTCCCTTCAGGAAGTTAGGACCTGCAGCTGTACATATTGGAAGACTTCCCCTGAAAGCAGTAAATATATTTCTCAACTTTTGTTGCACAAATCCCATTTTGCTGATCCTGTAGCAGCACATAAACAGTCTCCTGTCCAATCTCTCCTACAAGATCTTGGACAGCAACAGGAGAAAAGGAAAGTCAATACAGGAATCCTTAACACAAACATTTTAACTAAAAATTACTTTTTCTCCCTCAAGTCTGCTCTCTTTCATATAGTTCCAGACATCAAAATATAGACTAAAGTTCTAAATCCTAATATTTGAAGGAACTACACCAGAAACAACTTCAAAATGCCAACACAGAGGGCATCTAAATTAGCCTAATTTTGTTTTGTCCATAGCTTACAAACAGAATGTTTATGAGAAGATGCTTATCTTGATTTATATAACTTGAAGATTGATGGAAAATTCATTACGTTCCCCTGTGTAAGTTATTCCATGATTAATTATCCTAATTTAACAACCTTTGCTTTCAAGTCTAGGGTGACACAAAAGATTAAGATAAAATTAAAGGCTTCATACAACTATTTTCCCTAAGTTTGTTTAAACCTCTAATACAGTAGATTACTCTATCTGTAAGAGCCAAAAATTTCTCTACTCTTCCAGTTTAACAAGCACTCTTCCCAGTGTTTCCAGTTTAGATATATAATACCAGGCCAAGTCACTGGTGCTGTGCAGCTAAGCACACAGGCCAGTAGCTGCTGAGGAAGAGGAACAGAAAAGCTAGACAAGGCCAAGTGAGAGATATCATGTTTTAGCATCCCCCAATGAACAACAACAAGAATTGGCAAGCTTCCATATTCATTTATTTTGCTGATGGGGATGTATACCTTCAGAAAAACAAAAAATTCAGTCCTGTGGCCCATTCTGTTATATCAATACCATACTACTCTTTTGGGTAGAGTGTGGTCACACGTGTGTCAGGAGGCTGGGGACATGGCACGGAGCTGGATAGCAAGCAACAGGAAATGCTCAGCCCCACACTGATGAACACACAATGAACAGGCTCCTGTGAGGTTCTGTGATGGTGTTTAAAATTACACAGGGGAAAGAAAGATATTGGGGTCCTGGAGCACATCCAGAGGGCAACAAAGCTGGTGAAGGGTCTGGAGCACAAGTCTTATGGAGGAGCTGCTGAGGGAGCTGGAGTTGTTTAGTCTGGAGAAAAGAATGCTCAAGGGAGGCTTTACTGCTGTCTACAAATACTGAGAAGAGGTTATAGCCAGGTGGGGGTCAGTCTCTTCTACCACGTAACAAATGACAGGACATGAGGAAATGGCCTCAAGCTGTGTGAAGGAAGGTTTAGATTCGATAACAGAAAAAAATTCCTCACCAAAAGAGCTGTCAAGCACTGGAACAGTCTGCCCAAGGAAGTGATGGAGCCACCACACCTCTGTGTAGATGTGGTGCTCAGGGACATGGTTTAGTGGTGCGCTCGGCTGAGTGTTAGGTTAGTGGTTGGACTCAATGACCTTGGAGGTCTTTTCAAAACTAAATGACTCTAAGGTGAACATCTTAATACCCTGATGGAAAGGAAAATGCTCCCAGCCACGTTTGAGAGCACCACTGCTCCCCCAGTAAGGACGCTTTCTAGCCATGCAGGATAATTTTTGAGGAATAAAGCTTTAAGTTATTAATAAGAATGAAATCTCTTGACCTAGATTTTCTCCAGCTTAAAAAAAAAAGCATATACACACACAACACAGCCTCCCTCTACAAACACAAACACATTACACATCATATGGCAGGGCACTTCAAAACAGATATTTCACAATGAAAGGAGAAAAAGGCTTTTTGTGTTCCTCCCTCTCCCAGCTTTGTCTAAGAACATGAATACAGATGATGTTTGATTAAAACAGAAACCTGAACCTCAAGTTGCATGTATTTACTTTTCAAAAGCATTTTACAATTTGATTTTCTTCTTGCCTGCTGTGATAATTGATGAAAACTACACAGGGATTAAAATGAGCACAGGTGCGTGTCTACACAGTTCAAAGAGATTTGATCTTGAATGAAAATAATAGTAATAATAATAATAAGAAAAAGCATGAGTATTTTTAGGAGTGGATTTAACATAGCCTAACCAAATAAGCCTAGATTAAATGTAGGATTTTACAGTCCGGATTTCATGTTACTGAAATTTAAAATGTGTATTTCATAACATATCAGAAACTTTTGTGAGCGGTACCTGATTTACTTGCATTTACAGCCCTTCATATCGTACGTGTCAGAGCAGATCCAGAGAAAAAATAAAGGCACTACAAAGAGTAAAGAGCACTAAAATACAATACAAGGGCATGTGTTACAAAATACATTTGGCACTAAATCAACCTTATTTTTAAATTTGTGAGAGGTAAAAGGGAAGTCTATGAGCTGAGAATATCTTTCTGCCAATACACAAATCAGCACAAAATCCATGCTTATTTTCTTTGCCAAATTTATCCTGCTACAGCTGAATCACAACTTCCTTGCACCCATGAGGTCAGGAACCATTTGAAAGGAAATGCACAATACAGCTAATCTTTGTGTCAGCTCATCATACCTAATGCAAAAAACACGATCTTCCCCATTTTTCTGTCCCAGCTTTCTCCAGCAAAGCTAACTAGCATGTTGCTAATCCCAAATTTGTTGCACTACTTTGTTAAACAGATTTAAAAGACAAATGCACACAAATCACATAGGATAAAGAATTTATTCTGTGCTCAAGGCTTACTGCTGAGCTTCTATTAAGAACTGAAAAAACCCCAAACTAACTGCACTCAATTGTATTGAAAACAAATTTATTTGTCTCAAAGGAAGACTCTACACTCATGCAGACATTTTTACACAACAGCTGCTTTCTTGCCTAAACTACCTAAACCACCGTTCCTACAATAACATGTACTCAATCTTCTTTCTGAAGCAGAATCCAATATATTTTTAGGCCTCTGAATAATAACAGCAGGAGATTACAAATACATGGATCAGAGATGGAAGAATTCCCTATCCTCCCTTCCCTCCCCACGCAGGGGGGAAAGCTCCTGACTCCATCATATGGGACACAAGAGCTAATCAGCACTTCCTCCCAACAGGCCTAATTTTCACTTAAGCACCTTTCTGAGTAGTGAGAATGAGGGAACACCGGCAATCATTTCACAGAAACACATCAGTGAAATTGTCAACATCTGGAATTTTCCCCAGCAGCCCCCTGCAGCTCCATTTACCTCCATACATTTTCCTGTACACCTTAACCACGGATTTATACTTTTGTAGCACTCAAATATAAATTAACTCCAACTCCATGTCAAACACCTTGTTGACTTAGTAGTTTTGAAACCCCTGAAATTTTGACTTTAGATTTTCACACAGCTCTCAGAGGACTCACCAGGGCACCAAGCCCAGTTTTGCAATAGACTGGTAAAGAAACTGAAATTAAGACATGAAAATCTGGGAAAAAAAATTAACCCACCACAAACAAATGCTTCTAGTATGTTTTCTTTAATCAAAAACCCATCCTATGCCATTACTACACAATTCAGAAGTATTTCTTATAAATCTGTTAGAACACCAAGAAAGTAATTTTCCAGTTGCTTAAACCATATTGTATGCTTGCTATTGATTTAACTTATGAAGACAGATGAGTTAAATAGCTCCCTAAATGCAAAACTTTCAAGGATAAACAAAAAACTGCATGAAGAGAAAACAGTCTTTCACCTATTTCTTGTCCATTGAACACATTGCTGAACAAATTTAGTTGCAAGATCTTGTCCTGGCCAATATCAAATGTTAGATGCAGTTCAATTTCTGCACACCACATTTAAAACTGCAATGATCATAAAAGTATGAAAAGCAAGACCACTAAAAAAGTGAACAATTATTTTTCACATTTCACAAAATTCTGCAGGTCAGTTCAAGCCCTGAAGAAGACAAACACTGGTTGGTTTTGTTTGGGGTTTTTTTTAATTATAGCATATAATTCTGTACTTAAGAAACCATATATATTTACTACAGTTTGAAAGTAACAAAGAGGGGACTAAGGCATGCATTGAAAAACACTTAAGACTTCAAATCCAAAATAATTTAGGCACTTTAAAATAACCTAAATATAAAATTGCCATCATTTAGTTTTAATTAACACATAACCAATTTGTTTTCTGCATGAATTTGCATAGCACATGGCTAATTACTAGGTTGTGAAGAGTCTGGGGGGGAAAAAAAAGGCATAAATCTTTACACAGTTCATCAACAATAAAAACCAAAATACCACAGTGAGTGCCTTTTTTTTTTTTTTGTGACAGCAAGTATAAATAAAAACACACTTTTTAACACACAGACAACTAAACAGGAATAAGACTGTAAACTGAATCAGTGCAGGAAACCCAGGATTAAGGCTGAAACTTTATTCTAATCCTTCTGTCCACAGAAGTCGAAGTCACCAGGCAGCATGTGGTCTGGGCATGCACCTGCAATACACAGGCAGGATTTAAAAGTACTTACAAAGAGATCAGGTTTTGTCTGAGATAAGTTTCTCTTCGGCTTAGGAAGTGGAGTATCTGCCTTCTCCAAAAAACAAACAATAACCATGCGCATCAGCTTGTCAGTATTTTGCCAGAATGATAACCTGGATGTGACACATGCACAACGCATCATTCCTGGGGATTGACTTGACAGTAGGAAAAAGCTCAAGAAAAGACAGAAAAAACAAAAACAAAAACCCTCTTGCTGTGAACTTGTTAAAGAGTTCAAGTTGACAGACACACCACACTACTACTCCGTGAACTTTGCATCACCTTTATGTATATTTCTGTATTAACTGATGAAGGCAACCCACTTGGTAAAGGTCTCCACAAACTGAGGAGCAGAAGAATCCTTCAAACACAATGGAATTTCCCATACAATTCAATATTATCATTTATCTGATGCTGCAAAATGACTAGTAAAAGAGCAAGGCTAATCTTTAAATATCATCTCCTTTTGCTTCACACAACCTTTTCTGATACTTTGGTACTACAACATTAGGCGCTGCACAAGGAAACTTCTGGCTGGGCTTGGGACCTCCGGAATTCCAGCTATCTCTATCTGGGAGCTCTTCTGGTGCACCTGGGAGCTAAATAAACATCCTCAAATCCATAAGTTCATTTTGCATAATGGGAAGATTGGGTCACTACTAAAAAGTGCATGGGGAGGAGTTTCCAAATCCTGTGATTATAAGTTTAGCATAGAGTACAATAAAAAGAGAGCCAGAGACCAATATACTTTCCAGGGCAGCAGCTTAGAGAAACATCTGTTTGCCTCTGAAACCAAACTACTGCTCTCAGGCCTAAAGTCATTTTGCTACAAAAGTTTAAGTACTAATGAGGCAAGAGACATTTTGCTTACATTTCTCTTGGAGTAGAACTGAACTTGGTGAACTGTACTTATAAACTGGGTTCAAGTCCTACCCCATTATTAGCCAAATACGGACAATAATAAAACCACAATTCAACACTCTGAAGTGGAAATGCTTGCAGGCTACTTTCTGACCCTTTCCCTCAAGCACACATGACAAGATGATTGCCATCAGGAGTGCTTTCATACCACTTCATACTCTTATCACTAGGTTCTTTTATTGCCTGAAGAGCCAGCTGCAGTCCAGCAACAGGTACCACAGAGCAAGGGACAGCTTACTTATTCCCGTACACCATACGGATGTTTGCACATTTGAAATCAAGCTACAGGATCACATCACTAAGTAAACAAAGAATTTTATGGCATTCATTATTATTTTAAAGCCCTCAGACATCAGTTGCCATATCTGGCTATGAAGAAACTGTCAGAGGCAAGTTAACGAGCTCCTAAAAACTGAAACTCACTGAGCTGATACTGAAAGATACTTGGAAAAATAAAATAGCATTTCAGCTTCCAAAATGAAGATGTTTACATAATTAAGATATGCAAATAAGGATAAACAAAAAGAAAGGGGGACAAAAATCTTAAAAAGCTCTGACTATATCTGCAACCATTTTCCTACTTACAAAGCCACAGCCTTGACTGACAATCAAGTACTAATACTAATCATTATTTAAAAGTTCATGGTAATTATATAACTTATCCTTTTAAACAGTTTACTGTATTAAATACTAAACAGCTTTATCCTGCATAAAATCAAGCCAAAATACAACAGAGCCCCTTCACTGCAACTCGCAGTTTTTCCTTTGAAAAGCAAACTCATTATGTTCTATAAAGAGAATAAAATCTCTAAAAGAAGACTAAATTCTTTCTTTCTTTCTCAGAGGCAGGCTGTAAAGAGATTGCATAAAAAGAGATTTTATTCTTGGCTCAAATATGAACATTTGGGAATCACTACTTTTGAGCAAGGACTCACCCACTTAAAGGCAGAAGAATTTATTTTGAAAAGTGGTGTGAAATTTCAGGGGAAAAAAAAAACCCCACATGTATTTTGCACTTCCCAGCTCTTGGTACTTTTCCAGTTAAGACAAAAATCTGAAAATAACCTCTTCCCCATATAACTATTTTCTCATGGATGCTGCCAAGCTATCTTATACCACCAGCAAGAGCTTCTACAAGAAAATAACTATTTCCAGACAATCCAAGTCCAAGGATTGACTTGGAAGATAAAAGTAAGAGCATTTCAGGAATTTTAGGAGGACCTCAGAGAGGGACCTGGGAAATATATTTCACTGGGTGCCCACCTCAGTCTGCCTTGTCACCAGTCTGTTCAGCACCCTTCAGAGACTGTGGGGGAGCAATGCTGCAGCTCAGACTTCATGGACAACCTCTCAGAGCACAGGGCAGGGCAAGAGTTTGAGCCCAGCCCTCCTGTTAAGGACTACGTTCCTACCATAGCTAACAGTCCTCAGAGGAGCAATGCTTCTCATTTGGATGCAGACCATGTACTGGAACTGTTTCCCCAGATTCAATCCAAAGCAGCTGCAGAAAGGGAAAGATCATCTAGAAGATCAGATCAGGTCCCCACAGAAACATTTAGGACTTTCAAACAAAGAATATTATTTGTGTATGGACGCATGTGGACACCATCATGTTACAGAAAGAATACCAAGGGATAGAAAGGAGGATTCAGTCTTCTGTCTCCAAGATGACTCAAGATCACCTGCAGACATCCACATAACAGTTTCTTGACTGTTGAGGAATGTTGCAGATGCCACAGTTAACGGCACAAATCAGAAACCAGACCAACTCCTTTTCCCCATCTCATGCATGCATGCTTTCCTGGAAATGTTCGTTTGTATATTCTCATACTTTTTAATGTGAAGGATTTGTTATTTCTCTCTACTTAAAATGCAAAATCTCAACTATGACCTGCGAGCGCTCTGCACAGCTGAATTCCTGGCACAGCATCCAATTAATCAACTGTGGTTCTCCAATTAAGTGTCCATCACTGAACTAGAGATGAGACACCAAATCATTCAGGAGGGATGGTCAGGTAGATCCTATGGTCCAACCCCAAGGCCAGCCATGCCCTAATCCAGGGGAGAAGCAGGCCAGGCCATGTCCCATGGGCACCTGCAGGAAGCCTAAACTTGGGGCACAGCAGGGAGGCTCTGTGCTTTCCAGGGGCTGCCTCTTCCCAAGATCGTCGGGAAGCACAGCTGCAAGGTGCACCCTGCTGCCAGGACAAGCCCAACACGTGCATCCTGCCATCAAGATGGGATGGAGGACTGAGGAATGACTCTGGCCAAGCAGGCCCTTGGCCTCTGCCTGGTTGCAGACGCGTCTCCATGAGCTGCCTTTACAGCAGGAATGGGAAAAAACCAGCATCAGATGGTGGCTGTTTTGATAACTGCCCTCCTATCACAAGTATCACTCTCAAGCTAGAATTACTACACCAGGCACCAGCTCATCTTTTCTTTTCCCTTTTTATTTAAATGCCCACACCCTGGGAATGTACAGAGGAGTAAATTAAGGCAATTGTATTATATAGGTCAAGTCCTGGCCTGTTCATCTACATACATTAGCATACAGGTAAAGGTACTACAGACATCAAAAATGAAGCATTAATGGTTAGCTCAAATAGACATCCTAGGCACTGTTAGAAAGAAAAAAAAAACCTAAAAAAAACCTTAAGACAACAGAAAAGTAACAACAGAGACATTAAGGCAGTACTTTATTTTAATCTTTTTCCCATGAAAATTTTCCCTTGTGAACACTTAGATGTATTTTATGAGTAGACAACAATAAACCAGACATCTTAATTTTATTTCACTTTACATTTTGTACGTAGTCAGGCTGAAGAATAAATATATAAACCAAGGTAACACTGATCTGTCTTGAAACATGCTTTTATATCATCTGAAAACTTTGTACATGGTTTCCATGTAGAATACATCTTTTTTCACGAAGAACATATCCCCTTTCTTCGCAAGTCAGAAGAGAATTGGTTAAAACAAAAACCATGATGTAATTGAGAACATATAAGCAGGTATGTTCTTTAATTTCTCATCAGGGAAAAGAAGTTTTCCTATAATTTAAGCTGCGAAAGTCCGTGAATTTGTGATCAGAGATATCATAATATTAAAAAAAAAGAGAAACTGGACAACAACCAAATGGCACACTCCTTTCACTGTCAGAAGACTTCAGAGGTACAAAGCACAGAAGCCACAATTAACTCAGCCATACTCTAGCACTGTAATTCCCTCCTCCATATCCAAGCTCTTCCTTACCCTTGGAGAATACTCACTATAGGTGCCAGTGAAGCTTATAGGGCAGTGACCACAGAGTTTTTGACATTCTCAGTTACACTTTTATTAATTGCCATGTCAATGAGTTGGTTGATCATGGAAAAAACTCTAAGAGCTGTTCAACTCCATGAACAAGATATATCTCACCTCGGTTCTGTTTATCTCATTGTCAGAGACTGCAATCTTTGCAATTACAAAAAAGTGAGTTCTGACATTGACTTGAGAAAAATCCCAGCCTAGGAAAAATCTCTGCACTTCTGTGTAACTCTGCAAAACAACTTCAAAGAAAGAAAACAAGAACTTGTGCCCATGTGACTGTTCTACAGAAGAACAAGAGGCCATTATCTCCACTCCAACATATCAGTTATTCTAATAACACTTTATATAATAAATAAGTGAATTTTAGGACTTTGGTTCTATATATTGCCTATTAAGAAGAGAAAGGTATTAAGGGAAAAATGGGAAATCCACAGCTGCAACTCCAGAACAGTAATGCAAAACAGACTGCGTGGAGAACTATTTTACTGCTTCTTTCATCTCAGTATATTATGGTACTAAATTCCACCTCACTGAAGCCAGACTTCATGGGGATTGTCAGCACCCTTCTGTTCTGGTTCAATGTCAAGAGCAGCTGACATAATTTTCAATTATAACATGGCTTTCACAATTTGCACTAAGTTGAATGAAGTATTCCATGAAAGCAAATCACACTGATTAAGGAACAGGTTTTTTTTGCTTCTCATTAGAAGTTCAGCTTTAAATTAGTAGAAGTTCAAGACATGGGAAAGACGTAGGAGAAAGACTGGAACCTCACAGCAGGCAACTTTGCATCAGACAATATCTGTATCACAACTACCATAATACAAGCTGCCTCCTTGCCTTCATGTCCAACTCATACAGCAATTCCTTCAGGCTTGAACCTGCAGCAACAGGTGACAGCCTCTGGCTTGCAGAGCTGCAATACTAACCACATCCACTGCAAGGGCTTTTTGAATACCAGCCTTTGTCCTTCCAGTCTGCACCTTGTCGCTCCAGGTCAGCTACAACACCTACAGGGAACAGCGTTTTCAGGGGAAGTGTTCTGGGCACACAGCAAACTCGAACAAAGGGTACTGTGAGAGTGAGCATGGATCTGTCAGGTGAGCAGCTCTTCTACTCAGCATCTATGCTGAGCCCCTCTGAGCAAAATATATAGCACCATCCTGCCATTCATCAGTAAAGCAAGCCTTACTGTCACTAGTAGCATTTGATTAGCCTTGACCAAAACAACAGCACAGGAGACAAATACTCCTCTCCGCTCTCTGGCTCAGTAGCACAGCCCACACAATCTAGTAAAATATATGTAGGAGGTGGAATGTGAGGATCTGATTTCATTCTGGGGCAAGGCACCTTATAAAAAAAAAAATCTTTTCAGGAACAGTCATCCAGAAGTAATATGGAAATCAAATTAGTTGATTGCAACAATCTAAACAGCATCATATGATACGTTCATAGAGGTTCTTGGATAATGAAAGTTCAGAAGGAGAAATCCTATATTTTATTAAATTCAGCATAGCTGGGGGACAGGGCCTCTCCCTACAGCTTTTGCCTACTGCATTTTAGGCCAATGAAGTAATGAAAACGTTAATGCAGCTTAGCCAGCAAAGCACAAGTTAATTCAGCTTCTATCTCTCCAAAGCCTATAATTTCTCTGGTCTAGTCTTCATGAAGAGCACTTAAAAATGTTTCAGACATAAGATGAACATCTGTATAATCATCTCAGCACATGCTGCTTATGAGAGGTATGGATGCTACTCCAGAAGGCACTGCAGGGCACACAGACATTGGAAGCACAAGCAGGTGTACCTGCAAGGTTAGAATATAAAAAGTAAGCCCAGGAAATGACATGAAGGTTTTGCCAGGACACTATGGATAAGCCAGTCATGAGGACACAGCTGTTTCATGGCTGCACAGTATCCAAATCACCATGATTGCACAGGCTGCACACACATGAAGGCCCAGCATGAGCTATAAAGCTGACACAGCATGGGCTTTGGGGACAGAAGGGGGATAGTAGCAATGCAGGGCACCAACAGGGGGAATGTCAAGCAAAATTCAAGAGCTGCTTAAGATGAGAGATGCCATTGGAACCCAGGGAGTCTACCATACTCCTAATTCTCCATATAATGCTTACAAAGGAGTCCTCGAGGACAGTCCCATATCACTTCTTTTAGCCCAGCATCTGATTTTTCCCCTCTTCAGAAGATGAGCCCTTACTTCCTGGTGTTAAGGGAGGCCGCCTTATTTTTTCATTCACATTCAGCATTTACTCAGAAAATAATTTTTCTTCATTTTTGATCCCTTCAGCCTGCATAATAATACAGGTGATCAAGAATAGTAGGCCACTGACTCAATTTTGCATTTTTATTACGTTTGGGAGAAAGTCTGCTGCGATAATCTTGTTCTAGCCCATCAGCACTTCTGTTCCTTAGTATATATTCTGGATAAAGCCCATGTAGACAAACTAGCAGGGTGATATTTCACATAATTCTTTGTCTTCCTGGTCTAATCTCTCATTTAACTCATGTTTGCTGCCAGTTTCCAGGTTTCTAGGTCAGGAGATGGTGTTTCACACAACTGCCTAGTATGCCAGGATGGACAGCTTCACAACTGGGGGCCACAGCATCAGAACAGCACGAAGCTGGAGAGGCAAGAGACTTTTAAGAATAAATAGTATCAAAAAATAAAATCAGAAATGCTGAAGAGCAGTTGATAGTCCCACCTCTCAGAACTGTGAAATACCCATTTAAAATTTCACTCCCAATAGCAACAATGCTAAGAAGGCGCAGAAAGGCACACAGCAAACTATTGCCCTGAACACTACCAAATTTACATTTGCTGAGTGAAAATAATTTGTCTATTTGTGTGCATTTCTGCAATTGCACTTTTCATTTATTAAGATGAAAAACTGTTTTTTTTATGCAATCTGCTACTATTCAGATAGCAAAACAAAGTAATGTCGGGTAGCAGGCTTGCTGTTTTTGGCCTTAGAAGGGTGGGGGGTTTTCTTCCTCTCTTCCTGTGAGAGGAAAGCTTTTCCCATAGGATTCAAGCAATTTCATAAAACAAATGTAAAAACAAAGACACTTTTGTTTAAGGACAGAAGGGTTTGTTTTGGTTTAAGGGAGATTGAGAGGGAAGGAAGAGAGAAATGATACTGATCATCTTTCAATTAAACAGGGAAAAGAAAAAAAAGAATTCTGAGCCCTAAAAGAAATTTGTGTGATAGCACAAACTTGCTATAATAAACAGGCCAACAGAAAACAAATCAAGATTTATTTTCTAAATAAACAAATTTGTTTATTTCAGTCACAAGTGAACGCCTCAAATGACTACAGCAAAGATGAGAGGAAAACAACATTTCTCTCCAAATTAAAGAGAACACTGTGCACTCCTGTATGCTATGTTTTATTAGAGTGTCTCTTTTTCCTCACAGTCTATCAAACAGAAAGAAAGGGGCACGAGGGGGAAAGACCTGAAATCTGTGGTTTTAAATATGGAAAGATTTGGGGGATTCACTTCAGCTAGAAGTTCTGAAGCTCAACCTAATAAGCATAATTTCATTTGTAGGAAGTAGGACCCAATATCACAACAGGAGTACACCCCAAACTTGCACAGAAAACCATGCAAGATGGAGATAGCACAGCAACAAAAAATAAAGACAAAATTAACCAGAACACCTGAAATCCTTCAGTAAAGCATGTATGGAGACCTTGCAGGAAATTTGAATAAGCAGACCTTCACCTCTGCAATACTCCCCAAGCATTTGTACAAACACATTGCAGAAATCACACATTACAGAACAGCGATTCTAGTTTCTGATTAGCAGATACTAATCAATAAAATTAACTGATTTATCAGTAAGTCCCTACATATTGTATCAAGTTTTGCTATATAGAGTGATCTTTAGTGACAAAATAACATCAATCCAAATGGAGCAAAAGCAAACCATGAAGTCCCATTCACACTGCCTACCATTTTAATTCATTCAGGATTGACACTCATCTCAATTATCATTCAACACCTGAACTAACATGCTGGGACAACTCAACAGTAATAAAATTCAGTAATATTGCAGCTTAGAAAGGCAAAACAACACAAACAATAAGAATCTTGCAATTAAATACAATATGCACAAGGAATGTATCATGTTACTTGTACTTACATGAGCAATTTACAAATGTTAGTAATAAACATGAAATTTTCAACATATAATCTTGAAGTACATGGCTGCATGAGAAGAGACAAAAGGTTCTTAAGTAAGATTCAAAAAATGGTCCAAACCCACTGGAGTTAGACAGGAAGACAAATAACAGACTGACAAACATATCACAGCAACATTAAGTTTTATATATATGAAATAAAGCACAAATAAAATGCATATTATCATCATCACCACTGTCTCAAAAGTGTTCCACCCAAGCATTACTTAAATGATTCTCCTCCACTTAGTTTAAACTGCATATATCTATACATCCACATGCATACATGAGTAACAGTTTCCTTGTGGCTGCCTGACCTCCCAAGTAGTAGCATGGACAGATTAACTTGTCAAATAGAGACACAACATACAAAGGTCATTACAAATCCAAAGGCCTGAGTCCACTCATGAATTTAGGTAGTTACTTAAAACAGACTTGTCTAATACTGTGGAGAGGCACTGGATGAAGAAGACGATTCAGACAATACTTAGCTCTATTATTATCTTCCTTGTCCAATAAAGTCTTAAAACATTTCCTCCCATTTCTTAATGCGGACTTTTCCAAGACCTCAAATTGTAACAGGAAGCTATTTGAGTGATTTTTGTTTTTAAAGAACACAGCAAAGCATCAGGAGACAAGTGCTCTGCTCTTTGATTTGCTAAAGACTGTTTGAATTTAGGTTGACTCTCTCCCTTGTAAACATGAAATAACTTTTCCACCTCATCCATTAATATGTGGGACTTGAAGGCTGTCAAGTGAAAGATGTTACAACGCCCAGCACAGCCCTAGTCTCATCTTTTTTAACTATACACCCAACACTTGTATAACAGGGCAACAGCAGTAAATGAAAAAGTAAGCAAACAGCCTAATAATGCATGCTAAAAGCTACCAGGACAATAAATTCTATTTTCCCTGGGATTGTTTAATTATTCTGCTGATGGCTCAACACAATCTTTTCATAATTACTTCCTATGGGGCATGCTGACACATTGAGTTCATTACATAGCTCCTCTTTAAAGCAAAAAAATGCACAGGCATTTAGAGCAAAACCCTAAAATTCAATAGTTCAGATTTTTAATAAACTACATGGGAAGGGAGTTTGCAACTGGATTATTTCTAAGGAAGCAAGACACCTGTCTCATAAATTCAAAACAAATAGTCATAAAGCAATATCAAGATATTGATCTTACTTTGATGTACAAACACACTCAAAGCACCTTATTTTTTCAATGGTTCTTCTCAAATTACATTCACACAGGTGACATATTCATTTTTCTTTCTGAAGTCCTCTCAAAACTTCCAGAAGTTTCACTGGGCATACACAGACCAGCCACAGGACGGCTTATAAATGGACATAGACTGATGCTATAGCAAAGATCAAACAAAGTCAACATGGCATAGCCTTCAAACCACATGTGCCATCTTTACATTTTCAATGGGGCACATGTCTCCTCACTGTGTTCCAGTCAAGTCTTCAACGCTGTCATTAGAGAAAGAGTCTCAACTGGCACACCTCATACCTCAATTTCTTCCCAGTGGTTAGGTCGCACTGGTCTTTGCACCAACACCTGGGTCAGGTACTGCAAAACAAAGCCACAGACAAGCACACAGCCCCCCCAGCTGGGAGGCCCTCACTGTGGGTCTTCAACAGCTCTGCACTTCATCTACTGCACAAGGGTCTGCCCAAGGCCATCTCCTACTCCTGGGAGCACAGCCTAAGACCAGAGAGCATGAAATCAGGCAGAGGATAAAGATGGGCACTCACCCGACAGGAGAACATAACCCTTTTATTTATTTATGGGTGCAAGTCAGCCATCCTGACCTCCAGCCTGCACGTCCACTTAGGCATTTTCTGCCCCATACATATTAATTTGTGGTTATCTTTAATATTGTATGAGTTCAGATTCATTCCACTCCATTATGCACTAAAAAGAGAACAAAACAGCTACTAATGTCATAGGTAAGTGTTATTGCTTGCTATAAATTCCATCCATCATGTGACTAGACAACACACGCTCCCCAAAAATAAGTGCTTCTGCTCATCACACCTCCTTTACTGAAGTGACTTCTATTTCTGTTGATTAACTGTCAACACCAAAGCATAAAATAAGGCAGCTTCAGTTACCTGAACTGCTCAATTCCTGAACAGTCACATTCAAACTTTGATACTTAGCTGAGATTCAGGATACATACAGTTCGAAAAGCATCAAAAATCTGACAGTAAGGAAACTCCTTTTGAATTCCCCATATACATTACTCTTGTATTCACTCATCAAATTACCCTTCTGTACATCAAGTTTTTAACCCAAAATCACAGATGAATCTTCAGTTTATGACCCTTCCTCTCCTCCAAGAATTTGCCCCAGGGAATTTCTAAGCAGCTGCTATCTCCCATCTCTGCCATTACTAAGACACAAAAGCCAGAGTAGTTTAAGTTTTGGTCTCTCATCTAATTCCAGACTGTTCACAATGCACGTTCTTTGTAGCCTGGATGTCTATCTACATGTTCCACTAGGATTTAATATTTTCAGTACAAAAAGTTCCCAGAACTATGTACAGTATTTGACACAGTCACCCTAATCCCTTGCCTAATAACTTGTCTATCTTCACTGAAGAGCTCTTCCTGAGCATCACATTTGCTCCCATTTCATGGTCAGTATCAAGTAAAAGTCATCCCCATTGGACTGTGGCAGTCAGGCCTTTTCCTCCAAACCTGTTTTAAGGGATAACTTGCCAGCTGATAGCAGATGTGTTGCTAATAGTCACTCAGTGGAGTGATTTGCTTTTAGAGCTACTTAACTTCCTGTCATTCCCATTGTTTCAGTCATCACAGACATTCAATTCTTCCTGTGCAATAATCCAACCCACCTCAGTGCTGACTATGTTTCCCAACTCTGTCTCATCAGCAATCATCCTTCTTGTATAGTTTACTTCAGTATAGTGAAGTAAAGAGACCAGCTCTCTACTAATACTGATGCAGGGCATGAATAATTCCTTTGTTCAGGCAGGCAAACTCATAATTTCTCCTTCAGGAGACACTTTTAGCCAAGCCTCACACTTCCAACTTAGTTATTTTTGGTGTATATACATGGAACTGAAGCCTTCTTCTCCTATTGTCTAGGACATTCAGTATTTAACCAATATGACTTTAGTCTCCCATGACCTAATTGTGGCAAATACATGATGCATTTTATCCTGTTTTCCACTTAGCTTTGTATACTTAATTACTTCTTCCATTCCAAATTTATTCTAAATCCTTGAATTCTATTGTGACCAGAGTAAAAGTTGTGAAGATATCATTCTCTTCTCCTTTTAAAACAAATGGAACTGTAGATCTTTTGCTATCTTGCTATCACAATTGCCATTTTCAGCCTAACAGATAACACCCAATTCTATTTTTTAACCTGCTTCCAGTGCCCTGCACCAGCTCTTTCAGAGCCCAAAAGCGGAGACCCTTAGACTTAGTTTGACTGGGAGCAGACATAAAACACTTATTCTAGTCATTTCCATTTGGCACTCTATCTTTGAAATCCTCATGGATATCTAAAACGAAACAACTAAAACAAGAACTGCCAATTTTAGAGGCATCAAGCATTTTTCATACAGCCTGGTCCTCACAACATCAGAGCCAAATTCTCTTCTCCTGCTCTTTTTATTTTTTCTCCCCCTCTTCATCTTAAATTTCTTCATCCTCTAGCTTTTGGCAGTTGACATGCTATCCCTGCAGTTTCTGCTCTCCAACAATCAATTCCCTCCTTTACTTCATTCCTTTTAGGTTTTCTGGTAACTTGCAGTATCTTATTCTCACAGCAAGGCCCACAGCCCCACTTGGCAAGCTTTTCCCCCTCCTTAAAATGCAGTTTCCAAGCAGCTACCTTTCACTTAAGACAATCCAAGCTTTTTCTTTTTTTTTTAATTTAAACCTCCAACTCCTACAGGCCTTTCGCTCCATGGACAACACAAACTAGCTCTTCTAACTTCTCAGAACTTGCCCTACTAAAATAAAGCTTCCTTGAAAGAAAAACACTTTGTAGTTGATATATATATTTACCCTTCAGTTTAATTCAAAATTATTAACTTGTGGCTGATCAACACATGTGCTTAAGGCGTTATGGAAGGGAGCCATAATCTAGCAGAAGAAAACGAAAAATACTGTCAGCCAGTCAGAGACCAGAGATGTTCCAGATTTTAAAGATACACTCTCGAGTTCTGGGCAGGCTGTAAACATAAGCCTTCATTTACTCTGCAAGCTACTACAATTAATGGCCAAAAGCTACCCTATGATAATTCAATGTACTGCCCTCTAACTTAACTAATCAGCACTGGGAAACATACCTAAAAAAGCACATTTGAGAAACACCTTCCCTTTACACACTAGCACACTATCCAAAATGAGCTCTGTAGCTTCGAGCAATCAAAATATATTTGCGAAGTTGCATCCTATAATTTGACTCAGCTTCATCTCAGTTAAATCAACCTTAGACCTCCAAATTTTGAAACAGAAGCATGAACCTTTAACAGAAAACCATCTCCCATCCAGTGGAAGACTGCACCTATAGTTACTGCAACAAAAACTGGATCTTCAGAATGGTCACCACAAGCTTAAGAGGGGCAGAGAAGGAGGGTGCCGGTGGACAACTGCTACAACGCAACACAGGAAGAGCCCCTCTAGCAAAGTGACACTGAATGATCTTCACATGAATCTGGAAGACATGGTTTCCCTCTTTTTAGCTTGTGGTACAATTTGCTTTTAACACGGATGCGCTGGCACGAAGGCAGTCCAGGCCTTCTGTGCAGCACAGTGAACTTGCTGGCACAGGCTATCAGCCCCATCGAGGCAGTAAATCACACTTACCACCACATTCCTGGTATGCCTGCACCTACATGGCTGAGCTCAGGCACCTGCCTGCTGCCTCCTGAAACCCAGAGGGGAAACTCAGTACCGCAGCATGAAATACCAACTGACATGCTAAGTTACTAACCCACATGAAATAGGGGCCCTGAAAGGGTGCACAGTTCTGCCAGCTCCAACAGTGAGGCAAGGGCTGCCCACTGTCCACAAAGGACTGATGGTGGTCTCTGCACCCATCTCCCTTGGCCACCAACATCATTATGTTCATCTCCCCATGGAGCACCTCCAAGCTGCTGGTGTCTTCTGCCCTCATGACCAGTCTCACCAGTTTAAGTCAAGCCTTTCCAGCAGCGGAATGGGTGCTCTGCCACCCTCCAAACTGGGGAGCCTGGCACTGGACACCTTGAAAAAGCAAGTCATTGTTAGCCATACACAAGGAAACAGCATCCTACCTTTCACTCCAGAAGTGCTTAAAAGTGTTTTATCCTGTTAATTCTAGGTCAGCTGAGCGCACGTGTAGTATGGATTACACTGACCCTTTTAGAGCTCTCAACATTTTCAATAAGTAGGACACTTAACATTAGATGCCCATAAAGCTACATACCTCTTGTACACCACACACCAAGATCTGCCAGTAGGCTTTAAGGCACAACTAAGGAATAGTTGTTTTACAAAGCATGGCTTTCACAGCACACAAGTACAAACGTGAAATAATTTGTGAATGCCAAGTCTGACCCTGTATCACGTTAAATCAATACAGGCGTTTTACAGAAAAATGCCTGTATTGGATGAACTGAAGTGACCTTTGCAAAGCCACCCAACAAATCAGCACCAGATTTACAAACAGTACAAGTATTTAGTACAGTTCAGTACAGCTGAGTGATAGAAAGGTCTACATTAAAGATAAAAGTTGTCCTAATGTTTACAAAATGCAACGGCGTTGTCACTGCAAGCACAAAGAAGATGTTTCATCCTTTAAATATCTGAGTATCTAGAGACTTTAAACAGAAGAAGAATCAACATGCAAAGGACCATGAAATTCAAGCTTAAAAAGTTAACACTACGATTCACTGGAGATGTTAATTTGCCAGTACCAGGTCTTTGCAAGTTTTAACCTTCTCTGCACTATCAGCTGCCATATATATTGGACCCTTAGACACAAATAATCCCATTGCTCTCCCTCCTTTTCACAGATGCCTGGCCTGAGCGAGTGAAGGAGGACTAGCAGGAAAAAAACCCAACGCGTTTAAGTAAATTACCTTTTGGAGCAGCCTCCTTCCCTCGCCCAGCTAAAGTTTTCTTGAGGTCAGATGAGCACTCCGAAAGGAGAGCAGGCGCCGGCAGGCCCCTTGGCAGGCGGTGCTGTGACAGACGTGGGGCAGACCCAGGGGAGGCAGCCATGTGCTCAGCCCCGCATCCCCCCGAAAGGGCATCCCGGGAGGAAGTTCTCACTTCGCACTGACTCGGGGAAATAACTCGGAGGAGTCCAACAGCTATCGCTTCCAGCGCCTTTCTCCTGGGCCATATGTTTTCCCCTGCCATTTAGCGAGGCATTTCAGAGGAGCCAGACCGCCCTACCCGCTCCGCCGCAAACCCGCTCGCTGGCTGGGGGTCGGAGCCACCGCCCCAGCGACGGGGGGCAAAGCCGGCTCGGCCGGTGGGGCACCACCCACAGCACCCACCCCACGGGGCTGCGCTCCGGCCCCGCCGGGAGCCGCCCGCCCGCCGACCCCAGCAGCGTGGCTGGGCTGGGCTGGGCAGGGCAGGGCAGCTCCTGCTGCAGCCCCCGGCTGGAGCGAGCCCCCCGCCCGCCCCCGGAGCAGCGCGGCGCCCCAGCCCCGCCGCAGCCCCTTCGCCAGACACCCGCCGGGGCTGATAGCGGGGGGTCCCGCCCGCCCCCGCTCCCGGGGCCGCCCCCAGCCAGCGGGGGAGCCGCGGGACGGAGCCGCGTTCAGCCCCGAGCCGGCGCCGCGCCTCGCCCTTACCGTCCTGTCCAGCGCGGCGCCCAGGGGAGCCCCCGGAGAGGAGCGAGACGGAGCCGCGGGGCGCCGCGAGGAGCCGGGGCCGAGAAAGCCGCCGCCGCCGCGAGGGGAAGGCGGAGGGGGCGGAGGATCGGCGGCGGAGGGGAGGAGACGGGGCCGGGGGCGGGCCCGGGCCGCTGGCAGCCTCCTGCCCGCCGCGCAGCCGGCGATTTCGCCCGACGAGCTGCCGAGTCGGGCCGGGCCGGGCCGGGCCAGTGGGGCGGGGAGCGCCGGGCGGGCGCTGGGCTCGCCACTTCCCCGGGCAGCGCCGCACAAAGGGGACCCGCCGCTGCCGCCTTTGTTTGGCCGAGCGGCGCCGGGAGGGGCGGGTGACACGCCGGGCGCTTCTCCCGCACGGAGATTGTTCCTCCGGCGCTGGCAGGCGCGGAGCAACTTCACCGGAGTTAATTCGGGTCTGTGATGAAAACTCCTCCACCTGTGCCAAACGCTGCTCGGCATCCAGCACTAAAGTCAGCCTACGCGCGGTGGTTCAGCTGCCTGTTTATGCCTCAGGAGCTGACTGGTGACTCCTGTTAAATTAAGGGTGGGTTTTTTATTGCTCAGGGTAGATGGCATCGCGAAGATTGGTATCTTTGTATTCTGTGCTTGGCAGCAACCAAGAGGCATTGAAAAAACGAATTTCAGATACACTTTTACCGCATTGTCTGTGGTAGGTCACAGATCTTTCAAACGTAGCTGCTCATTTGCTTATTGATCTACGTGTCCAATTAAGGTACCTTTCTCAAAGCACTTTTTTTTCCCCCATCTTTTTCCCAGTACTTTAGTGCTCATCATATAAATCTCCAAGCTTACCGATTAAGTCATTCTGTTCGGGTGCCTGAGGTCGACACGTGCAGTCCTGTCATGCCAGTCAAAACAGTAGAAGAGGGAGAATTTCCCCTCATTCACATCTAACTTAGAAGAAGCTGACAGAAATGCCCTTGAATGAGACCTCTGAAGGATACGACTTTAGTCGTTTGTATAAAGGTGGAATGAGCAGTGACTGTATAGCCACAAGTGGACTTTTAAGAAGGCAGCAACAAAACTAGACTATCCTAGGGTTGTCAAAACCAGGAGTAAACTCTAAGCAGCCTCCTTTAAAAGGTCTTTTCACATAATGTTCATTAAGCCCCAACAGTTAAAAGATCCCACCTGGGAGCTCTCACTATTCAGAGTTCTGCTTCCCAGACTGAGAGGGGCAGAGTAGCGCAGTGCTTTAGATGCTAAGCCAGCTCCTCAGTTTAGTACTGGACTATGTTGCATTTTTGTGCTCCAAAGAAACAGATGATTTATCAGTTCCTCTAGTTATTAGCTAGAAATTTTCTGCATGGTCCATGAGGTATGTGAGGAAGGAGAGGAACCTGTGGCATGTGAGCTCTTCCACATTACCCACACGGACCTTCTGCTTCCTGCACTATTAGCATAGCTGCATCAGAAAAAGGGAATGAAAAGTATGTGAATTTGAACCTTTACTTCTGTAGCTGTGTTGTAGGGGGAATAATTTTTTTTTGTTTTATCTTAAAATTAAAAAATTATGTGCTTGGGGGTAAAAAGTCTGAAAGTGCAAAACAGTGTAATAAGGATGAAGAAGCCTGCCTAAGACATCAGTCAGCCTCAAATAAAGCCAGTGTCCTAGAGGTGTAAGATACATCCTAGGTGCTGTTGAGATCTGCTTGCTGCATTCTGCACTAGGGCCAGAAGCCAACCATCAGCCTTGCAGCATATGCTGAGTAGGGCCTCTGCCACACAATGGCATTGTCATGTGTCACATGTTCAATCCACAGGTGTCCCACCTCTTGTGGCCAACTTTTACAGGATGTGCATTGTGCCCTCCATTCTTTAGTCTGGATATACGTGGTAAGGGGAGGAGTAAGTAAATGCAACTGTAATGTGAAATTAGATGATCTGTTTGGGCCAGAAAAATTCCCAATTCCTAGTCAAAACAGAGGCTTATCAATATTTTGACTTCAGATCAATACACAGATGTTTGCTAAAGCCTAGGTGTGTGTATAGCAGTTCTGTTGTGCCCTTTCTGACAAAACAAGAACTATAGAGTTGTTTCTTACACTACTACCTGGTAAGTTTTTCATACCCAGGCATCAGATGATAGATAGCTTTATTAGATTATGCCACACTGTGTAGCTGCTGCCTCTGGGAAGAAGTATGGAATAATATAATTAATGCCTCACATTTTAATATAGCTACTAAATATGATCTTTGTTCTCACTGTCAAGACTAGTGAGAGAAACCTCAGACAGATGACCAACTCATTGAAGCAGTGGTGAGAGGTCCTCCCACTGCAAGGCAAGCTGCAGCCTTGAGCTCATCATGAACACCCATGGACTTTATCACATGCCAGATCCCTTTAATGAAACCAGCACTGTGGCCCTAAGATGACACTTAAGGGTACATTAAATGATTATCCTAGTAAACAAAACTTTGTATTTTAAAACACTATAACCGCTGATTTATAAATCATATCTAAGACAAGAAAATAATTTTATAAACATGCATGTACCTGATTAAATTTGCTTAATAAGGCTGCTAAATAGGACTAAAAACTGTGCATAAGAAATTGTGTTGTCTGGAACTAAGTCAATAACCCCTGGAAATGGACATAAAATTATCACATTCCAGACTGATTTCTTCTTTGTGCTTTCCAAATAACAGATTATTAAAAAAAGCATTAATCCTCTCAGTCCATTAAAATATTTCACATCTTTCTAAAGGTTTTGAGATAAAAAAATTAAAACCCCATCTATTTCTCATAACTCTCTTCCTAAATCCATATTCTTGTAAGACCAAGAATAAAGCATTTGTTGCTCTAGTCAATAGGTTCACTCAGAAACAGCTGACACCACTTAAAATCGTGTTAATTAACACAGGTTCTCAAGGTCCAGTTCTAATGCAGACAAGCTGTGTCCACCTTAAACAGAGCCTCGTTATTGTTCACGCTACTTGAATCTGCCATTAATAGTAAGTCTCCATCTCACAGCTGCTGCTAAACCTAAGGCCTGCTTGCATTCAAAGAGAATTTCAGCTGTACTTTGGCACAGTATATGCTATTCACAAAGTCACCTGTAGCTGTAAGAATGACTGAGAACAAAGCCACTCATTTTCCACTTGTTAGCTCTAAAATCACTGCTGTGGAAAGTTTGGGGTTTCAATATGTCTTCCTTGTGTAGACTTATGTGTAATGCCCAAATACATTAAAAAATACAGACTCCTGCCTGAATTACTGCAGCACTCAGGCTGAATAAGCCACAGCAACTCAAGTACTGAGTGGTGCAGCCATCCTAGCTGCCCCTACCCCTGTAAGGGTATGTAATATTTATCCTTCTAAATATTCTCTCCAGCCTACCGGCCAGGAGGTGTGAGCTGGGGTCAGCCACAAGCTCAGCTGACAAAGCTGTAACCTGCAGTAGCTACCCCCTCACCAAGTATTTTAGTTTATTCAGCCTTGGTTAAATCCATTAGTGAGGCATGTGCATGATCTCTGATGGTCTACCTGGTCTGCCTGCTCAGACTATCCAGCCCAGCTGTGCCTGCTGAGGTGGGAGTGAGACGCCAGACAAAACACTAGCCATCACAGCTGGATCAGCCCATGCCTGCACATTACTGATTTGCATGTACACATTCAACAAAGCTCAGTGAGCAATATTTCACAAAAAACATGGATGAGTTCTCTAGTCCTGTATTTGCTCTGGAGAGTATTATATAAGTTTTGGGGTTTTTTACTTTGATCATAAGCTTTGTAAGAAAACGTGTGAGCAACATGTTACTCAGGCTATAAATGATGAAGGTATTGAGGAGTGCTGGGAAAAGTGTTTTCTCAGTATTGTTTGAAGCAGGGGACTGATAACAAAGGAGAGGTGTTAGTCATGCTGACCCATTCTTCTGGTGCTCAGTAAGAGAGAGAAACAAGCCAGAAACCTCGTCCTCAGCTTCTTGAAGGACTCAGCACTACTTGAAATCATATAATGGTTTATGTTGGAAGAGACCCTTAAGATCATCCATTTCCATCCTCACTGCCATAAGCAGGGACACCTTCCAGTAGACAAGGTTGCTCAGAGCCCACTCCAAGCTGGCCTTGAAAATTTTCAGGGATAGGAACCTGTTCCAGTGTTTCACCATCCTCATAGTGAAGAATTTCTTCCTTACCTAATCTAAACCTACCCTCTTTCAGTTTAAAGCCAATACCCTTGTCCTATCTTTAGGACTGTTTATTTTCCAGTTTTGGAAGGTGCGTGGAGGTAATGTCAGCCAAAATGAAGGAACTGAAAGATGTGAGGCCATGACTGTGTCACTTGACATCCTGCCTCAACCCATGGAAGCAGAAAAATAAAGACACGTCTGCTCCTGTTGCCTACATACACCTACTTAGAGAACACAGACCCATTAAAGCTGAGCCAGACAGATATCTTTTCTTTAATTAGCTTGTCTTTTTAAGAGTCCCAGGAAAATTATTATAAGGAACTCCATATGATTGCCCAAGAACAAATGAGATATGCTTTTAAACACCCTTTATTACTAACATTGCATAAGCATTCCAACAATCAAATCTAACAGTTTGTTATCATAGTTGCAATCCCTTTGGCTTAGTCGCAGCAAGATGAATAGCATGTCATATCTCTTATCAGCAAATAGCTGCCTGCCTTTGTAAACAAAACTGTCAAGACTGATTCTCCATACACATTTGCAAGTTATACTCATCGGTTATGTGACTTGTGGCATATTTAGTGTGCTGCCAAGGGAATTCTACCCTCACATCAGTTTTATATGTTACCAACATCCTAATATTGTCAAGGAACAGGTAGGTACCTTGCCAACTGTGGCTTGATTTCGCCAATGTCTCCTAATGATCCTTGGTGAAAAACATACTTATTATCTAGTTTAGAAACAGTCAAACCTAGCGTATAAATAAGAAATATGTGATACCCTGATATTCAGCTTGTTTCGAAGAGCCCTGTGCCCTCACCCCAGCACCAGCATTTTACTTACTGTCTGGCCAGAAGGAATTAAATTCCTTGTCTCAATTTAACTGTATGCAATATGATAATAATATCACTTATTCAGTGGTAGAGGAGAGTAAGTTAGTTGTAATGTGTACCCTGTGTTCTAAGGATATATAGCAAAATACAAACTTATGCTATAAGTTCAACCCCTCCTCTTTGACATTTAATGTTTTTTAATTTTATTTAATCTGCACCATAAATGCAGAAGACAAAATTGATAGTCACTGACATTTTTTAAAAGGAGAATTCTCTTTTTGTGATTTTTATATGGGAAAACCTCTGACCATACCACATTAACTAAAATATATATTAAAATACTGATACTAAAATTGCAGTGATTTTGTTGCTTTCACTTACAGAAGTAGGCTCATTTTTTATACGAAAGCAACTATCATGCCAGGTTTGACATTTTATGTTAATGATGTGTAATAATGTCATTTCAATGGAGAATTTTAATTAGTTGGCAGTAACGCGATATAGTCTTGTATAATTACAAATTTTGTATGTGAGGAGAACTGCCTTGTTCTCATTACAGGAACTAAAACCACAGAGCATCACATTTCTCAGTATTGTACCAGAGGAATGTAGGAACACAATCATGACCACATTCGGGAATGGCACTAACAAGAGAATCAGTTACAGATAGAAAATGTGATGACACTAAACTGTGGATCATAATTCATCCATGGAAAAAGCCCCCACCCTACTCCTGGACTCACATCAGCCTGCAGCACTCTGGCTGTTGCACAGCTCTCAAACACTGGGGCAGGCATTTCTTCTCTTCAGCTCATCATGCCAGCATGGGAAGTGATGCTATCAGGGAAGTCTGGATAAGAAGGGGAGATGAGAAAGATCTAGCAGATCCTGCAGCACACAGCAAACACTAGCAGACAGTGACTCCAGGAGTCATTGCCTGTTGTATGGCTTTCTCCCTTAAATTCCAGGACCTAGAAAATTTGAGAGGGGTCAAAATTGCTGAGTGTGACTGAGTATCACCCAAGCCAGATGAGTTGCACTGTGGGTGTTTGAGTGTGAATAACTCCAAAAGCAGCGAGATCTGATTTCAGGATCGCTCCATTATTTAAGTGTTGTGTGAGGTACTGAACTAGCTCAGAATAGCAGGAGGAAAATGGCAAAGTTCTCAAGAACTAAACATGGTTTGGATTGGTAAATCAGTAATCCAAAAAGTGGTGTTTGAAAGAAAGCTTGACTTAGCCTTTTTTTTAAAGATGTAATTACTTGTTTTCCTCAGAAAAGAGGGTTAGCTTTACAAGGATCTTGAGAATAGTTAAGGTAAAAAAGAAGGAATATTAAAAGATGAGCATGATCTGAGTTATATGTAAAAATTAATAACTTGTAGTTTAAACAACTATGATAAAATAAAGATAAATTAATCATAATGTTTATTTCATGGTACCTATTGTATCTGTACAATTTGCTAAGTATGAGGGCAGTCTGCTTGTACTGAAGTACTTTGCAATTACAGTAACACACTAATGTGAAATCTTAGCCAAAATCTGAAATATAAGGTTAGCACATGAAAACTTTTATGCCTTTACAGTTTATGTGCATGTTTTATCTCCTCTTCTGTAAAGCTCTCTGCTCAAAGGACCAGATAGGTGCCTCTCTCTCAAGAACTTCAGCTGCAGGAATTGCTTTCCTGAACCATCTCTTTCCCATTTTTTTTCCCCAGTTTTCATCAAGAGGGGTCCAGAAGACTGATGGTTTTAAGTTGCATGAGAGCTGGCAGCAATGCTCTCTCCCTACCTCTGCAGCCCAACTGGTGTGGGATCCTACCAGGGCACAGGCTGAGTTGCATCAATGCCCCTCTGTGGTGTGGTGTCACAGAGGGGTTATTTGAAGCAGTTCTGCAGAGCATGAAGCTACCCCACTTTCCAAGCCTTGCTTGTTCTTTCTCTTTTGGCTTCAGCAAGCAGCACAACAGCCAGCTCAACATGGCCTTATATATTGTCTAACTCCAAATGTGCAATGCCACCCTGGCACTCACCCGCAGCGTTCCTCCAGTGGAGCTGCAGCTGCATCCCAGGCACTGCCACTCCCAGGCCCTGATTTGAAGAATGCATCAAATGCCCTGGCAAGGGTAGATTAGAAAAAAAAAGGAAAAAAAAAAAAATCAATCCATGTTGCTGCATTGGAGCTGCTCAGAAAGGGCTTGCCACCCCCCAGAGTTATCAGCTCTTGCTGCTTGTAAGTATTTGATCATACTTATATTGTGTGTGTGGGTAGTGACTGTGTCCCTTTCTATGCTGGCTGTTCCAAGAGCTTCTTTTGACAGCTCAGACATGAAAAGGTTTGTTATTTTTTTGAAATGTAATGGTAGAGGTTTTATACTTTGGGCCAGAGTGTCAGTGGAGGCTCTTTGGTGATGTGTGCATTGGAAGTGACAAGTAGTGAATAAGTGACATCAGGCATAAGTAATATTTGTAGTCTGACTTTGATATGTTATTCTTTAAAAAATCCAGTCTGTAAATACAGTCTACATTTGTTAGCTTGAAAGGAAGGAAAGGGGGTGAGTGCAAATACAGAGGAGATAAATGAATAACCATGACAAGGAGAAAAAGCAAGCAGAAATAAGCTGATAAAGATAAAAAGGAGTGGGATTATTAAAAGCGAGAATATAGACATACAAATGGATCAAAATTAATATAAAATTTCTAAAAAGCAGGAGAAAAATTGAAGATTAAAGGAATCACAGAGCAACAGATCAGAAAAAAGAAGAACGTGTTTATAAACTCTAATCTGAATTCCTATACACAGCCAATAATGACTTCAGCACCCTATTAAATAAATGTGTTTTTTGAAAAACAGGTGTGTGATGAAGTTCCATTGATTGTGAGACAGTGGTTTGCAAATAAAAAGGATTCTGTAAAGGTATTTAAAATATACAGCAGGATCAGGAGGGATGATGGATATGTGTAGTGTAGAAGCAGTTTGGAGGTGATGAAGTCACAGCATAAAACAAATATTATTAGTCCCCGTAAGAACAATACAGTTTTTCAGCAAAAAATTACTTATTCCACAAGTCCATTTGAATGAACTTGTGGGGCTCTTTCAGAGACTCCAGTGAAGCCCATGACTGCATTTTCATTCAGACTTATTGCTTTTCTTTGATAATTATCTACAGACTGGAAATGGCGATGAGACCAATAAGCTATAAGATGTACTTTTCCTGAGTTCTTTGTTCAACACTGCCAATTATTTTCTTTGAAAGAAGGAGCTGGTATAACCTGCCAGGGAACAAATCTTTGAAGTCATTGAAGTATCTTCCAAAAGGAAATATTTTACATCAGAAAAACAGGAGAGAGAGACATGCAGGGCTTCCAGAATGGGCCAATAGCTGAAGCAGAGTATCAGCTCCCATTTGGTGGTTTCGTTATCACTCCCAAACAGCACTTTAAAATAAAGAGTTAGATAAAACTTCACATCAGTCAGCACACTTTTTCAACTTACTGAACACAATAACAGGAAAAGTATGCAAATTAGCATGTTTAAATAGCATAAACCATTGAAGAGACGCATTGTATAGCCACATTAAAAAAGACCAAACAAACAACAACAGGATTTTTATATTGTATTGAGGAGGTGGAGCCTCAACTGCCTCTTTCCTGTAGTTGGCTGCTTATAAGATTTAGTTGCAGCAGAAAAGCCATACATTAAGCTTTTACAAAGGAATGGAGCCAAGACTAGGTATGGCAGGGTAGGGACTGTGCTCAGCTCCACTTCCAGGGCAGCCACAGGTGCTGAACAGCCCCCAAATATTTGCCTTTCCACAGCTGGGAATGGAGATGCCACTTTTGAAAACATCCTTTCTGTGCTTCTGTTCCAGGAACTGGATAAATATTTTTTATGTCCTCATTTCACAGGCCCTCTGCAAAATGTTATTATAAAGTGTGTAAATTGTCAGGAAATCTTGGCATGAAGGCACTACACACAGCTAGGCATGTAGTATCTTATTATTTAATAGATTAATTAAATGAGTTAAATAGTGCAGCAATGTGGGTATTTATTTCGTTCCAAACAGATCTGTTGTAGATATTTGTAAAAATTGCAGTGTCTTCTAAATTTATCTTTAAAAGAGTGTGCAAAATAACAGTAAAAGAGTGGGGGGGGNNTTGTGAGGAAAACAACACTGCAAAGATATGGGGTAGCATTATAGTTATGTTATAGAATCTGAAAGTATAATTTGCAACAAAAATTTGTCCATAAAAATTTTATTTATTCTTAAAATAAATTTCTTTTTTAGTTTTACTTAGTCTTTCTTTTCCAGAATTTCTGAAATTACTCCTGAAGTCATTCTCAGTTGTTCAAATGGCAGATGTTTTATTAAAGGTACCTTATACTGGGATATATCTTACTTTATTCATCAGCCATTTTTCACTAGCAACAAAGACATTTTGTGTGAATGAAATGATAGGAACTATTGGTGCATGTGAAGAAAGATTGGATTCTTTTGTTTTATACCCCATTAAAAGAGCCCTAATACAATTCACAGCTGCAGGGAAAACAGTGTGCAATATTTAATGGTATATTGTCACAAACTATATGTGGAATTTTACTTGCAATCATAATTCATAATTTTACAATGTTTAATAAAAATAAAAATCACAACCTGAGTTCAGAAACATAAAACATCAATTTTCAGGCGTGCCTCCAACTTAATTTCTGTTTAGCTCATATTTTCAGTAATAGACTATGACTACCACTCAAACATTTTCCTGATTTTTGACCAGACCCATGTAATATTCATAATCCATAAAAAAAACATGGAGAGAACACTATTAACCTTTAGGGAAATATTTATTTGTTGTTAATGCTGCAGATTTAAATTTAAGCATTTATTCAAGATGTACGTTCAGCTTCAAATAGGTTCAGTTCTATATTAAATGAAGTTTCTTTAGAGATATGTAAAATAGTTAAGAAGGATACATACAGCTGATTTCAAGGAGAAATGTAGATGAATAATCTTGTCTAGTAAAGTTTCCAACTTTTATTTATTGTCTCTCTCAATATATTATGCTCTACCTTACTTGGTTTTGCAAAGCTGTTATTGATGTGTTTTATTCATAAAAGAAAGTGACAAAACCATGTTGCTAATCCTCTTGACTCCATAATAAATCATTGCTTGTTTGCTGTACTCTTATGTGTATTTTCAATAATGCAGAAGCAAGCTTAGGTCCTTAGGTAATAAAAATCTCCATATAAAGCAACTGCTCTTTCAAAAAAAAAAAAAAAAAGGGGGGGATCTCATCTCTCTAAAATCCTTGCACTTTGAAAACTTTTGGGGCTTTCATGTGTGAGGTTTGCAGGTGCCAAGCTGTTTCCCTTCATACTCTGTGCATTGCTCTGGAGGGTCATTAAACCAGGCAGGGACAGCTTGGTTTTGTACCCACAGAGTGAAGGATGGGGGGCGTAATACATGTTGTCCTTTGCCTTTTTGTTAAATTTGAGATTGATTTGTAGCAACATCTAGTTCTTTTTTGCTGAAAGTAATTTAAATATACCAAGCAGGAAAGATTGTACAATTGTACTTAGTCCCCTTCATAAGAAGCATGAAACACATTTTAATAGATGGATAATAAGCTAAGACTTCCTCTTTTTAAAAATTTTATTATTTCTTTTTTGTTGTTGTTATTGTATTGTACATATGGAGCATGATAAACTCAATGTGTACCTTTGCTAAAAATGCCCAATGTTCAAAATACAATCTGAAGTTAGAACTGCTCATGTCTGAATCTCTGTCCTACGTTATGCTACTGTTCATAAGGAATCTTGTATTATAAACAACTATCTTCCTAGACTCAGGTGGCTTTTAATGAAAGCATGTATTCCCTTTGTGTATTCCCTCAAATTCCTTCCCAGGTGAGATCTTGACATACTGAAAGATTTAATTTTTTAAAACTTCAAAGTATTTTGCAGCATTGGCTGTATAAGAATGCTTGCTAACTCTAAATATTCCATATTTCTAATATTAAGTCTTGATCTTTACATGTGCCCCTGGTAGAAGGAGTAATGGAAACTCTCTCCACCTGAATTAATTTCAGTCACAAGAAGGTGCTAAATCTCTCTTGACCAAAGTGGTCTACAGAGCACATTTTCCTTCACAAGCCCAGGTCTGCCTTGGCATATCCCCTGAGTTTTTTCTTGAAGGAGGAACAGAACAAACATCTCTAGGAACACAGTGAATTAGATATAAACTGGCTCAGCCCTCAAGGGAGTCAGGTTCTGTAATTACCAGCAAGATTTCTAAGGCAAAAAGGACTTTTACAGTTGAAACTGTTGTCATTTTGCATCCTATCCAGGAAGCACCAGGGTGCTGCAATATGGATGTAAAAGTTTCTACCTCTTTAGTCAAGTCCACTAGAAACACTGTAGATACTTTGATTCTCTCTTCTTTGTTTTCTCTCTCTTAAGAATGTCCCGCTTAAGAAAACCCGTAAGGAGCTTCCCACATTCCCCCGGCAGCAGAGCACACCTGCACTGGCTAAACCTGTGTACTCAACAATCTGCTTGCACCAGTCCTTTGCAATTCATGGTGTGGTTGAGCAAATTCACACTACAAAGCCAGCTGCTGGCCCCACCAGAGACCTCATTGCTGTGACACCCCACAACACAGGAAAACAATGAAAGGGGAAAAATAATTTGCAGCCACCATTCCCCCGTAGACATATTGGGAAGGTTACAAAAGGATATTGGAATGGTCACAAAATGGCTGGCCAGTCACAAGGTCTTACACTTTTATCAGTTTTGGTCCATTTGCATATTGAGGTTTAATTGTGCAATTACAGCTTCAGGTTGTGAGGTCCAGTCGTCCTTATTCCTCCCTTCAGTCCACTGTTGTTTATGCTTTTGGGCCTGAAAGTTGTCCTTCGTCTTCAGTAGGAAAAGAATTTGTTTTGTCTACCTACTCTGTGAAGAGAGCTTACTGGCACTTAATATGAGGCTCAGAACTACAGCCCTAGGCAGCACAGAATCTGAAAAACATGAAAGCTAAAACTTAAGGCATCATCTCCATACAGAATTTATTGTCTTTCAAAGCTTGAAGAATGTTCTTCTTTTTTTCAGAAACTGCCATGTGAACCCAAGTCTCACCAACTTCTTGGTGCTCAAGCTACTTTTGAAAAGGAGACTACATAATAGCCTTTTACTTGGGGATGAAAATGATGGTTATTAGGAGATATGCATCTGAGTAACAAAACAACTTCTGAAAAATTTAACATGAAACAAAGAATAGGTATTTATGAGGTTAGTTCTGTTCTCTTAACATACCACAGTTCTCCTGGGATATCATAAGAAATATGAATGCCTTAAGATTGTAAACAACAGAAACTGCAATTAAGTAGAACTTAATAAATTCTTCATATATGTGTTTACTTCCAACATAATATGCAGTATAGCTGGTTTGTAAGTAAACAAAAAGTGATGCATGTGTGTGCAATGATTCATATCTACAGCTAGATTAAAAGAAATGTGAAATATGCTAATACTGCAGGAAAATATTTGCTAACAGGAATTTTTTTTTCTCGTCTATGGAATAAATGTATTGTATATTGATCATCAACCATTCACTGTCAAATAATGTTAAAAAAACTCCAACAAAGCCAACAAGAAAAAGTCCTTGTATCATAATGAAACCACACTTGCATGTTTCATTTGAGGCTTTTATTTCAATAGACAGGCCCTGGGAGTTAATGAATATACTTTCTTCTTATCTGAAACATTAATCTGATACTTGTTTTAGAAGTATTTGGGGGGAAATTACACCATAATAATAAAGCTGTTGCTAGGAGGCCTGGAGAAACCTAAACCAATTGGGCTTGGAGAAAAAGATAATCAGTGTCTTAGTGCTTTCTTTTAACGTGCCCCCGTGCTTTTACCCGAGAGCAGGAAAACAGTGAGTGGAGAATAAATCTCCATTCTGATTGTTTACAGAGCATAATGAGGGCCTCGAGCAAAGAAATGCACCACTCGCTTTGTACCTGCAGCTGAACTGCAACGTATCCCATTTAATACCCGCCTAATACTGTGCCGGACATGGAACAAAAAGCCGTCATTTCAGATGAACACATCATGACTCTGCAAGGGTATAATTATTTGGAGGAAAGTTTAAAATAGTCCATCCCAGAAAAGTGTTTCTGATCCTTTAATATTTTTTAGCAGTGGCCTCAAATTTCAGTTCTCTTGTTTTCATTTATCTCATTTTCTTCCTCATTAACATCTGATCCTGACATAATTTGCTGTCTTTATTTCTCTTGTCTCCCCCTTTTCCCAAATTCTGCTTCTTTTACTTTTTCTTCAATACCTGTCTCATTCTGGAGAGGAAGACTGAGATTTTGACAGCATTCCCCTCCCCTTATAAAAAAATATATATTTCCTATGCTTTCAGCTGTGATCACTCAATGGCTGCATTTTCCAAGATAAAGCTTCCCTGTGGGATTCAGTGGCTCCCTGGGCATCTCCAGATTCCCACCTTGTATTGCTCACCATGCCTTGCCTGTAGCATGGCTTCTTCTCATTCTAATTCTCATTCTCTCCTCGGTACCTCTGACCCTCAAATCCAAAACCACTTTTTTCTCTCTGAGCATGTTGTGTCTATATCTGTTTCTCTGGTACTTTCTCTTGGAACTCCTGTTGTTTCTCAAGGTCAAGCAGCTCTAAAATGGAACTTCTCTTACTTCTTTCTAAAATACCTTCCCTCCCCCATTGCTCTATCACCAGTGCTGGATTTGATCTTTCTTGCTTCATTCTCTTCACATCAAGACTTTCACTAATTCTTTTTGCTTAACCTGGAATATTCAAAACAGAAGGCCTTTTTAGTGGGTATGTGATTAAAAAAGCTAACACTGATCCTCTCAATTAGCATTGAGCACTTCCTATTACCCTTCCTTTTTAGCTTCTACAGTGGATGCCATTTCAAATAAACTTTACCCAACCTAAGGCTCACTCACCACATCCCCCATAGATCTTGCTCACAGAATTCAGACTTCCTCATCCTCATTTTTAAGATTCTTTGCAGATTCTATCTGGCAATATCTCATCTGACAATACCTCATTCCCTTTATTGTCCTCATCTCTCTCTAGATAATACATAAGATTTCTCTTCACGCTCTTTTTCATGGTAGTCTTCCCTTTCCAAGCAAGTTTTCTTTTCCTTCCTTTATTGTTGTATTCCTTTTTTCACCTCAATCCTCTAAACACATAAAAATTAGTTTATATTAGAATCAACTATAAAGAACAAAAAACCCCAAAACAACCCCAAAATTGGTGAGAGCATGCTTTTGACTTCTGATATTTACAAATCAAAAGGAAGGCAAGAAAGACATTTATTGCATTTCAAAGCAAGAAGAAAACACATTGCTGCTTGTTTGTCCTCATATGAGGTACCACAAAGGGTTTCTGTAAGTGGTATCACCTCTGCTAAATTTCCTGCAGTCAAACCCCATCAGTGAGACTTTAATTTTTCTGTTGCAACAGTAATTTTCCTAAAGACTTGATCCAACGAAGTACTTAAACACTTGTTTGTGTTCAGACTTGTGAGTGACCTCACTGCAGATACTGGAATTGCACACCTCATATACTTGCAATTAAGCACACAAACAATTGTTTGACTCAAATTGTGCTTTAAGCTAGCTTGACGGTTCATTACATTCATTTTGTTTTCAGGACACAGAAGATATCATTTAAAGAAATATATCTTGCAAGACGCTGTATTTAAGCAGATTTTTCAGGTTTTAAAATATTTTTAGCTGAGGCATTCACTTTATTCTACAGACTGAGACATTGGTCTTCTGACTTTTATGGAAGTTCACTAATAAAACAAAGAGTATGTAAAAAAAAAGTTAAACCTCCTTATACTAACACCTGGGAATGAAAATTCTTGCAATTTCTTCTCTACCTCTACATGAAAAATGCCTTACCATAATGGTACATTTGAAAAGTGTGTTCCTTTTAATGAATACTGACTTTCTGAGAAATAAAGATACGGATAAATGGATATTGAAATGTAGAAACATATGCCATAGAGCATTTATTGATAAAAAGATGCCTGGTGTCTTTTCACAGAAACCACTCCAAGTCACTATAGCATTAACAATGGTTCAAACCATTCAAAGTCTAATGGCATTGTGTCAGGTGCCAAACCAAAAGGTCCAACTGCATACTGAAGAGAAAAAAAAAGACATAATATATGTTTGGTACTAAAATATGGATATATCCTTAAAATGCCAGGCAGCATAGGAGGAATACTTAGAATACTGAGTAGCATTTATATAACGCATAATAAATTTTAAGCTTACAGAGGAACAAAACTTTTCTTTATAGTTAAAAGCAACTTTTCTACTCTTTTTAACATTTGCAAGTCAGTATTTCCCATAATAATGAATAAACCTTCAAAATGTTGCTGTCATGATAAATACTTACCCCTTCCTCAGAAAAGGGAAGTTTCATGAGTTGATCATAAAATGAGTGTTCATCAAACCCACAGAGAAGCTGTGAATGCAGCTGAAACAGCTTGGCTCAGTCTTTTGAATTTTAACCATTTTTTTTCCTCCCAGAGGTTACCCCTTTTTGGATACCTTCCTCCCACAAATACCACCCTTTCAGATCTTCACTACCCTTCCACATATCCTTTTTCCAAAATTACTTCATTAAAGCACCAAAATCTCCCACTGCTTCAAAATATACATCACAGTGGGACAATAGTTCTCAAGGTCACTTGAATTTTTTCTATTGATTAGCATCACAAACTCTTAGATGTCTGGCTGGGTGAGTGCCTGTTAGGCTACTGTGAGCAGCTCTTGAGCTTTTAGTCCATTTTATGGAAGAGCACACATATAAATTTGGATCTTTTTCTTCCAGGTATCCTATTGCTACATTTAAATATTGCATAAGGTATTGGCTGGGAGCAAACCAGGGGATTTTCTCTCACGGTGCACTGTTGAAGAAGAGCACAAAAAGCTGAGCTCTGCATGCCCTGAGTGTGCTGGATGGGAGTCAGCACAGCTCTGCACAGCAGATACAGCCCCTTTTATCTGTGAGATCAGAGGTTCAGCCTCTGTGCCGATCAGACCACTGCAGCTTTTAGCAGGAAACTTTGGATTTATGTTCCCTTTTTAAAATATCTTGATCTGCGATTGCTGCCAGCCCAGGAGCAGCTCTGGGCATTGGGAGGATGAGTGTTAAGGAAAGGTGTTGACTTCTCACATGTGTGGGGAGAGTTGCTGGTGTGTGTCTTCTGCCCAGTGCAGGGGGAAGCACTGAGGACAATGCTCTGAGATCAGCCTCCTGGGAGCAGGCTCCCTGGCCAAATGCCATTTGCCTAGAGATCCTCTTCTTCCAAAACAGTTAAGAAACCATGTTCTCTCTTGCTGTGGTGGCGAAGAGTGTGCTGCTTGGAATTTCTCAGTTTTTGTCAGAGCAGATATTTCTGTGGTGTTACTGTGTTCAAGCTTTGGGCAGTTCATATTTCTGAAGAAGAGCTCTGTATGATTCCAAAGTTCTTCTCTGTTCCTATCACATGGGGGGAAAAAAAATGTTGTGCAGTTAGTTTTTCAATGCAAGGGTTAAAAGCTGCTGACTCTGTTTTCTGAGCTGGGGCCCCTGTTCCATTTATACACGTGCAAGTGACACTCATACGCACAAAACTCATTTAATTGAGGACTGAGTCATTCCCTCCTACATTCAAACCCATGCTCCCAACAGCTGGTACACAGAGTCTTTTGCAGTTTTTAGAGTTTTGGGAAGGTTTTGGTGGGATTTTCTTGTATATACTGTATACTTCTTGTTAAATCATGGTCACAGTCTTCCCTAACCCTGACATTCTCAGTTTCTACTGGCAGGGCATCAATAGCTTTTCTTCCTGTTGTCAGTTCTGCTACTGTAGCTCTTATAAAGATGCTTCTGGTAGTTTTGAGAGGTTTGATTCCTTTAGACAAAGACACCAGCATCAGCCTGGTTCCCATGGCTACAGTTCCTCAATCTCTACTCAATACAGACTTTTCAGCCACTCTCATTTAAAAAAAAAAAAAAAGGCAAAATAAAAATCCTTTCCTTATCTCTGCACACTGCAAGTTGAATTGCAGCTTCCTCCTGTTATTCACACTGGCAGCAAGAAACCCCAAAGAGAAAACTTAAAGAAACACATGAGTGTAAAAACTCACTGTGGCTGTTCCATCCATGGCTACTGCTGTTACAAATATATCATAAGTCTGCCAGGATTCATCATGAAATAACTCCTTTTTTTTTTCTCTTTTTAAGCTAGAGGATTGAGTAGATAACTCATTTTTCTAATTTCCTTGAATAAATTTGGTTAAATTTTTGGCATTCTCAAATCAAGCTAGTAAAATGAACAGTTTCAACCAAAACAAGAGCATTTTGTTCTTGTTTTCACACTGAAGAACAAGGCAAGCCAAAATAAAAACATTTAATTTTCAATGAGAACAATTTTAACAAATGTGGCTAATAGAAAACACAGATATAGCTTTGAGAACCATATACAGAAAAAAGTGAGAAATTCAATTCCTGTTCTCTGTTTTTCAGGCAAGCCAACGTCCACTTCCCTGACCAAACAAGAGATTTTGCTTTATTTCAATAAGTCTCTAAGGACTTTGCACAGTTTCCTTCCTGCATCATATCATATTCTCTAGTGGAGTAGTTAAAGCAGTCTCCTGAAGTGCCCTTATACTGGGAGAAAATATCAAATTCAGACTTTTGAGGTCCAGAAAGCATCCCAACCCATTAGCTGGTCAGCGAGGATTTCTTTACTTCTCATTTCTAAATCTAGTCATACACATGGGTGTACAACTGTCTTTAGGATGAAGAAGCTTGCGCTGCTGTAATTTAATAAACAGTTTCTAAAACTCTCTAGTCTTCTAGAGTTTTGCCAAAACAGCATGTAGAATTTCAGAGGAGAAACAAGTAATACCTTACAGTCATGCATCAGCATGCCATACAATGTCTGATGGTCCAAAATCCTTGATTTGGGTATAATTTAGACAAGAACAAGTCTAGAATGTCTGTGGATTTCACACTGATTTACCACTGTATACAATGCCCAAACTGCACAAAACTCTAGAAAACAGAAAATCTTCTGGTAAGACAGTATCAGTGACAGCTGGTTGAAACATTGCTTATATATTTGCAAAAAATATAGGCCTTCTTTTGAACTATTAATAAAATAGTGTATAAAATACATAAAATACCATGCCTTGATTTATTTTTCTTGGAACTGATTAAATACTAGCTGAATCAAGTAAAAACAGCCAGATTTAGATAGTAGAAATTGATTAGCTAACAGAAAATACATTTAAATTCAATTATACCAGCAGACCTTTCTATAGACACGGTTGCTTTTGGGACAAATACGAGGTGAAATTTCGACGTGTAGGATTCTTATACAATTTGTTCTTTGTTGAGAGCCTGGATTAAATTGACCCTCAAAGTACTTCTCCTGCAGTGACACAGCTCTGCTCCGCCAAGTGTCTGCCGTCATGGTAGTTTAGCTCACTGATCCCTCTGAGGGATTGTTCTCCTAGTGACAGGAATGGTAGGGCTGTCTAGAGTTTGGGTTCCCCCACATACCTCCCCTTGGCTTTCCTGAATGATGGCATGCAAAGAATGTATACATTTGACTGGGATTTATGGCTAACAAAGGACCAAGCTGGAATAGTTTCTTCATCACAGGTTCCTTCTATGTGAGGATCAACTTTTCACCATGCGTGCAGCAAAGCTGATGTTTTTGGATGGCTTCAAATCCCCTGCATATGCATGGTACAAGTGGTCTCTGTGCACATTAAATGCACAATCGGGGTCACTGTGGACCATCTGTGCACCACACATGGGGAATCTGACACTTTCTATCATCATTAAGCATGATATTCATGCAATACTCCGCACAGGCTTAAGTAATAGAGCGACTAAAATGAAATCAACCCACAGCCATCCACACTTCTTCCATGCTGGGATCCTCCTCAGAAATCTCTTCTTCCCAAAGCTGTGAACAAAAGCAGGTTTCATTTGACCATTTGCCAAATTTATCTGACCAGAAATATGCAGTTCTGGGCAATTCAACCCCTCCTCAGTTGCACATTAAAATAGGTCAGATGAACTGCTGCTTAAGACTGCCTGTTTCTCTCTCTTTTTTGACAGAGAGCCTAAAATGAAAACCTCAGCAGTGAACACCCACCTGCCAAAGGCCATTACAGCTGGGTGAGAAACACTGCACTAAGTGTCTTTCAAAAAGCTTTTAGCTAAATCTAGGTCCTTTTAAAATGCTCTGTGCTTTTCCAGGGCTGCCTGCCATTGCATCTGTCCTGCCTTCAGTCTGCTTGCCGCTTGCAGGACCTTCAGGCAAGCCCGAGGCCAACAGCAGGAGTTAACTCCACTTCCACAGTTTTCCTACATATCCACCATCTGGCTCATGGATTTCTGTGGACATACACTCAGACCTTGTGTACCTCTACAAGGTCTCCTCAGCGAGTCTTCCATCCCCAAACTTAATTGCTTAATTAACAGTTCCCTTCCAACCCCTTCTTCCAGCATCTTGAGCTGGCTGCTTGGGCACTGGCATTCCTGGGCACAGCTATAGGAGAGTGGATGCAGCAAGAAGCTAAATGAGATGATGAGTCTGGTTTTTGCTCTTGGAGCAAGGAAACCAAAGACTGAACTTTCTAGTGATGAAATGCATCCTACATTCATTTTAAACCACCACTGGTGATGCTATTATGTTTCTCCAAATCAAAAGGAATTCATCTTGGGGGGATTATTTTCCCTACTGTCAAACTCATGGATCTGGGCCTCAGCTTGAAAGTAAAAATCATGCCAGGGGCTCTTCCACCAGCTTTTTATCTAGGACAAGTGGAAGTGAAATTTCTCTCAAAAGTCAAGCATGCATTTATATGCAACTTAAAACTTAACTACTGTCTCAAAATGAGCATTTATACTTTTGAAATCATTAGCATCCCCTTGGATATCAATTGCAGTAAACATTTAAAATGACAGCTTTTCTCAGAATTTTCATTGCTATAAGAAGTGACTCAAAGTGAAATTGCCTGTAATTTCAGACAGATCAATGAAATCCACCTTACGGCAATCTATTCAAGAATGTACTCATTGAGTACAATTTAGGAAAAAAACCTGTTAATTCACCAGAATTAGGCTTCTTAAATACTTCCAGGTACTGCAAGTTAAATTTTGTTCAGTGCTGAAGAACACACTTGTTTCCTGCTATATTTTTGAAACTCTACAATAGCCTTTCATCTCGCAAGTGTTTAACTGAAGCTTCAGTTAGGACTATTATGTACAGCCTAATCTCTGTAGAGCACAACAGGAACTTTCCAATGATCTCTGTGGAAGTACTAAGTATGTTTCTAAGTAAAAGAAGTACTAAGAAATCAACACAAGAACTACTCACTACATTTCTGAAGCATCTTTTTGCTATCAAAGGCATGTTAAATCTGGTCTGTTAAATCTGTTAACAACTTACTTCCCATGTAATTGTTCCCTCAAGAGTCATTGTTCTTTCATATGGTCTCTTAATAAAAATAATACACCAATAAAGTAATTAACATATGTAATGTTTATTCATAAGATATTCTCTCTACAGTAAGCCATTCTGACATACTCCTCTCTAAGAAGGTCTCATGAATTAGAAATTAAGAAGGCCTTATTTTTTGAGTATTTCATTTGAACAACACTCTCAGATATGTGGTGCGATTCTTGGTGTCTTACTCGGGGCCAGGAGTTGCATTTGATGATTCTGATGAGTCCCTTCAAACTCAGTATATTCTATGATTCTGTACTGATAATTTTCCCTCCTCTCATGAGCTTGAGAAACTATGCCTAAGAAGCTGCCAGCTTCAAGGGGAGAGCTTTCTCCTTTCACTGACAAATGGGATGTCAAGGCTGATCCCCATCATGGCCAGCACAGCTGAACACATGTGCATGAAGAGCAAAGAGAACAATCCAAGGGGGATGGTAACTCTCCATGCTCTTCAGTAATTCCAGATGCTCTAGGAGACATTTTATATTGTGTCTTCCAGCCGCCTTTGTCTTTCATGGAGATGAACAATCCTTGCTTATTTTTGTATCCTGGCCAGTCCCTGAACATCATGTCACTTTGGCTGAAGTGAACATTTTCCTTCTGTGATGGCCTTTGGTGAAAGTGGAAGGGCTCATAAGAGCTTGGTTGCTACTCTGATATTTTTCTGGTTCCTGATTTATTCCTTTGTACAACATTGAGGCTACTCATAAATATTCAGAAGCCATTTATGCATTTGAATGTTTAGTCTTCTTCAACTAAGTGAGCTATGTCATCAAGTTCAATATGGTAACTTTGAGGAATCCACTTTTTTCCCAAACCTTTTTCTTTATAAAGCTGCCATATTTCACTCATCTATATTACCCTACAACTCCATAGTGTTTTGTATATTTACTATATCATACATTAATTCAAGATCAACGTCCTGTACTGATGCTTTGCCTTAGAAGAGGGCTGACACAAAAGCACTAAACTTCCTCATTACCTGGATGGCAAACACCAGAATTTATGAGGTGTCTGTGATATTGGGATTGAATCTCTCTTTCTCCATTGGATAGCATGTGCCTGTTTGTGCTTTGATAGGTTGAAAAAAAGTGGGATTGCTCAAGAGATTTGTAAATGACAGGTAACACCTACAGAGCTGAGTTTACATTGCTCGCCACCACTACCACACAACACATTTTGTTCTGCAGGCATTCACACATTTTTCTTTCTCTGTTCACCATGCCTCCATGATGACCTATTAGTTTTTTTAGCCAATGAAAAACACATTAAATTTCAAAACTGAAAAAAATTCTGCGTGGACAACTCTTGTTTTGATCAAACTTTTCTGGACTACAAAAATACAAGAAATTGACTTGGTTACAGCAGTAGTGGGAAAGGATTTTGCATCTCTTACATTTTGAAGATTTATGTGATTGTTACTGATTATTAGAATTCAAGTATTATAAAAAACATTTGTTTAACAGGCGTTTTGCCTTCTGCCTCATTGCTCTGATGGTACCTTCCACTGTGTAAAGTTGCATTATATCCACTGGAAAACATAAATGGAGCATAAACTGATATAGCAGTGACTGAAGAGCCAGGATGTGGATGCCTGAGCGATCCCATTGCATATGCCCTTCTTGATTCACTGACATGGTTACAGTCAGGCGAGATGCTGATATTTGATCTCCATTTCATGGGACAGGGTGAACTGCTGACAGATGTTGACCTTACAGGCTTGCACGTCTGCTTCCCTGCCATTTGCCCAAAATAGCCTTGATTAGCTCATTTTCAGATTGTGCTTCAGTGCCCCTTTGTTTTGCCTGGTTCTTGACAAAACACACCACAATCAATCTGAGTACAAAAAATTTGATCAGCTTTTGGTTAAGTAATTGGCAAAATATTGGATTTTACACACTTTTTAACATAGTACATCAGAATAAGGAAAACAAGCATATCACAATGTTATTTTGCATATGTTCTGCATTTTTAATAATCTTTGAAATCAAGGTTCCCTCTTTTATTCCATGATTGTAATAATCTGAATTTATTTTGTTCCTGGTAATGAAAGGAAATTGTGTGCAAATTCTATTCCCAGACCAGCCAGATTAACAACTGTAAAACCCTTCAGCCCTCTAGTTGGCAAATGATTTATTGACATGACATTCAAATGTGTTTTGCTTCAGCATTAACGACAAGAGTTCCAGAACTTGTCACTAAGGTGATAAATGGATCCTTATACATACAGCCTTGAAAAACTGGGAACGGTGCCATCTTCCCCCTTCAATTTATTGAAAATCACCTCTCTTTACATTTACAGGAAGTAGCAATTTTTTTTCCATGCTGTAGTTATAATATATCACCATTTTGTTTATGAACAGTTAATTATTATATTCGACCCCGTGTTATTGGGAGGGTATGGGTTAGTACACAGGAAAAAGCACTCTGAAAACAGCTGTTGCAGGACTAATTTTTTTGACCTTGAAGAAGATAACTGGAATGAATAAAGCAGCCTAATCAAATATAACAGTAGTAAAACTGCTATGGTCATGAAATGCACTGATGGCACATTTCCTAATGTGTCTGGTTTAAGCATATCTGTACAAGCTTATAAAAATGAGGAAAAGAGGTTCCCAAGGACAAGTGGCGCCTATACTGAGGAAAAAACATTGACACTGCTGCCTATAGCAGTTGCTGAAATTTTTATGCAGATAAAAAATAACAAATTTAATTGTGTTGTTATAAAAGTTGGAGCTCTCTCATATTTGCAAAAGAAAGATGTAAGAAATGGTAGGTTTCACTCTTACTTGAAGTGCAGAGAGAAATTCCTTTCATTTTTTTATCTAAAGATTTTACTCTGGAGATTCATATGTATTTGTGAAAAAGAACCAATTTTAGTGAATTTCTTACTTGGGATTTGGTTTCACAAAAATATTGAGAATCCAACAAAATGAGTTTGATTTCCAAACCAAAGAATTCAGACTGTTTGTTCTATGATGGCTGTTATTTCAGGAAACTGATTTAACTTGTAGAAAAAAGAATCCTACAATGTTCAAACAAAAATGAAACACTTTTGTGCTGAAAGGCTTCAATAATTTCCATTCTTTCTTATTATTAACAGTGAACCAAGTTGAGGAAGTTTTCCTGATTGACTGTTTGACCTGGTTTGGGTGAGCAAAATAACTTTTAAAAAAACGTCTTCAGTTTCACGGGACACAAAGACCATTTTCATTCTTGCCTACTAACAAAATATTGCAATAAACTCAATCTGTTTGTATGGGTCATTTGGTATTTCCAGGCATGCTGGGAGGACCCAGGTGTCAGACCGCAAGGGAGGGAGAAAGCAGGAGTGAGAATCAGTGTTGACTGCCCCAAATTCACTTCCTTGCAGCAGGGACCATGCCAGGCTCCTCAGCTCGCTGCCTTAAGGTGCCTAAACTGAACTCTTGTGATTCAGATGAAAATTAGGGCTTCTCTGCAAAGAAAGCAGGAGTAAGCTCAGTGTGAGTGGAGCAACTGCTCTGATGTAAAGCTCAGTACAAAATGCCACCCAGACTAGGAACAGCTTCTGCATCTCTAGCACAGACCATCCATTACAAAACCAATAGCTCAGACACTGTAATTAATATAGTGCCAGGAGTTTTTAAATGTGACGGTACTTTATCACAACTCTAATGTGAAAAATTAGATTGAAACTCCTGGGAGAACAAACTTCCCTTCTCCAGTGAATCTGTAGTTCTAGTAGCAATCCTCCAAAATTCATGCATCTGGAAAAAGGATAAGATGAAAGCAGAAAGTGCCCTTGTATGTAAAAAGCTTAAAAGTATCAGGGAATTTACTGAACTTTGATATACAATGAAAATGTTTAAATGTCTCAGAGCACTTTTTATTAAACTTTTTTCCCCATCCTTCATAACAGCAGTACAGCAATAGCTCTATTATTTACTGTTCTATAAAGATTTATCTTCATCTTGGACAAACTCAAACAGATTCTTAGCTGGTATATTTCTGAATGCCATTTGTTCTGAAAAATGAGGCTGGTTCCTTAGTCAATTAGATTTCCATGTAAAACTATCTACTATGATTCCCAGGAGCTTTATTCCATGCGAAAGGTTAAAGGTAGGTTTCCCAAGTCTCATAGGAAACACTCCTACTGTTCAATAGTGCAGGATGTAATTTAAGGTCAGCATTCGTTAAGAGGAAAATATGAGCTGTTTTATTCTTGAACAGAAACCACAGGCCTTGCAAAATACCAGTAATGTTTCAGTGTTGTGAAAAAAATAGCAATGCATTTTTTATTGTTATGAAATTCCTAATAAAGGCTGAAATAGCTTTCATAGTAGAGATTCAAATAAAGTTTCTATTACGCTGCTTCCTGGCATTTTATCAAATCAGATGGATGTAGATAACATATAATATTATCAACATCAATCCCACATTCAGACTCTCCAAAACATCTGAAGACATCTTTAGGAAGGCATGGGGTTTTTTTTTTTTTGCTTATTTGTCAATACCTATGGTGTAAACTGGAGACATAATGATGCTGTGAAGTAGCTGATTCTGGTAACAGGTAACACCTTACATTGCTTTTAGCCTGCATTGCTCATTGTTGGCTCCTTTCAGGCTGGCTTGTGTTGAGGTATCTGTGAAGTGCTGGTGACTCGGTGTGGTGCCCAGAAAAGTTGGCTGTTGTCTTCTGTAGCCTCCTGTGACCTGTTTTTAAAAAGAAGGGCAGGTGGAGAAGCTGTGATAAAGAGAATGGTTAAGATTAGGATATGATACATCAGCTTGTTTAAGTATGTTGTGCTTATTAAATGCACTCATATATGACTTGGAAGGAGGGGTGATCACTGTGGAAAAGATGAGTCAAAGTGACTTAGAAGAACCAGAGGGCTGAGGAGGAATTCAGACTTCAGTTACCCAGATGAATAATGGTGAGTGAATTTCATGCCTGTTGATGAGAAAAGTATGAACTACCCAAACATTAGAGAATTCTCAATTAACCTTATCAGGCCAGCAGAGAGGACAGGTTCTCACCAGAGCTCCATTAGGACTCTGCTGAATACAGTCAATAAAAGACAGGATATGCTGCAGAGATAAGAATGGGATGATAAACTCTGCAGAAGGTATAATGCTGTAACCAAATGTGCCTCCCCATCTAAAATACAAAGAACAGGAGAGAGGAAATCAGCAAGTTCAGGAAAGAATGGTGGAAAAATTGACCTGCAAAGCAGAACTTCCTACAACATAAAGTCAATGGAATCAAGAATTTAAAAAGAATTTTAAAGTGATTATAAATAATGACAAGAGTTTTGGGAAATAGCTAGAAAATCTCATGCACAGGCTAATCTTTATTTGATCAGGAGGTGACACAATGATGAGGGACAACTAAACCACTTGCACCCACTGAGAAGTTCTTAAATCCTACATTGAAACATCTGGTGGACATAGGTTGAGAGTACTGGATGGCATTTTTAGTGTTATGATTCCTGAACTCATTTATTGCTTGAACATTAAAGAGAAAAGAATGATACAGAGTCACTAATATAGTTGCTCATAACTTTACCCCTAAAACACCTAAAAATTATTTCTCAGGGCTCCCTTGAGCTCCTATGAAAAGTTACTGTTAACATGCCTTCTTTGTGCTTATTCAGAAATAAATCAAAAAAGAATATTTCCATCAAAAGATCGGCAGGAAAGCAACCCCTAAATGCTGACCTTAGGAATGTAGCCTTGTGCTGCTACAAAATTAGACGCTTCTGTGTCTCTGCTCTGAATAAGTTGTTAACCTTCACCCTTTTCCCAGCATTAGCAGAAATAATCATTGCTACTTATCATTGTTACTCATTGTTTTTAAAACGCATGTGTTTTGAAATCCTCACCTTGAGAAGATTTTGCAAAATTGCTTATGTACAATTAAAACTAATGGGATATGAATAAACTGTAGTTAACAAGCCACAAAGACTGATTTGGAACAGGACTTTTAAGATGTGATTTGAACACTGTGATAGAGAGGACCTGATGAGTGAAAATCCTTGACTGGAGAAAAGGCATGAAATGACAGACCATTAGAGAGGAAAGAACAGACGCATATGTTCTATCGATGTACTTAAAATCTGCTTATATTTAATTCTACTCTCATTGTAAGCCACAGCCAAACCTCACATATTTCCGATTGATTTTCCTTTTCATGGTCCAGTGGACTTGTCACACCTTGTATTCAGTGCAAGTTTTGGAAAGTGCTCACGTTCACATTGTTACCTCTTGTCTAAACCAGGCTGGGTTTGAACCTACGTTCCAGGGTATGCATACCTGTGCTTGGCCAAGTATCCTCTTACAGGCAATTGCTGAAGCTGAGCAGAACTGACAGTTTCTTTAGGTTTAAGGGCCAGGATGATCCTAGCTTTCTAACTTAAGAGCAGATTTTTTTCTGTGAGTGCAGAGGTAACACTGGTTACTCCCTTGCATCTCAAAACTAGACCAAACTGAGGGAAAAATAGACATGTCTCTCAGCATTGTCTAAGAGCAAGTTTAGATCTTTGACCACTTGGTGTGCTGCCTGTTCTGAATCTCACCTGAGGCAGCCAGCACTTCTCATGCACTGCAGGGTGGGCTGCAGTGTCCAAATCAGAACAGGAGATTCTTCCTGAGGAGGCAGGGCACACTGGGCATTGCAACCCCCGCTGGGAGGTACAGCTGCATTCTATTCTCTAACTCAGCTGTGGAGAGCCTGAGGGTATTCTGGCACTTACTCAGACTTTTGAGAATCCTCTTAATAAATAGCAACAAAAAGTAAAACAAAGAGTCAACACAGCATCACTTGCATGCTTTTACCAACCTGGTAAAAGTATATAGCCCATAAATAGTCTGATAGAACAGAAGGAACTATAAAAGTCATGTGGTCCAATGTTCAGGACAACACATGTCAGAAAAACCTCAGTCGTTTCTGCATAGAGATCAAAACTTGTGTTGATCCGATCTTGCTGTGAAGACTTAATGTCTTCACCACATACAGTGGCACACTGTTCCAGTGGCTAATTATCCACCCTTGCTGCTGGGAATGTGCTATTTCTGGTTTGATTTTGTTTAGCTTCTGCTCCTATTCCAGCTTTTTTTTTTTTTTTTTTCACGTCTTATTTTCTTTGTCTTTCTTGTCTTATTTTCTCTTTGCAAAATTAAAGAGACAGCCACAGCCAGTAATCTTTTTCTTATGTTGACACTATTAGAGTGTAACTGAATCACTGCTTAGCCAGTGATTCAGGCTGAGCACCTCAGATTTCAGTATCTACCTTAGACTTTCCATAGCACAAATTATTTCTGTTGTTCTTTCTGATCCACCTTTTGTTTGCCCTTTTCTCTTTGACACCAGGATCAAACTGTTCCTGTGCTAGACTTTACTGTCTTGTACACAGAGGTAATATTTCTCTCTCTCTGCTCTAGCTGCCTATCAAGCCAAAGATACCACTTTGCAGGATGAATATTTTCTCTTTTACTTATCCTGAGTTTGTTGGACTACTGTAACTGTGGAAAGGGAGAGAAGGGATGGAAATTTCTTCAGAGCAGCACAGAAAAACAAGCTGCTGCTCCTTCTGGAATAAGGTTGGGGTAATCCCCTATATGCATGGGACAAGGTGATTTATTGCCAGTGTGGCTGGGCACTTACTGTGCCACAGGATCTGCTGCCTGTGGAAACCTGGGGCAGGAGATCAGGACAGCACTGAGGCTGCAGACGGCCACCTTTCCACTGGACAAATATCTGTGAACTTTGATAATTCTATTGAATTGTGAATGTCGGTGGTGTGAAATACATTGAATGTTTTAAGTATGTACCTTTAAGTAGTACCTAAAACTGCTTTCTATCAGAATTGAGAGATCCTTTATGGTTATAGTCTTTTCTCTTTCTGTGCATTATTTCAGCCATATTTTTAAACAAATGTTCAACAGACATTTTCTTCACATATATTTCAAACTACTGCTTATCTAAAAGAGAATTTAAAAAAATGAGATATGTGCTATCATTTATCCACAGGTTACTTAAGTTACCTGTTGTTACTTTTATTCCAGGATTGAATGAATCACATTTTTATAAGCAGAAGGAAACATAAGCAAAAGATTCCCAGATAGTCTCTGTGGTCCTTAGATCTAAGTACCTGGTAGCATTAGTAATTTCACTGTGTGTTATCTGAATCTTTAGGCTTTGAATCATCTCTCAGTTTGGCTGTATGTTCGTAAGCCAATTTTGAAAAAGGAAATTAGGCTCCTAATTTTGAAAGCTGAATGGCATCAGAGTGAATTAGACTCTAAAATCTGGCTTGATTCCGTTCACTATCTGTGCCATGACTGCAAGGCACTATAAGGCAGCCATGCCTTTGCAAGAATTTATGGTTTCTTATTTTACCCTGAAAAAGTTATCCTAAATGCACAGTATATTCAGCCATGAAATTTGCCAATGTATTTATATGCTGTTATGACTAACACAGGCATTCTTAATTAATAAGTCACAATTTCTTATTAGGTCCCTACTCACAAAGTGGCATGTGACTCAGTTAAAAGGAAATCATCAGGCAAAGCTCTGGTGAGTGCTTTAGAAATACCATAATGGCTGCACTGCAATTAATGAAGTGTTAGAGATAATCCATTGCCATCTGTCTTTATTTTGCTAAGCCACTCAAGCAGAGACCATATTTGAAGGGAGAAAAGAAAATCCAGATCTAGAAGAATACTGCAAATGAGTATTCACCAACGTTTGTTCCAGCTCTGAGCAGCTGTTCAGTGTGATCGTGTTCATACCTCCTTTTATTCTCTATTCACGATCATTCTCACAAATGAGGTTTTTCTTCACACAAATACCTAATTGCGAAGGAGCACGTTGCTATTCTTCTATTCACTGTGCTTTTGCCTCTCAGCCAGGGACCCAAATCAAAGTGTCTGACTCCGCTGGTCGACAGCCGGCTGCTCACAACAACCTGGGAGCAGCTCTGAGGTGAGACTTGCACAAAGGGCTTTGGTGCAAAAGTCCCCGGGACTCCCCATTTCTGAACCGCCAGTGAAAGGGAGAACAAATGCAGAAATGGCTGAGACTGTCAGCAATATGGCTCACTAAACCTTTTGGCCAGCTGCAGAGTTTCCTAAGCTCTAAGCTGGGCTGCAGCCCCAGGGGCTTGGAAAGGCTGGTCTGAAGGTAGGAAGCTCTTTTTCTTCTTTTCAACAGTAAGATACAATGAAGGCAACGGTCTTTGCAAATGGCTTATATGCATACTTATATGAACGTATGTGGTGGCAATGCTGCACGAGGACACAGATGGAATTCCCTTGTATCTGCACATCTCAGGAATCTTAAATAATCTTATTTTTTTTCTGGTTCTGCTTTCCCCCCTTCATCATGGATACTCACCTCTCTGTCCTACTTACCCACCTTGTGTTCGTCAAATATAGATATAGTTCAATCATTAGTACACTTGCACCACTCTGAAGACAACTAAGTTTCTTTTTAAAAAAAAATAATTAGTGTTTGTCTGGAGCACTGACCTACCAGTTGGTCCTTTTAAACCAAACAGAAAATACATGCTAATAATTTTAAGTCTGCAGCTGTCTCCAGGGGATTATTTTTCTGATAATGAAGGCAAAAACTGTGGTAAAATCAGAAAAGGGTTGGTGAGCATCTTTAAAACAGTGTGAAAAGCACTGACCTTTATGAGTGTTTATTCCACTCAGTAAAATCGTCCAGATGAAACACAGACAGTTTTATTACCTAGTGGACTGTAATAAACCAAAATTCAATATACTTTTTGCACTACAACTATTATTTTTGACCATCTTGAAAGATTATGTTCTTTATGTCCAGAAACATAAAATGCAGTAATTCAAGATACACCAAAGGGTTTGCCAAATAGATTTTGACAAAGATTCTTCATCAATATTTTAGTGAGAATGAAAAATGAACATCTCCTTTTTATTTATTCTCTCAGGGAGACTAGCAACCTCTCACTCTGCTTCAAGGGAAAACTCAGTGCTTCTGAAATTATAAAGACTTTCATGCAATCTTTTAAGAAGCTTCCAGTGCAACATGTCCATAAGTTTTTATTTACTTTTTAATGGGATCTTTTTCTCAAATTCATATCTGGCATATTTTTGAGTAATATTCATAGCACACAACGCCTTGTCTGCATAGGTATTTATTCCTGCAGAGATCTGTGTTTTGATTTTATCTGTGTGTAAAATGAATTCTGACAGCTCCGCTTATCAGTAAAAATGAAAGCTGCTTTTACAAAATCAGTCTGCTCCTGCACTCCCCAGTTAAATACGCTACAAAAGTCTAGCATTTTCACCAGGATGAGGAAGCCTCCGAGTCTATGGATTTACACTTCATAACTTAATTAGAATGCTTTGTAGGGTGAAGTAATTCAGAAAGCTGAATGAACAAAGAATGAAGACTTCTCCTTACTTGTTGATAGCCAAATATTCCCACCTTTCATGAGCATTTTATCCATGTTTGATTCCATTAAGGGAAATATGCACACAGGGCAGAGGGAGAGGCATTGCCTTTTACAGGCCAGTGCAGAATTGTAAACTAAGTGCCTTGATGGCTCCTTGGAAATTCCTGCCTCCTTTTACTGAGAAGCTGGAGGAGAGGACTCTTCTCCCATTTTATTGGAATTGTAGGTTCCTAAAGGAGATGGGGTGGAAAGTTTCTGCAGCGCCACGAAATGGGCCCTTCTTTGGAAGCCCCATGCCTGCCTACAGAGAGAATGCCAGGGCAGGGAGGTCTACTCTTCCTTACTGGCATGGATCTCTTGGAGAAGGTTCCAATGTCGAGCGACAATCACACTTTCTCAGCTGACACTCTCAACCCTTGGCTGCCAAGTGATCCATGTCACTGTCTTGGCTCCCAGCTAGAGCTGGTTATGATATTTTGGGCTCTGTGACGGCAGAAAGTAGGACTTAGAGTGTGCCTTCCTTTCTGATGGCCAGAAAATATTTTTTGACTGGCCTCAGTCCCATTACTGTGAGGGATTTGAATTATAATTATACCTCTAATATTTTTCATAGAAAAATGTGCAGTATGCCATAGACCTCTGGAAAGAATGAACAGATCTGTGGCTCGGAATGATCAAAAGCACCTTTTGGTGCATCATTCTGCAGTGGAGATTTGCCTGCAGCCTCTTTTGCCATGGCATTTCTCTTTAAAAGTTTTCTCAGCATCAATCTGTTGGTCATTCCATCACAGAAAAGAATCCTCCTTTGCAACATATGATAAAGCTGCAAGCACACATAAAACATCTTAGATCATTTCTTAGATTTTCTCAGAAGTAACTGATAATCAGAGAGATAAACTGACAGGGAGATTGTTGATGTAGAAGTAAGACCTTGACATAAATCTTTCAAAGGAAAGGGAATAGCTGATAAAGAAAATGAAAAATAGAATGTCAAAAATTCAGGAAGTTGGATAGAAGTCGAGGTTACAGTGCACTTGCACATCTAGAATGCCTACTCTGAGAAGACAGTAAATCAGAGCATCTGTTCTCCCAGCATTCATGTTTCAGTATTGTTTTGGTGTACGTTCCTGGTTTGACAGGGTCAGCAGTTCATTGCATCTAAATGCATGTTTGTCTCTTTAAATGATCTTTCAGATGATGTTTACTTGTTTACTTCAGTGCTCAGTCAGGGATGTACCAAGTGAAAACTGGCTGCTGTGCATTTTGACATTGCAAGACGCAGAGCACTGCACATCCCTGTATCTGAGGGCACAGTTAAGCCCTCAGAACAGCTGAATTGTGTCTTTGTACAACAGGGGATTTGATAATTGGGCAGATGAAGCATGAAGGAATGAAGCTAGAGAGCTGGTGGCCCAAATTCCAGGCTGAATCCAACAAATTGCATTGTAAGAATGATTTTTTGTCTTTAAACATCTTTATAGCAGGGCTGTAATGGAGATAAAACAAATGTTATTTACTGCTGGAGTATCATTCAAATGTCATTCCTTTAGAAGCATGCTACGCTGCTCATAAGCAGGCACAGGGCAGCAGCTGAGTCATTGTGCTGTCTGCATTTGTGACTGTTCCCACTAAGCAAAATCCTAAGGCTATTCAGTCCCTGCATGACATGGAGCAGGGGCATGTCAAAAACACATCCTGTTATGTTTGGGGTGCAGTTAGAGATAATAATAAGTTGGCTTATAGTTTTAATCAGCAATGATTCGATGCATCTCTGCCAGATATGTAGAAAAACATCTGTAATGTTCATGTCAGTGTTGCATCCAGATTCCTTAGTCAGTTGTGCATGGGAAAAGGAAGTATTTTGAAATATTGCCAACACATGGATATTAGGTTATTACTTTAATTGACTGCATCAGCAAATACACAGAAGTATCATTTACCAGACAAGTTTCTTTTGGTTAGTCTCTGATAGTGGATTTCTGTTCACATAAATGGAGTTTCTAGAGCTTCCTAAGGAGAGAAATATGAGGAACAGACATCCCATTTATCATCCTCAGGCCAGTGGGGACACTGAATATTTTAACCGACTTTTGACAAATTATGTGTAAGTTGGTGATGTAGGAATGAAGTTCTGGGAACCATTGCCTATACATTTGTAAAAACAAGTAGGAAATTTAATATGTTAGGAGCCAGAGGGAAGGAGTGTGCCAGTGTCGTGCAGAGAGAAACTTACATTTGAGACAGGGAATAAACTGTAGTTATAATTACAGAAAAAAATTTTGGCTGCACTGAAGGATGTTTTGATTTCATTGATTTCAGAGAGAATGGAATTACACCCAGAGCATGTAGGAGTGAACGGTGTTTGTTAGGATCATATCTTTAATACAGATGTAGGTATAAACTAAAGGACAGACAGAACAGTCTCTCAGGACCCCAGAGAGAGCAGTAACAGTTAGGAATAAAATTACTTTTTTCCTGGAACAATGAACTTTGTGTACAGTTTTGTAATGACTTTTTTTGCTTTGCAGGGCATTTTGAGAAAACGTTTTCTTCCTTCTCCTTCTTTTTTTAAATTTGATGTTTTCAAGCTGGTTTATGTGAAAGGGAAAAAGAATGTAATCCTTAGGTAAGCGCTTGCTGCTCCAGGAGAAAAGCTTTTGACATTTGCCTTATGCATGAATGCAGTGGCACGGAGTGCCAACCCCTAGAAAAGAAGTTTTGCATCAGCACAGAGATTGACAGTACTCTATGTGTTGATGCCACCCTTGTGCAGGGCTATGATCTCTCACTGGCTCTGTAGAAGAAGTGCCACACTGCCCCTTCTTTCCAGACATGTCTGCAGGTCCTAAGGGCACATTTCTGTTAGGTCAGTGTTCCCTTGGCACCCTGCTAAAAAAAGCTGCTACTAGTTCCTGACCTGAGATCTCAATGCAATACAAAATGCTTTCTCACAGTACCTCTGGTTTAAAACCTGTAGGAAGCATTCTTATTTTACTTGTTGTGCAGAAAGGCTGCAAGAGGAACTATGTGGACGCAGAACATATTCTGCCAGTGGCAAAACAGGCATTATGAACTTCACTGAAGTATGAACCAAAGTTTCTTTCTAGCAGTAGGGAAAGCGCTAAGGGTACATTCTATTCATTCCAGGTCTACCTGGGGTCCCAGAGCTTCACAGAGATGAAATTACTGCAGTTCTGTGATGCCAGTGCTTAAGGGAGTGTCTTTGCCCTGGGTGGCACCTCATGAAGAGGATGTTATCTTAGCTGGACATTTTCAGCTGTGTAAACTCAAGATTAGAAAAGTTTCCTCTTCTAAGAGCATCATTAAAAATTGAGGAAATCTGGCATCTCCTGAAACACGTTGGTAAGCCTGCAAAGTTTTTAACTTCCCTGCTACCATTTCCATGTTGGAAAATCAAGAGTGGGGGAAAAGATTTTTACTTTTTTCTTTTTTCACTTGATATTATAGTGTTTTGAATGCAGAAATTCAACGAACATGGAATATAAATGTGCAATGAAAGAACTAATCTGACTGCCAGAACCTCAGCCAAGATTCAGTGCAGCTGTGGCTCAGCAAGGGGAGACGGGTCAGGAAGTCTCTGTATCATCCATATTGGTCTGGCTGTTCAGAATATCAATTCTGCTCATTGCTGTTGGATTATACACTGAGGAGAAGAGGAAAATTAACTTGCTCTCTGGAATGCAAGATGAGAAATAGTTTTTCTGCCCAGCCTCACATTTTTGAACTATGATTTTGCTGATATCAGCAACTGTCTGCTGAATCATCTTTCTCCTTTGCTGTTGCCTTGGTCCTTTTAAAGGAAGAATAACCACAGTGAAATAATTTGGAGTAAATTACAGCTGAACTTCAAAGGGATTACTGCAGCAGGGACTGGAGATCCACAAAAAGACACAGTAAATATAAAATGAACATAAACAGATTCTGCTGTTTCAAAATGTGAGTTTCAATTGTTTGGATACAAATATTCCAACCAAATATAGAAACGGAAGCTGCAGAATAGCACAAAAACAATAACACACACGCACAGACACACACACAGATACTTCCAAGCTTTCTGTTACAGTGCCAGACCTTGGCAGCAGGAGATTTTTTAACCTGTTTTTCAGAGTTTCAGGTCTAATTTTTCGTCTCTTTTTTAACAGAATAATATCACTGACTTCAAAATATATGTTCCTCACTTTTCCAAGAAGGATACCACATACAGGTTGGAGAAATACAATTAACTTAACCAGACAAATAAATTTCCAGATGCTTTTTCTCTGCCTTCAGTGAAAAACTGGGGGTTTGGTCTTGTCTATCTAAACATAGCAGTAAAGATTTGTTTGCTTTCACAAATGAATAATGTTCCAGATTATCTTCTGTGCATTTCAGTTGCTATTTCGACAAACATATGTATATATTCATCTGTCCTAAGTTTTCTATTTTTTCAATAAATGGGAAACTACAATAAATATCACTGGCATTGTTTATTAAAGTTTACAAAAGGGTTTACTCCATATCATAGTTTTAAGACAAATTTTCCATTTAGAATTAATATAGTACAACTGAAAACTGATAACAAAGTATAATGTGTAGAGCTGCTATGTATTTATCGCAACTGAGGAAGTGCACTTCCATATTATCACTTCAGTGAATTAGCACTTCTCCTAATGGGAAATTAATTTTTTTAAAAATGTCTTCTTTTATTTTTGGGAGGGTTTTTTGGGGGGAGTTGGGATGGGGTTTTTTTGGTTTTTTGTTTGTTTGTTTTGGTTTTGGTTTTTTATGTTTTGCTTCATTTTGGCTTGTGTTTGGTTTGGTTTTTTGTTGTTGTATTTGTTGGGGATTTTTTGGGGGGTTATTTTAGATAAAATGTCTGTATTTTAGGATTTTAGGTCCAACCGTCTTCCCCCAGCCTTTGATAATACCACTTGGGAGGCAGGAGAAGTGCTCATAACTGGGGTTTGTTTAGTGCTGTGTGTTTGCACTTAGCCCTGAGCTTCCCTGGAACATGTTTCTCCAAAAGCTGGTTGAGGAAGGCAAAGCTGGATTCCTGCTCTGAATCTCTCTCCCAAAAGCCCATCCTTCCCTGTTGATACCAAGATAGTTTCAGCTGTGCTTTCCAAGGGAATATCACCAAATGGATAAGGAAATGGAGAAGCTGTTTAATATTCATGTGTTTTAGAGTGTCTTGGTCAATTTCTGGAAGATAATAAGGAGGTGCAGAAAAGCTCTAGAAAGCCCTGACTGATGAGGAACAATTCCTGAGAGGAACAATTCTAGTGGGATGGCCCCAGGGTGACCCAAGGCAGTTTACTAAGCCTGCCAAACCCTACCCTGTTTTTTCCCTTAGTTTTCTGCTGATTCAGGGAGTTGAATCATCTCCCTGGGAGGTCAGAACAAGGTGAGAACAGAGAGGAGAAGGAAGAAGAGGAAGAGCCTGGCCCAGTCAGCAACACCAGTCTTCCAACAAGGCTCAGCCCAGCTCAGCTGATCACCTTTTGGCTCAATTCACATGAAATACTGAGATAAATTTAGAAAAACAGTTTGGCACTCAAGACCTACTCATTTACAACCTCCATATATCAGTGAAGAACAGTTTATGCATGCAGATTTTCCAATCACTTCGTATGTATTTCAATAATATTCATAATATCCATGTCTGCATCATGGGTTGAGCCCTGCTCAACGAGAAACAGCTTCTCAGTCCCTGTCAGGTATGCAATTTTTCTGTGTGGGTAGACTGTTCAGTGGGGTCCATTCAGCAGGAACTAGTTAATTTACTTGTGAGTTAATCCGGAAAACCTCTGTGGCAGTCTGAAACAAAGAGGGATTGATGAAAAAACAGACACAGCAGTCATTTATTTGGTGATGTGGTCTGAATAAGAGATGAACAGTAATGGGTTATTTAAACAAGCCTGCTTTATTGTCTTTGTGCTAACAAGATTCTGTGACATTACAGAAGGAGATCATCAAAAGGTCCAGTAAAGTTCCCTGCCCTTTAGTGTAAAATTTCTCCAATTTCCTCCAGGCAGAAACAATCTGCTGACTAGTGGCATCTGCCCTGTGCACAGGCTTTTAGGGTGAATGAAGTTGTGCTTCCTTCCACATTTAACTAAGGGAAGTGAAGGAAGAATTGCTTGCCGGATGTATACGCATGTGCTTATATATAACGCTACACATACTTGCACGTACATATACTGGGATATGTGTATATGTGTGTGATTGTATGAATTATATATATATATATNAGAGAGGGAGAGAGATGATTATAAGTACACATAGGCAAAAAAAAAATGTAAAAGTGTTCAAAAGTATGGCTTAGAGTTGATCAAAACTGCAAGGCAGCGAGTTTATACATTTCTGCTGCTGTAATCTCTTTTGGTCAAGTACAGTGACAGTAGGAAAAGCATCCCCTTGTCAGCCTGGATCTGCAAAAAGCAAATACATTCTGGTTGATGCCATCTGCCCCTGTAATGTGACTTAGGCACATAGGATGGGTAATGCCAGAATGTTTTAGCAGGGCTGTCCTGTCCAAGGCAGGTGAAGATGTTCAGTATTTGATATATGGAACAGTTGGAGATATGGCAGGGCAGACCAACAGAGATCCAGAAAACATGACCTATGAGGAAAGATTAAAAGACTTGTATATCCTAACTTGTATATCTTGTATATCCTAACTTGTATATCTTTTCTTAAGAAGAAAAGATTAAGAAGAAGACAAAATAATAGCTTTGAAGTAAAGATGAAAGACAAAAGGAATAAATTGTCTCTAGAACCATGATGAATCAGATAAGGGAGAATAAAATCAGATTGTATCAAGGAAGATTGAGTTCAGAGACTATGAAAAGTTTCTGCAGGGAGCAAGTACATACGGGCACACAGAGGAGATGTGACTGCCGGCACTGAGGTCTTCAAGAATAGAGCAGAAGAGAAACTATCTTGGATTATTGTTTTCTGCAGAGGGCTGGAGTTCTTAAGGCTCCTGCCAGGCTCATTTTCTGACTTTTTGGGTAATTTTCAAGCTATTTTATCTGGTCCAATGATTTCTGACTAGAAAATTGAATCAGTATGTATCAGGGACCCTTGGGATATGCTGGGGTAGGACTAAAACATCTGAAGATCATGCATCTGCTACACAAGTGTGATATGCCCAGACAAGGAGAACACAGACTGTGAATGAATCTTTTTGGTATATTATATATGATAGCTGGAGACACTGAAATTGGCTCTGTGTGCACATGCCATGGAGACAAATGCTCCTTTATTTCCCAAAACACAGAGAAATGCATTAAAACAAATGTTCTGGGTTAGGATTAAGCTCAACAAATCCAGGAAACTGAGAGTTAAAGCTCTCACTCTTTCCCACAACTGAAACCTGTTGTGCTTGGTCCTTGATGCATAGCTTGAATTTTTGCATAGTTTAGTTAATTTAGAGGATTTAGGAAGGCTTGCTACAAATATTATGTAACAGTAACATTCTGTTGCATTAAGAATGAATACCAGTGACTTTATCAGAGACAGGAGATGAAGTTTGAATCATGGCAAGGGGGTATGTAGAAAATGATGTTAAAATAGATGTAGAAGCAATTCAAGCATACTAATATATGCTAATTTTTTTTTTTATCTTCAATTCAGCTTGCTTTCTCCTGACCCCATTTTCCAAGGGACTAAACTATGTTGCAAAACCAGAAAACCAAGTACTGCATAAAAATTTTTGAACTTTATTGGATGCATTAACTCAAAGACTACTTATGACTTCAGTGGATTTGAATCTTGTGAATGCCTGATTGCAGTGCGTGGTGATAGTGTAACCAGCAACATAATTTATGTTCATAGTTTTGGAGGAGGGAGAGAAATCATAGAATATGCTACTTTGAATAGCAGTGCATTATTTTATCATAGCATTTCACCCTTTCAGCACCACTGTCTCTCATGTTTTGAAAAACCCAGATAAACCCAGATAGAGTAGGGGAGGAGGTTTATGCACACAAATGGCAATATCCATCTACTCCTTCCCCCAGCATGCCCACAGATTGCCCATGAGGTTGGGCTGCTGGCCCTGGAACCTTCCAGTCAGAGATTTTGCAGGGCAAAAAAAAAATCATTAGAAATAAAAACAAGTAAGGAATGTGAGCAGACGGAAGGGGAGCAAGGGAGAAAGTGACTCTTTAAGAGCAACACTGCTAGCAGCAGGACAGGTGGAAGCCGGAGAGCATTAGAAGTGCTCTCCATACATAGAGCAGTATTTGCAGAGTGTCAGCGGCACTGATTGTGTTACCCAGGCCCGTGATGCTGCAGGTGTCAGCCTGCAGGGAAGGAATGTTTGCCATCAGCAGAAGCTGAGGCCAACCCCAAAGAGCACAGTGTCCTCACTGACTGTCCTCTAGCAGGCAGAGATGGGTGCTGGTGACAGGGTTCATCAACAATGTCCCACTCCCCCTCAATAACTGAAATTCCAGGATTCATTCAGGAGCACAAATTGGGAGCCGTAGCAGAAGGGACCAAAGACAGGACTGGAGAGAAGGTTGCTATACTGATCCAAGGCCTATCCTGGGTGAAAGGCAAGACCAAGCCTGAGCTGAAACAGGGTTCCTGGGCCTGAGTAAAGAGGTGAGGTGGGATAGTACCTTGATGTCACCAATCCACATGGTACTGTGAGATTGTAACCCAGATTTAGGGTTTTATACGGCAAAGTTCTGCACAACCAGAGGGATTTATAGCCCAGTCTTGAGGAAAGTTAGCAAAATGGAAATTGGCCAGTCTGGAATAATATGATTTCTAGGTAGACTTTATTAGTTATTTGATTATCCATCATTTAAAACCACTTTCTTTCCTAAGGAGCACACTTTCAACGGTCATATTAGATAATGTCACTCATTAGATGCTCCTTCTGGAATTCAAATCTTCCCCAATTACCCAAACAGACAAGTTTGTAGTGGCAGAAGCCTGTTACTGTGCAGTGTCAAAAGGGAGGGCATGGAGTACTGGAAAGGTTAATATGTAAGTAAGAAGCAGTCCCTGCTGCTTCAAATTGCTTGCCCCAATCCTGACCTGAGAGAATGGCAGAGAAAGGAAAATATCATTAAAAAGCTACGGGTACTGGATTTTGAGTTGCATCTGGACTAAACATATCCAGACAATGTTTTCTTAGCTCTTTCCACTTGTTTGAAGCAAGCTGTGTTCCTGTGAACTTTTCTGAGCATCAAATGTCAAGCCAAATCCAAGATTATTAAGTGATATGCATATCCTTCAACCTGACAGAGCAAAATTAGGTTTGGATTGACTACTTAACACTGAATCAAGCTAAAACAAGCATTGCTTTGTTTCCTAGTCTCAGAAGTCAGAAGCACATGCTCTTCCACAGAAAGTCAGGAGAGGGATTTGTGGCTTGTCGAGGCTGGGCGTGTCCCACTTCAGGGACAGAAAAAGAAGCAGGCCCACGGCATCATGAGGGATCAACTCTTCTCTACTTTATTTACAAATCTGAGTCCTTTATACATTTGTAGAGAGGTCAAGAGATTGGCTACAGAGGTCAACACCTCTCAACCTGGATGGTGGACATCACCATCAATCATTTCTTCTCTCAGAAGAGAAGTATGCAAACATTCTGAAAATAGACATTGTTTAGATGAAGCTGCATGAGAAAGTTCTTCACTAAGACAAAAAGACAGAAAGCTCAGGGCAACAGGGCTTTGCACCAATTCTGCATTTGGGTTTATGGAGCCGGCTGATGCTTAGCAGGCACTGGCCCTTACCCCAGCAAAATTCACTTCTTGGTGAAAATCCATAAGGCAATTCAAGAGCCATTCTCCTGTGGTTGCAAGAATCACAAAAGCGATTTTCCAAACCATGGATAAGTTGGTAGAAAAGAGGTTATCTGAATTGTGAGTAAAAAGAACTGAGTTGGGGTTTGGTACATCCATTGCAATAAATATTTACGTAGCTCATTCTGTTTTCATCCAGGAAGTTGAATGCTGTGGCCCAAGTTGTTGGGTTTGGGATTTCTTTGCAGTGACAAAACACCAGCAGAGTGGGTTTGATGACAATATTGAGCACTGCTGAGATCCCAGAAATCTGCCAAGGGTCTTGCTGAAGGCATGAGTTCAGCAGTTGGAAATGTCAAAGAATTCTGTATATTATAGCTCTGGTTGGTATAGATCTCCTGTGAAATGTGTTTAACAATATAAAATTAGATGGAAAACCTAGTGTTGTTGACATTCCATGGAGCAGGCTTAGCAGGGCTGTAGCTCCTAGTTCTGCAATCGCCTCATGTCTCCAGTACTGTAGCAGAAACCTTCTGCCATGTCACAGAGTCTAACTGTGGTCATCACAGTCTTGAGGACCATGAAGCGATACAGGTAAGGGAGTTGTAGTTGATCTAGCACCCTCAGAGATTCTGCTGGAATTCCTCAGAGGGCCAAATGAGAACAGCATCTCATCTCGTCCTCTTCCACAGCGAAGCTTTCCTCTACTTTAGTCAGAAGGCAGAACAGCAGAGCCTCGTTGTAGTATAAAAACAATATTTCAGGAACAGCTGAGCCCTTTTTATTCCAAAGGAAGATCTCCAGAGAGGAAAGTTTCTTTCAACACACAGGATGGGATGTTGCATTTCTGGCATTCTCCATACAGATACATATTTGTGAGTCAGCTAAAAGTGTCCGGTAAGTATTTCATCAGAACTGTGTCTTAAATAAATCACAGGAAGAAAATCTCTGAAGAACAAGCATCAGCTGTCAGGACACCTCTAACACTGAGACACTACTAAATGTTCCACACTTTCCTGTCCATAGTAGACTGGATAAGAAGCAAGCACTTGGAGCGGGTTCAGAAGCATGCCTTACCAAAAAAGGTACCTGTAAGATCACAGGGCTCTTGTCTGTTTGTGCTGAAGGAGATGGAAACAACACGTCTCTCTAGGAAAACAGGAAATCTGTTTCACACCAGTGGTAACAGCTGTCACCTCCCTAAGTAGGTGAGAGCACCTAGAGATGTTACAGGACAGCAGCCTGTCCACACCTCCTGGGCTGGAGCTCTATGCTGGTGACAGAGTGCTTACTGGAAAATTCAGCAGCTCCCGCTGTCTGTTTTCATGCTGTCCTCACTGCTTGTTATCCTTTGGCTTTTCAGCAGGCTCCATGGGCATAAGAGCACAAGCTTGCCTGGCACTCACTAACAGTGTCTGCTAACAGGGCGCTGAGCTATGGTGTAGCTGGGTGGCTGCTGGCTGGCTCCTGGACTCAGTAGCCACTGCCACTGGACTCCAAGCTTCCTGGCCCTCAATCCTCCTCACCTGCATGGGATTATGCACAGTGTTCCCAGTACTTCATGTATTGCTCTCTGGGTTGTGTCTCTAGCTCTTCTGATAGCAGCTGAAGCATTTACTGACAGGAAGGTCACCAGTCTGGGGTGGCAAAAGGGGCAGGGAGATGTGGCGTATATTTCCAGTGTCCCAGGCCATTCTCCTCTTTCTTCTTTAATGTCATGCTCAGCACACTTTTTGTGGCCAAGGGTAGCAGTTTTTTATTATCCTTTGTTTTAATTTTATATTGTGCTAGGGTTGAAGTCACCTCCTCCCCAGGCATTTCCTATTCCTGCATTTCTGCAGTGGCTCTGAACATGGCACCTATTGCTATTACCACCATCAGATACCCAGGGGAAAACCTTCAAGTCTTAAAATTCCTGAGGCAAGTATGATTATTTGATAATTAGAGAGTAAGTGGTGACTCAAGGCTTAAATTTGAAGCTCACTTTGATGACCTGGAGCAAGTCTCTGGCCTCATTTTTTTCACGATGTGTAAACTTAATACTCTTCCAGTGTGTTTGCCCAGACAGACTCTACCAGATCTTTTTTTTTTTCCTCTTTGGGGAACCATCTAAGTATAATTGTAATGCAAAACCAAGTAGTTCCATAGAGCCGGGAGAGACCTCAGCAATCAACAGGCCACCATATACAGTAATAAAGAAAAGAATAAATATTTGAAGAAGGTGAAAAATGTTAAGTTTAATTTGCCTCCATTTGTACTTCTCCCTTTGGACTGCATGATAGGAGGCTCCTGTTTCTTATTTAAAGAGGTAGAATATTTTAGGGAGTTTGAATGCAAAAAGCTGACTTATTGGACTACACTTCAAATGTCACCTCAGAATCTGACACTGTGCAGCCATGACTAATTACAGCTGGAATATTTCACAGTACAGCAGTCATAAAGTTATTCCTTAACACTGGAAAGTTAGATGAATAAAAACATTTAAAAATATTAATGTTCCTGCATATTATGGATCCCTCTCTCCAATGGCTGAAGGCAAAGTAGGAATGAATAAGAACATATGCTGGTATTTCTCCTTTGAATCTATTTTACCAATGTCCTTTAAAAATCTAGACATTTCCAAGAAGGTCTTAGATGGAACTCAGGACAAAAACCAAAATTGCTTTGACATTTTAGAAAAATCCTTTTGAAGTATCCAATTTTCCCCATGTTTTTAATGCTGTTTTTACAGCTCTTTACAAGCCTTATAACCTTGTGGTACCTTGCTGACCTCTCCATCAGTGGATAATTAAAAGGCCATCAAGTTCTCATTGGCTGTGACTGACAGATGTCCTTTTAAACGCATGGTTGCTGGGTAACAAGACCATACACTGCATTCCTTCCTTGAAATATTTGTCCTATTTTTTTAATATATTCCTGCCAGTAAGTGTGTCAGCATTCAGCCAGTGTGCTGGGGGGCAAAATGCTAGCTTGAGCTGTTTTTGTAATATGTGGTGCTTTCTAAAAGGAAAAATAGCAGAACAACAGAAGAGCTTGTATACATTGTGTGGTGAAGGGGTGTATCAACTTGACTTTCACTTTCATACCATATTTTGCTGGCCAAATTGTTCTTTGAATGGAAATGCTTAAGGACTTTTGCTGCCATTTAGCAGTTTGTCCTCTTGAAAAGCCACTGAAATTGAAAGCACAACAGGGTATACAACAGTGTGGCCTGACATGTCTGAATGACCTTTTGGATCAAAATAAAGGATATTTAAAAGTTCCAATTTCTTGTGATGATGACCAATGTATTGTGAAAAATAAGAAAAATAAAAGAAAGAAAGAAGGCGAAATCAAATGGCAACCATGCAGAGTTTAGCAAGGATTCTGCAAAGACTGTTTAAAGTCTCTTGGGTGCACTCCAAAAGCCCTTGAAATACCCCCAGGTCCCCCCACTACATCCTAACAGCCTGCTCTAGAGCTCTTTGTGTGCATATCTTATGATAGCCTCTGTTTGGCTGACTTTTCAGGAAACTTTGGTCCAGTTACTGAAAAAAAAGAACAACAAACAAGCACAGAGAAAATTGAACAAGCCCAAAAATTAAAAGGCATCTGGGGACAGACTCTGGACTTTTTCAAATAATTGGGAATTTTAAAAAAAATAGAAAGAGGTAGAGCTTTGTCATGAGATGCTGCACTTACAAGGATTAAGCAGCTGACTGTTCATCTTTATACTAGTAAAGAAGAGAGAGAAAGAAGCACAGTATTTGTTCCAGCAATTCCCCCAGGACTTTTTTTCTTTTTCATAGATGTTTTGCTCTCAAGGATTGTTTTTCTGTATTTTGCTCTACCACTCAGCCAACTAAATGAACTTGTGAGAACAAACTACACAGTGAATAAAGGCTGAGTACTGAATCTGCTAAAGCATCCAGCAGATAACAGGATTGGATAGAGTTCCAGCTTCAACCGCATCATCATGAAAAGCATAACAAAATGATAGCTTATTTCTGGCATTTTCTGTTTTAGAGAAACTCAACTTTGTGACTTTGATGCTAACACTCTATTTGATCTAAATAATAATATGGAAATAAACATCATATTGAGAGGGAGAATGGGTAGGAGATCAAATGCATTTGCATACAAGGCGTATCTAGTGTACTCATCATCATCTAATATATACTGTGAGCTAAATTCTTTCCTCAGATACAATGGCACGAGTCCAGATCAATTTTATTGACTTTGATAGAAGTAATCTGGATTCACCATAACAAATAAGAGGATGCAGGATATTTCTATGCAACAGCTTCTTTTGAAAATTGCCACTAAGTTTGTGTTATCTAATCAAGATCTTCTGTGAACGAACAAATTCCAAGCCATTTCTATCAAAAGCCTTTAAAAGACTTGTTGTTTATTTGCTTATAATCAAATAATTTGCCAGGAAACCAACAGATAATGAGAAAGCCTTCTGCAGGAGGAAAAAAATACTTTACAGCATTAATGAATAAATTTGGGGAATATATCTTACTGAGGACTGCTACCCTGCTTCTGCTCTGAAGAATACTTGCCATGATCTTCAGGGGCAGTTGCTCTGGAGCTGGGTGTTGTGCAGCACTCGGAAGAACACATTCTTCCTCCACATCTACAGTATTTTTTTTGCTCTCCCTCCTCATGGAACTGGTCTCAGATACTATTTTTGATGCTTCAAGTGCTGCAAAAACAGCTCAGGCCTTTCTCTGACCTTCCAGGGAGGGCTCTTCCAGCATATGGCAATGATTTGAGTCCTCCAGATGTTCTCAGGCCCAGATGAACATGCAGGCAGCTTTTGCCTGGTACTACCTGATAGTGGCTGCTGGGGAATGGCTGCCTGGAGTAGGGAGAGCAGATAACAACTTCCACAGCTGCTCTCCAGATCCAGGACGAGGAAAGTGAGGGATGAACAAGAGATGAGATGAGGGGGGTGCTGAAACCAACCGCTCTGCTCTGATCTTGCTGGTGATATATTGCAATCCGAATTCAAACACTGATTGTCTTTTGTCATTTCTGCATTTCTTGGTCACTAGGGGAAAGTTTGCACATCAAAATGCAATTTACTAGAACTTGCAAAGGACTTCAGATTAGTAAATGAACTCTGTATGGGCTTATTTAATTAATGTCACAAACATGAACTAAAAGATGATGTTTAGAAAAACAGTAACTAGTGTTGTGGGTATATGGGTGAATGATGTAATTGATTCCAGATTAAGTTTTTCAAGTGAAAATGTCAGTATTAGTGAATAGAGCCTCTGTTTCCTCGTGTAGTTTTAGTTAGGAAAAGATTGGATGAGGGAACAAACTATCTTTGTAGTTACTAAGACTGTGCTGATTTTACCTTCTGCTAACCCAGGGTACAAAGGATCCAATTTAAATTCTATCTCAGCTTTAGGGAAAGTGAGCTTTTATCTCTTGTAAAAGTGACCTAATCCCAACATTGCTGGTGTTTTGCTGAGAAATTCCTTGGACTGTAATAATTTCTGTTCCTAAGGCTGCTCAAATTACCTGAGAATTGTGCTACTGTTTTAATCTAGCAAAAAGAGAAGCAGAACAGGAGGTAAGGTTGCACAGTAGAAGTAGATGATGGTCCATTACTGGAGGGGTGGTTCAGGTATTTTTACTAAAGAAGTAACAGTCCTCAGGAAACTAGAGAATTTCTTCATATTAAAAAAGCCAGACTTTAAGTTCTTAGTCTAAGCTACTGAGATGGAGGTTGTAATGTTCCCTGTTTACATACCCAGGCTTTGTTAAGAGTTAAAGGCTGGTTGGTTTAACCTGAAAAAATTCTAATAGTTTCACAAGTTTTGGCTTGCAACAATTTTTTTTTCTATAAGAAATGGCCCTTCTAAGAAAAAGATTTTCAATCTTTTTGTTCCTGGTTTTACTTCACCAATTAACTGAACAAAAGGTTCTAAAATCACCAGGACACACAGCCAAAATCTTGTCTCTGGTACCTGTTTTTTTCCCTTCTGCTGGCAAGGAAAACCGATGAATTTTTCTTTCTTCCCCTTTCATTCTTGTCCTTACTTGCCCTCTTTTACCCCTTTTCTGGTTCTTCCCTTCAGCTGTATTATTTGAGGTTTATTCATCCTCTATTTTCCTTGCTCAATAAGAGCCTTCATGCTTTCTGGGCTGCCAGCATCAAAGGGGTTGTAGCAGCTCAGCAGAGCCTCAGGAGAGCAGAACAAAGACTTCAGGGCTACAAGGATGCTGCATGCAATGAGCTTGGGCCAGCTCCACTGCATCAAGCACAGGGATGAAAAGGACAGCTGCTTCCCAGAGACCAACCTTCCCAGGGCTCAGCTTGCACCTGAGTAAAGTACTCAATTATGCTAAGAATAAAATATTCTGGATTTACATTTCTTTCTGGTTCATCCCCTTATAAATTATTTTCCAATTACAGCCTTGGAAGCTTTTGTTCACATTCTACTTCTACAGTCAGTGGAAAAGAAGACAATAAACACATCCGTTGGTTTTACTCCATTGTGCTTATTTAATGATGTGACTCCAAATGGTCCAGTCCTTTGGGATGGGCTTTAAGGGATTCATGTCTCTGCAGAAAAGTTACTGATTTCATTTTCTGCCCTTCCTGTGGAAAAATGGGGACTACTTCCATAGGAAATGGAGTATGAGCTATGTCCCAAATGATGGTGTGTTCACAGAAGAATGTCTTGAGGACAATGCCTTGTACTCTGCATCATGCAGAAGAAAACCTCGGGTGGGTGTTTTACCATGAAGATCTGCAGAAGTATGGGGTCATCATTATGAAAAGCTTCAAAAAGGGATAGATAGCAGGGTCTTCATAACTCTGTGTCTCTCTCTTTCTGTGTTGTTGTGGTTGTGGGTGGTCCTTGGCAGGGGAAAAAAATACTGAGGTTTCATTGTCTCCCACATGTATGATGTCAAAAGGCCTACAAGAACCAAAAGGAATGCTTTCTCCTCAGACTCTGTTTGACCCAACAGGTTCTAGTTCTCCAAGATGGGTGTGCCAAGACCTCAGTGGGAGCAGGAGAAGGAACTGAAGTGCCATGTCCCACCTTTTCCTTTCTTGGAGCCATAGGAAGGATTTGTGCGTAGAAGCTCTCTATGAGAGAAGGAGTAGAAGGTGGGAATCACAGTCAGCTAAAACAGAGAACTATGTTATAAAAAGCTCCTTTTTCAACCATCATCCACCATAAATCTTGGATATAACCTGGGGTAGATTTCACCAAGCTGTGGAATAAACACCATTGAAAACAATTGCTTCTACAGAGAAAATGACATTAAATATTTCTTCTTTTAAAAATTAATAGAAAAGAAAGCACTTTCAAAAATTTAATAAACTCGACAAAATTAAGGAACCTTTATGCAATTACAATATTCTTTCAGTGTGTGCTGTTCTTCTGCAACTTTACTTTCTCGTATTTGACCCAGGAAGCCTTAGAGATACATAATTCAGTGGTTGTTTCCTGTGGTGCTTTAGACGCAAACACAGTGCAGAACTGTGACAAAGTAAGAGGCTGTAAGGTTTAATAGAAGTTAAGAGATTCATGTAAGTTGACAGGGATACAAGTAACCCAGATTCTATCTGGCCTGTATTCAGATTCAGCCTCTCAGAAGATAAGATATCTACATTTTTTCAGATAATAATCACTAAAAAAAGAACAGTTAATGGCTGTACTCCTCACTATTCCTGACAAGAAAATGCCATGAAATCTGACCATAAATCAGAGAGTATAAAACATGTACATAAATAATAATAAAACAGTAAGTATAACAGGACAAATCCAAATTTCTACTTATTAGGTAATAATATTTTATTTGGTGTACAGATAGAAGTGTGTTCAGCTCTAGGCACCCCAGCACAAGAGATATATAGAGGTACTGGAGAGAATCCAGTGAAGGGTTGCAAAGATGATGAAGGCACTGGAACATCTAATCTGTGAGGAAAGACTGAGAGAGCTGGGACTGTTCGGCTTGGAGGAGAGATGGCTCAGGGGGATCTCATCAATGTGTGTAAATATCTAAATACCTGACAAAGGGATGAAAGGAGGATGGAGCCAGACTCTTCTTAACGGTGCCCAGCCACAGGACAAGAGGTGATGGGCAGAAATGAAAGCTCAGGAGAGCCTGTCTGAATGTCAACATATGCTTTTTCACTCTGAATGCAACTGTGCACTGGCACAAGTTGTCTGGAGAGACTGTGGAACCTCCAACCTTGGAGATGGTTGAAACCTGTATGAAAATGGTCCTGGGAAACTGCCTGTAGGTGCTCCAGTTTGATCAGAGAGATTGGACCTGATAGCTTCCAGAGGTCCCATCCAACCTGAACACTTCTGTGGCTCTGTGGAGGGAATTATAGCTGTGCAGCTCATTGGAGCTGAACTGCAGACAGAGTGGTGGTTCAATGAATGAGTGGAATGCTATGAAAAATAAAAGGCTCATTTTCTAGTGAAGCCAAGCACACCTTTTCCAGCCTTTTCTTCACTGAAACTAAGATTGTTTAGTAAAGCCCAATCTTTAGAGCATTTCTTCCCCAAAGCTGAAGAGTAGCATGACAGATGAGGGTGGCACTATTTGTGGAAGATTATAGTTCATACAGATGAGAAATTTTACACCCTGAAACATCATATTTTGTCTTGTAAGTAATTTCTATCATTGTTGCTTTCATAGTGAAAGGTTTGCAGGGGAAATGTTGAAGCTGAACGCTTACCATTTTGTGATGCATCCTGAAGAAAAATCCTGAGCTGTTAGCCAATGCCTCCCAGCTCTGCCTTGCACATGGACAGCACTTCAGCCATTCTTCCTGCTCTCAAGGGTATCGTTTGCACAACCATTGGCTTCACTGCATTAACTTACTCTTGCAATATGCAGATGATTAAAGTCTGTAAATGGAGGTGGAAACCCTGGAGATAAGGAAAAATGGTGGGATTTTCTTCAGAAGCATTTCTTCTTTTATGCAGGCTGTAAAAGAGAGACACAGGCCATACATAGTCTGAGTTGTCTGAGGGATGTCATGGTCCAGTCTTCTCTGTGCTTCTGCTGGGAAAGCACCATCCAAACAACCCATAAACTGTCCTGAGTTTTCCTCCTATTTCTGGAAACCTGTTTATTGTGCAAGAGACCACTTTAAAGATTTCCTCAGTCTCCATGTGCTATATTCCTGCAGCAATATAAAAGACAATTATTCCAGACCCGAGGTGGGACAGGAGCCTAGTAAAGGGGCCTGGATGAAGGTTGGAGATGCACTCTCTACAGGAAAAAGAAAGATCCAAACTTCTGTTCACTCTGATCATCTACCCCTACTGTGTGGGTGCCAGGACCTCTGTCTGCTAGTACCCGCTTCATGGGTTTCATAAGGAATGCCAGAATATTCAGGAAAATTATATTTGTTGAGTACCATATAATCATAGCAAGGAGGAAGAACAAGCTGAAATTTTAAACACAAGATTCCCAAGTTCTTTAAAAATCAGATTTTTCTTTTCATCCAGCTGTCTGCTAGATTTTGCCTCTATTTGAATTGGAAGCAGAAGAAGTGTGATTCCCTACACTGTGGGGTTGCAATTGCGGGATGCTGTGGAATGAAACCCTATGGCCAAGAACACACTGTGCAGTGTGAAGGACTGAGGATGTTGGCAGTTCTCACAAATGAAATTGTGACTGGATTCCAGTCAGGTGGTGCATGGCTTTGACAATATTTTTAAAGTATGATGCTTTAAACAGAAAGCTACAGGTTACCTGGAGTGAACTGTAAATTTATACATTGAAAAATAAATCATTAGTCTTGTACCAAGATAAATAACAAAAAGAAAGGGTTAAACCTTTGACATTTTGGGCAATATTTTGCCCTTAAATTACTGTATAAGGGTGCTCCTCCTGCATCTACAAGAGCACCAACTGGCACATTAGAAAGTGCATATCATGGATGTTTTTTTCACAGAAGCCTTTTTCCAACTTGATCACAAAAGGAGGTTTAAGAAGCATAATGTCACACAAGAGAAAAGGGCATCTTATGAGCAGCACCTGGAAACTGAAAATAGGCAAGGGAGAGTAGGCACACAAGGATTTTGAGTGGGATATATGATACCTGATGGTGTACAGCCTAAAGGTTAATCTAGCCCCTTATGTTTTGAATATAAGCTGTTTTGAAATATGTGAATTAAAATTACATAAAGGATCCAAAGTTTAAACACCCCCCCAAAAAAAAAATCCCAAAAAACCCACCAAATCCAGCAGCCTTAGCTTAATAATGGTCAGATAACAGATTTTGTTATCAATTTGATTAAATAAAATGTTGTTTCATGAGTTTTCTCTGTCTGGTTTCCACCTGACATACCAGCACATTTACCACAGAAGCTCCAATAGCACAAGCTGGTCTCATTTATTGTATTGGCTTGGATTATGGCAGACTTCAAATCAATTCCTGATTCAGTTCTAGTTTTCTATAATCAGTTCATGCCTGATTTCTCCAAAGGATACTTTGAAGCGATAGTACAATGACACTTCCTTTGTCTGATGTGTCTGACAGTATTTGGCACTCTTCTCTATCTCACACACAGTCTGGTCTTACTAATAAAAATAACAGCCAACCATTCTATCATGTTCCTAATGCTGATGAAGGAAATCTCTAAGATGCCATTGTAACTGAAGATAAATTATGATCATTACAAAGAACAGAACAGATTTTCCCCCTGCTTCCCCTGTCCCCAGCAAAATACATTTTAGATTCACCAAAGCTGCATTTCAGTGGATCACAATATAGGGTCCATTCAGTCTGGAATGAGTGTTTGCTGCAAATCCTCTAAAGCTCCAGTGACATTTGCCTGCAGGCAAAGACTATGGACATCAGAGACAGCACAGGCCCTGTACTGGCATTTGCAAAAATAATAGACTATCCATCAGAACAGCAATTTTCCTCACTCCAGGGTCCCAAGCTGAGAAGAAGTTAGTCCTACAGGCCTAAGGGAAGCTGCAGAGCACAATGGAGTTCACACCGCCACATGATTGTTATAATTCCATGAGCTGATAAACACTGTTGTTGTTGATAACCATCTCAGTTTCTGAAGAAATATTATAAAGTGAGCTCAAGGCTTGGCACTGAAAACATTATTTATTTTTTGCAGAGGTACTACATAGCTTTATCTGTTTTGCTTTTGCAAGTGCTAAATTAAACATGACAAAGGCAGAATCTTGAGCCCTCAGGCATCTATGACAAAATGCAAATTTCCTGCTGCTTAGCTACAGCATAACAAACTCTTTGTTGGGAGCTCCTCACTCTGTAGAGAATACAAAACATTTGATCCTCTTTCCCTTGATGTCAATAGGGCTTTAACTTCATAGACAGCAGAGGCAGGCCCATAATAACCTTGTTTGATCAAGTTATTCCTAACAAATTTTAGCATGGTGTGATGAGGTTTCTCTGCCCCTGGAATACCTCAGATGTTCAGGAGCTGTCCACAAGGCCAAGACAGTGGTTATGGACAGAACTGCAAGGCTGTCCAATGAGATGCATAACAAGCAGCTTAAACTCCAGGAGCAGCACTCTTAATTGCTCTTACACCCCAAGTGCCTCATCATCACTGCTTCTTGTCTTTGCTCCATCTAGCTGCTTTTTGTCTGTCCTCAGGAGAGAACAGAGGGTAAAAGGAGTGAGTTTGGCAACAAAGTCACAGATTCATAGTCTTAGGAACAGAAAGATGAGAGCAATTTCCTTCTTTTCTATCAAAACTGAATGTTCAGTTCATGTCTTTCACCATGGTCAAGTGGCACTACAGGATATCAAGCCCATGGGTTTCTGGTTTATTTTTTTACAAAATTTATTCATGATCTTTATGCATGTTTAAATTATTTATCTTGGATATAGAGCTGCATGAATCCTGGGCATCTTTTCTTGCTACTCATGTACTGAAACATATGGAATTGCAATGTTTGGTGGGTTTTCTTGCTTTGGATTTAAAAATTATATTTGGGCAATATTCCAATACCAGCATTTATTAATAAAACCCATAACCCTTTGAGTTCTAAAACAGTTTAGCTATCATTATTTGTTGAGTTGACATCAGTTTGCAAAAAGTTTAACTCCAGTGAGACAGGCTCTTTGCTTGTTTGGAATGGCTCTGGCTGCATATTAGTTCTGGGCAGCTGTAGTTCCTGAAAGTTTTGACCCAATAGATTTATATTGGTCTATTTGGTAAAGCTGGTGAAATGGAAAATATGCATCTTTTGTTCAAAAGCTTTTTTCTTTTTTGCTTCAGTTTCTTGCTTCTTGTATGACTCTTATTATGTGATTTAAAAGCTCATCACATCATATGGCAATAAATGCCTTCAGCAAATCCATATTTTCTGGGTTTCGTGGTTGCTGAGCCATGGCAGATGCTTATGCAAAGCAAATACTGAGAATGTAAAGAAGACATATCATAAACAAGAAGTTATTTTTGCTGTAGAATGTGATTTTTTTTTTTTACTCCATCACATTGGAGGAGCTACAGACACACTAAACCAGAATGTACTTGGTCAGCAAAGGTGATGCAAACATTGGTTGTCCATTCCTGTTTAGCTCCAATAGTTTGCTAGGTGCATTAAAAAGCATGGGTTTCAGTGTGTATTGGAATTCCAGCGTTGGATATCCATGATCCTATAGGCTTTTCAACAATAATACAGTAGACTGAGGTTTCTTCTTTTTGTTTGTTTTGTGTCTATTTGCTAATACTTTGATGAAAACAAATGTTGGGTGAACTATTGTTTGGATTAGTCTAGTTTGCTATCCAAACTCAGCAGTTACCTTCCAGTGTGTGCCTCCAGGATAAATATTCTCTCTGTATCACAAGGTACAGCACAGAATGCAACCACTGCAAAAAACAAGAAACTGTACCTAAACCTTACCTGTGAGCATTTGCCATAGATGCTGTTAGAGCAGGGGCTGTATCTTCAGAGCTTCTTCATAATGATGATCACTTTTTGCAGAAGGGGAAGGGGAGCATGATTTACACAGCTAAGGTGGCTTCTTTCTGTGACCTCCTGTGGCCAACCACCATGGGTTCACAGCTGGGTTTTCCACAGCAAGTCCTGCCAATAAAATCCCAGCTTATTCAATCACATATTCAAGAGGCCTTCATCTTTCTTTTAAAGCAAAATATTTCTAGTCTAGCCTTCTAAAGAGAAGTTCAAAGCTCAACACTGCTTGAATTGTCAAAGTTTTAAAACCAGAGAGGAAATAAAAAATACAAGCAAAGAATTTGCCTCATGGTTATAGGTGTTTGGAATTGGCAGTATTAACAGCTTTTTACTATTATTTCGAGAACAATGATGAAGAAATAGCTGAACACCTCGAGATTCTGAAACTAGAAAGATTTACACAACTGTGTGTCCCCCTTTGATTGTGTTGATTTCAATGCCTTCAGCTTCAGTCTGGAGATTCATTTCCATTTCTGGTTGCTCCTAGGTCTCCTGCACATTGTTCTCATCCCCAATAGCCTTTACTGCAGTCATTAATGTCCACATAAATGCCACTAGTCTCATCCTGCTAAGGCTATGAGGAAGGAGAGATGCAAACATAGGAACTGCCTCAAAATAATAAGAGGTTATTATTTTGAGGTTTCCTTTCAGAATCTAAAAGCTCTTGGCCAAGCATAGATTGAAGAGCAAAAGGAGTGTGACTATTGCATTCATAAAATGTGCTTTCTGGTCTATTTCCTCTATTTAGTCTACCAACCCCAGAAGGCTTGAAATTATTCTTGCCTTTCTTCTTCCTGCTTTTGTTTTTTAAAGAGGAATCCAGTGGCATCTTTCTTACAAGAAGTCAAAAGGACAAGGAAGGGAATGCAAGTGATGCCAGCAAATAAGCCAACAATAATCAGGGGAAATGATCTTGCAAAGAGGTTGTCTCCTGTCTGTCACCACTATCTGTGAGGAAGAAAGCAGCACTAGCAGAAAACGACCTGCTAGATTGTTTCTGCTTCTAGATCAATAAATAAAGTCTCTACAGTTCCCCTGGAAGATATCCTGCTGTCATTGCAATCTGACTCTAACACATTCAAGTCAAAGTGAGATTAATATCTAACAGCAGCTACTTAATCATGAGCAACAACAACAGTCACCCTGGCTACATTTGGATCAGGTTTTTAAATCACGGAGCAGATAGAGCTGCTGAGCTTTTCATCCAGAATGCAAATTAAAGGTAATTTATTAACATGGTGTCAGATCTAGAAAAACAAAGAGCTATCTGTTTTTTTTTTACTTCCACTGTAATGTAGAAGATTTCTGCTTAAGAGGGATACTTCATTGCACAAGGTAGAGGAAAGGTAATTGTTCAATGCCTTGGACGTGTAGAATCAAATGTAGTAAAATCCACAATTAAAATAAATCCTTGGTGTCCTGAGTTTTAGCCCAAAACTCTTCACATGATGATTTCTGTTGACATTGGTAACTCTTCACATGATGATTTCTTTTGACATTGGTTGCTTACTCCCTCAAAGAACTTCCTGTGCAGCAAATCTTGGGGGAGGAAAAAAGAAGGAAGGAAGGAAGGAAGGAAGGAAGGAAGG
>VZDJ01007755.1:7423090-7478815 GCA_008694505.1 Cyanoderma ruficeps
AGAAAGAAAGAAAGAAAGAAAGAAATGCAATTAGGATTCTATGTGGTTGCATATGTGGAAAAAAAAGTTTTTGAATCTCCTGGCTGTTGACTTGTGTTTCTTTGTTTAAGGTTAGAATAAATAACCCAGAGAGATCTGAGATTCTTTCGTATCTCAAATCTTATTAATGCAAAATTTCCAGGACAGTTGATCTGACAGTTTTGTAGGATTATTTAAATAAAAAAGCTGAGAAGTTGTCTTTTTAAGCTTGTGAAGAGATTTGTATCTTTCACTGCTGAAGAATGTTGATGCCAAATGAACACAGACTAGGCTCCACAAACAAAATTTAAATCTCTCTGGGGAGTATGAATATTTGGCACCTAATTTGGTCAAGATATCTATTTCTGGTTCCTCTTCAGAGGGATTCAAATATTCAAAGTCACAAGTTACTCTGACTCACTCTACAAACCCTCTCTCTTTCCATTACACTTGAAGGTCATCAATAGAGAATAACTTAGTTTTTGTATCCAAGTGATATCCCCAACATGAGGACATTCATATGATACACTTCTTCTTTTACTCAATTTCCATTTTTTTTTTTTTAATCCTTTGTAATGGCTGGGTAATATAGCCACTTTTTCAATCAGATAATGGGTGGCCTATTCAAACTTGTTCTGTTGCCCAGTAGTCTACCTTTATTTTGGAAAAAATGACACTTTGCACACACAGGAGCATCTGGGCCATCACTGCATCAAGTAGAGACATCTGGGAAAGGCTGTAGAATAATTTACCAATTAAGTGATTGCTAAGGATATTGTATTTTTTATAAGTAATGTAAAAGAACAAAAACTGATCTGGAAGCTTTTTTTTTCATCTTCACTCTTAGGAAGTTGTTGTTTTGGTATATTTATATGGCAATGACCTGTTTAGTATATTCTTTCACATTTTATTCTGGTTTTGTGGTTCTTTGGCAAGTGATTGAGCTCTTTTTTACATCCAGCACAAGTTTCAGTTGCCATCTACCCCATCAGTTGAGTTTATGGAAACGATAGCTGGAGAATTTGATAAGATACTCATAGGCTGCAAAAAGCATTGTGTCAAACTGGAAGTTAAGCACTAAATTAAGGAATGCAAGCTGCTTTCACAGACTGAAGAGAATTAAAAACTGAAAAGAAAGAACTAATTAGAGAGCAAATCGCAATCAGAATATACTAAGACTAATGTCAGTTTTAAATTTCACTATGGGGTGGACTCAAATTTAGAATTGATCCCAGACAGGGCAAGATGATTCATAATAATCTTGTAATATAGAGTTCTCTTTAAATCTGGACAGATTCCATGCATTGTTGCAACCCCAGAAATCCAAGTGATAAAAGATGCACCATGTTTAATTGGAGTTGGCAGTTAAACAAAACATAGCAATGCTGTCATATTTAAATAGATGTCATTTTAAATGATTACATGGTAAAAGATTTCCCACTGTTTAACTGCAGATATTCTGCAAAAATAAAGAAAAATAATGACTCCTATGACCATGGGGCATAGATTGTTATTTTTTCCTTCTATTTACAGCGCAGACCATAGGAAGGAAATTATGCAAGAAAAGCAGCTCATCAGTTTTTAAGCCAGGGGTTTCAATTGCAAATGCAGTGTGACAGCAGACATTTTCCTCTGTCAAAACATAACAAAGTAGCTGAAAGGGAAAGAAAATGGGGCCTGCAAACAAATTGGTGATTCAGGAAAGAAAAAAAGAACAACAGAAGTAGGAGTCAGTGACCGGGAAGCCTGAGGTGCTGCTTTGTGAGATGAACACACACTAAATATGAGGGCTTGGCCAATGCCACGCTTTTGGTTTTAATTTGTTGACCAAATGGATGTCTGGGGAGTAGAACAGATGCACTCATTTCTAATGGTCTGCATCCATCCAGTCCACATCCCTTCTAATGGCTCTTACAGGTGATACAGGCTTTTAGAGACACAAGAACTTCAAACTGTCAGGGTGCCAGAAGGGAAGGGCAGCTTCTCATCTATACTGACATGCTGGGATTGTGTATATAGCACTTGCCTGGCAGAAGGACTGTCTGGGAATTATTCCCTGAAATTCAATCTTCTGTTTCAAATTACTCCTCAAGTGTTTCTTAAAATGCTTTAATGGAGTTCTAGAATCTCAGTAATATTTGTGGCCTCTTCAGTTGCTTTTTTATTTGTGAATAATACATGACTCACCATCAGTATAAATAATTACCTGGGAGCCTGAAACATCTATTTCTATCCAGATGATCTATTAGTTTCATTGTTTCTTTTTGTTAGCATCCTGCATACACCTGAAATGTTTATACATAGGCAGAAAAACTCATTCTTGAGCCAATTATGATGCAAATAATTGTTACTGGGTTGAGCAAAATCATGATCCAGACAGCCACAGGAAAAAAGGGAAATATCTTCCCTTTTCAATGAAGATAATTAATGTTCTAAGTTCTCCTTCAACAACATACAGTCAAAATGTCCCTCTGAAACATAAATCTCATCAAGAAGCTTGAATGCATCAGAGGGTAACCAGATTTCAGTCCAGGTAAACAGCAGCACTTCTAGAACTTGACACCTGATGCCCAATTGATTTGCACTCCAATACATTTGCACAATGCGGTAATGTTGTCAAACCCAAACATCTGATCATGTCTTTTTTCAATCACAGGACTAAAAAAAGGCTTATCCAGAGCTGCTTCTCCTTGCCAGTGGACAAATTACTCAGTTGCCAAATTTTTGAAAGATCTGATTCTTCTCAAAGATCTGAGGAGGGGTAACTCATCAAGGAAGAGGTCACAGTTTTATCCTTTTCTCCCTAGACAGGGCTGTGGCTGGGTAAGTAAGCTCCTTGCCTTGCTCTGTTGCCTACCTGGTACATGACAACGTTAAACAAATTTATTTTGTAATGTCACATTGTTATAGTCCAGCTGGTCTTTTAACAAGTGACAGAGGAAGAAGGTAAATGTCAAGCCTTCCCATGTCTGTGACAAAATTAGAAGCGTTCTGTAAGGGTTTACAAACAAAGTGTGTTGACCTAGTTCTCGCCTTGCTTGATGTGAGACTGCAGTGGCTTAGTTTACCTGAATGTGTGAAGAGAAAAAAAAGTCCAAAGAAACAAGCAGAAAGACAAGAATGGACTGAGATAAGCCACTTCTCAGCAACCACTGAACAGTTGTTAAAAGACAATGACAGGACAGGAAAATGCCTAGGGATTCAAAGATCTAAAAATGAAGTTAAAAAAAAAAATCTGGCAGACTTTAAAAGGGAGGTTTTTTTCCAAAAATAAATATTCTTTGGTTTAAAAAAAAAACTTTTTAGTTATTGAATACCCCTTACTTCTAACTTTCAAAAGAAGAATGGGCAGGGCAAACATGGTCCAGTGTGCTGTGTAAACACAACAGATAAACAGGACACTGAAGTAGAAAGAGATTTGAGAATCTCATCTTGGCTTCAAATGTAAGTGCCTGGTAAAAGAGAGTCTAATAAGAAAACAGAAGAGGTGCAACTGAACAACAATGGCCTGTAAAAATACTAGATTTGTTGGTACAAAACTACTTACTGCTTTTCAAAGGAAGGCTCAGACACCTGTGCCAGTCAATAGAGTGAAAAGGGATAATCTTTTACTTCATGATTTGAATCTGAAAAACTGGTATATACAAAGCAATAAAAATATTCTAGTGTCTAAAAAAGAAGTCTTTCTTACATTTAGTTTCTTCACTTTCTCACCCAAATGAGTTTATTAACTTATTTTATTCTAGTACACAAGTACATAACTCTTGCAACAAATTGAAAATGCAACTAAACCACAAATAATTACAAACCAATTGCTTTTCTTTCACAGGAGCCTTCTAACAAGGAATAATCATAATCGCAACCTTCATCTCCCACCCAAGTGACCTCAAGTATGACTCAGTCCAGTTTAACCCTCCTCCTCTCCATTGTCTGCTCAAACAAAGGAGATTTACAGTGGGCAGTCATAAGAGCCTGAAATAACCTGATATCCCTCCTTTGCTGCCTATCTTCTCCTTGTACTCTATCTTGAAATGAAGTCATAGTGCTACATTTGTGACATCCCATTCATTTCCATGGAAACAGATTACCAGTTCACAGGCGTTTATGGCTTCACTGCCACATAAAGAGAAGGAACTGATCTCTGTGAAAGAAAGCTCTCCCTGAAAACAGCAGCAATAGACGTGGTTTCTGATAGAAATAGACATATTATCACATTTCTCATTTCCCTTTAAATTCCAATTGACATGCCTGAAACTGGATGCATGGCTGCACTTACATCCTTGTAATTAGTGATACATTATTCATAGCGATTCATACAGCTCTGAAAGACATTATATCAAGGCTCCATTCTATCTTACTTCCTCTTACTTCTAGATTTTCATTTTTTCCTCTTACACAAGGTATTCAAGTCAGAGAGCAAGCATCCTTCTCCACCTTCCATCTTAATTTTGCTCCTGTCATCCATCTTAGCTTTCAGAATCCACTCCAGCATTATTCATCCGTCATGTCTTTCAAGGATCCTTCACAGGTTTCTATTTTAGTTTTTGCATTTTATGTCACTTATCCTGGTTTACTAAAAAGCAGTAAGATATTCAGAAAGAGGTAGAGGTCTGCCGCAGCAACCAAAATGAACTAGATTTTGCCTAGTTCCGTAGTTTGGAGTTTGACCTAAATCTTTCAGTCCCAAGGATTATCACCAGCAGTTTCCTTGGATTTCTCTTTCCATCTTTCCATCACTTGGTTACATTGCTGTAAATCAGGGCTACCCTCAGGCTGTTCTGATCTGCACTCAAGCTGCCACTTGCCCATTGAGCTATTTGGAAACATTGATGCTGGCTGCAGCACAGGCTCACTCCAACTGTTCATCCACATCTTTTCATCTAGAAGCCACAGGACACTGAATGGGAACAAATGTGAGGTCATTTGTCTTCATAATTGCTTATAAAGGACCTTGGTGGTCCTGTGCAAGTGTTTCAAAAATATCTCCCCTTCCCAAGTGACCCCAAACCAAATGGCCTGGTGTGAGCTACACCTGTGCTCTCCTTGTGTGCTTCTGCGCTATAAGAAGGTTTGGTTTTTTCTTTTTTTCCCATTTTTCTTGCTGCAGCTGTTCATGCTGTTGATGAGAATTTTGGCAGGGCAGGACCTGCTGTTGTTTAAAAGGAGACCCTAAGTGACCTACCCTCACAGTCAGGCTGTAGACAGGATAAGCACTTTCTGAGATCTGACAGAGACTGCAGAAGCAAGGGAGAAGAAAGCATTGATCTAATGAGTCTTTCATTTGAGGAAAGCTGCCCAGTGGGGAGACACTGTGGGATGACACAGAATCAAACAAGTGTCTGAGCTCCAGTTGAAGGCAAGGGAAAGGGGATGTTTATAAACCAGGAGAAGCTGCACAGCAGTCCCTCTGTCCTGGAGCTGAGCACACCTGCCCCTGAGTCATTCAGCAGGATGTAAATCCAGGGTGGTACTCTGTGATATTAAGTTCAAGGCAGGAGTGAAGTCTGGCTGTTGTGCTACCTGCCTTTTAGAGGGCAAGCTGCAAAGAGCTCATGGACACAGCGAATGCATCCAAAGAAAAGCAGTGAAGTGGATGAGGGGTCTGGAGCACAAGTCATATGAGGAGTGGCTGGGTGAGCTGGGGTTGTTTTATCTGGAAAGAAGGAGACTCAGGTAGGACCTTTTTGCTCTCTGCAACTACCTGAAAGGAGGCTGTACTGAAATCGGGATTGGTTTCTTCTCCCAGGTAAAAAGAAATGGTCTGTAGTTGTACCAGGGAAGGTTTAGATTGGATATTAGGAAAAAATTCTTCACTGAAAGGGTGATCAAGCATTGGAACAGATTGTCAAGGGAAATGGTTGAGTCATTATCCCTGGAGGTATTCAAAAACCATGTATGCATGGTGCTTAGGGACATGGTTGAGCGGTGACCTTGGCAGCACCAGTTTAACTGCTGGGATCAGTGATCTGAAAGATCCTTTCTAACCTGAATGATTCTAAGATTGTATGAGATAGACTCAAGGGTATGGAGGTAAGAATAGAAAAGTGGAAGAGCAAAGAAAGTCAGATATGAATGATCCACATATCTCCATTTGTTTCTCCCAGGAATGTGTATTTTAATGCACTCAGTACCAAAGATATGAAGATCTGCACCAAGTCAGAACACATTAAAATATTACCATCTATAAATTTTGGAAAACAACTTTAAACAGAAGAAGAAATATAGACTAAATTAATATATAGACAGAAAATATGATAGCAAATTAAGACACCATTTGGTTGGCATACTATTTATTAATATACTGTTGAGTTCTCTTCAGTGTAAAAGAGAGACCTCTGATCATAAAAATGTTCTCAGGGAAGGCCATGGCACTACTTGTGTATGTAATGATAGCAGGTTTGTGCTGTATTTTGGTAGCAGACTATCAGAAACCTTCGCTTGTTTTATCAATTAATTGATTATGGTTTATTTTTATAAAAGATTCGTAGCCAATTTAATATAAAGCAATTTTATTTCGCTATGAAACGCGATCTCGGACAGCCACAATAAAAGAGACATCTCCGATCTCGGGAATCGAATGTTGGGTGAATGTAGAGGCAGCCTCAATTGAGCTGAACTCCTCCTGTTCACAAACTCTGTGTCCTGGGGGACAGTTTTTATACAGTTTATTTCCCTTAAGGCAGGGTCTTCTGTCGATCTTTGTTCAGTTTGCATATTCATGTAACTTCTGTCTTGCATTTGGTTCTTCGAAGTCTCTTTCCAGCAGGGATGAGGGCTTGATTCGATTTATGGGAATCTGGCATTGGGATGCACATCTCTGTCTGTCTTATCACAGATGCATATGGGGTATTCATCTCTGACCAGCCACTTCTTTTCTGTTGTAAATTCAAGTCTTCCCTGGTGCCGTAAATTCGAGTCTTCCCAACCGCAAATCTGCCTCCTGCTTAGGGTTTTCTTACAGTATTGGATCTTTTAATTTCCAAGCATGGATTAATATATCATATATATATATATCATATATCACACCACACTAGCTTGAAGCACAAATTTATCTTATAACGTATACCACAGTCCCTACCCTTTTTCATGAACACATTAAATTTGTGCTTTTAACTTTATTACTTCTGATCTTTGTGTACAGACATGTGAGTGAACTATTCTTAACACATCTTGCTATTTTAGGTAACTATTGTAATTTCTATAATCTACTTCTCTTAGAATTCCCCTTTCACCAATGATACTTTTAAAATGATGATAATCTTTATTTACTAGTCATCTTCAAACTTATTGTGATTATCTCATTCTTCTTCTGATATTTCACAATATTTTGATAGACAATGTTTTCTTCTTTCACTTTTTTTCAAATGTAGCCAAAGCCTCTTCAGCTTTACTTGTTTTTTCTTCTTCTTCTAAGTTCAATATCTTAGACATTTTAGAGATTTGACCAGATCTTTCTGTGGCAAGTTTGGGGTCCGTGGGCAGAGCTGCAATCTGCATGTCTTGTACGACTGAATGTATTAATCGGATAAAACAAGGTATCAGTTGTTGACCTGAGGTTTTCTGCCTTTCTGTCTCTGTTCTAATATAGCCTTCTGTAAACAATGTTTATTCTTAGAATGTTTGCATTCTTCTTCTCTGAGAGAAGAGATGATTGATAGTCATGTCCACCATCCAGGTTAAGAGGTGGCGACCTCTGTAGCCAATCTCTGGACCTCTGTACAAATGTATAAAGTAGTCAAATTGTAAATGAAGTAAGAGAGTTTGTCCCCTCACTGCGATGCTTCTGGCCTGCTCTCTTTCTGTCCCTAAAGTGGGACACACCCAGCCTCGGCTAGCGACAATCAGACACGGTAGAAATATTACTCCAGAGATGGAATATAATATAAAGAATGCTGCCTTTTTCTACCAGGCTCTATAGGCCTTTTTCCTCACAAATCTAATATATGCCATCAGGTGCCTTCCAATCCATTTTTACTTTTTCTGGCTCCCTCTAGTAATCTTGCAGACTTTCTAAAGATTGGTAGGGGTTAGCTCCAGGGCTTTTATGCCAACACAACTCGATTGATTCAAACCAATCACAGGTATCTTTTTTTCCTTGGCTTTAATACTCAGCCGGGGGTTCTGGTTGCTAGATCTTGGTTTTATTGTTTGAATTTATAGCTAAGAATATACAGCGATTATGTACTACTACCTCATTGTATTTTTTCCCTTCTCTGTTAATACAAAATAGTATCCTTTGATTCAGTATCTATCCTTTGGACCTCTGCATTGTTTTTGAAATTCGAGCATTATCTCATTTTAAGAGTGGTTCTGGAACTAAACTCTCACCTTTCCATGGCCATTTTTCTGCAGGCTTGAGTCCCTCACAAATCTAATAGTTAGACAAACCCAATTTTGTGGCAACTTCTTACATTAAATCTATAAATAGATTCTGGTTAGAAGCAGATAGACCCCAGTCATTATATTGCCTTACTAATTGTTCATAGTGTTCACTCAGAGTCTTTAACTTCTCCTGTTCCATCCTCTTTTTCTTTGCTTCTGATTTTTGCCTTTTTAACTCCTGTGTTACTAGCTTCATTTTACTTTTTGGATCTAGTCCTTCTTCATTACTTGAAAAGCAAAAAGCCTTATCAAATTGCAGGCATATTTTATCATCGTCATCCTTGAGAAGGTTAAATATTATGGACTCATTGCTTATTGAGGATTTCCTGTCGTGTTTCAGGTTCTTTCCTACCCAATAAGTTTTCCCTCCCATAATACACATTTCCAGCTGTTTACTATCATAACAAAATTTGTTTACTTGAAAGTAGGCTACAAAGGTTGATTTTATTTTACTTCCTGTCCACACAGTTCGATTACATTGGTTACATGTTGGAATAGTTGGCATCCACCCGGTTTCTCTTTAATGTACTACATGGCTTGGTCTTTTCCTTTCAGTGGATGCAGGTGTTGACTGCCTGTCCTCAGGTATTGCTCTTGGGTTGGGGCATACTCTCCCCCCATCCAATTCACATAATTGGTAGTTGGTGCTGTTGAAGGTACAGTACCCCTTCTCTTTACCTGGCTGACAGTCATACTGGGCTTGGTAGGCTAATATTTTTTTTGTCACCTGCCTCTCCATTCTTTAATTTCTTTAATTCTTTAATTTCCAAGCACAGATTAATATATATGTCATATATCACACCGCATTAGTTTGAAGCACAAATTTATCTTATAACATCTACCACATTTATTATCATTAATGATTCATGGATGTAGCATGAAAAGTGCATCTTCATTTTGCTGAGCATCCTGGAAGCTTCCCATGACACCTCTTCACCTTATTTCTTTTATTAGACATTTCCATCAGCTGGTTTCACAAATGTCATAAATAATACGTGGCTTTGGTTCATCATAAAGCCATATTTTGAGACTGCATGCCCATGCTATATCATCTATACTTGTAGTTTCCCTATCTGAGGGGTTAGGTGAGTGGGAGAGAGCTTACACTATACTTAAAAGTACTTAACATGCATCAGTGTTCGGACCAACACTGAAAATCTCCTGACACACAAAACTTTTGGCAGCATGTTGTTTTTGAGAAAAAAATTCAAAGCTGTTGATGCTGTTCAGCAACTCCTATTACTTTACTGAATTTGCCCGGGGCAAGTGTTAACAGCAGTACTACATTACACATTGACAGAAACACAAAGGTGTACATTTTAAAATAAATAACCGTGGAGACTAATTTTGTCTCTTAACAGCAGCCTACAGTAGCATCAGACAGTAATACAGAGTGAATTAGCACTTGGCTCACCTGTTCAAAGAGGCTGGACATTGAGATGCTCTTTTTAAAGCCAGGAGAAACAAAGAGATCAAGAACGTTTCAGTCAGTGTTAATTCAGCTCAGGTACGTGCATTATAAAAGACTAAACCGAGGTTGAACTCCACATCTTTACTGCAGTACCTGCCATATTTTTCCAGAAACATGTTCTGAGAACTTCTTGCTACTCAAAACACCTTGACTGTCCATCATTAAGTATGAAAATTATCTGCTGTCACTCGAAGCATCTTCTAAATGCTTTTCTGTAAGCAGAAGGGCTTGATTTGCTCTCTTGTCTATGTCACTCATCCATGCAATCTTTTGTGACACTGCAACTCAGATTTTTTTTTCAATTCCTACAATTCACTTCCTTGAATAAAAGTACCAACATAAATTGACTGCTTTTGGAAACTGTTGAATATTTGTGGTATCTAGTTTACCCTGGGTCTGCCTGAATAATCCCTTTTTGGCCATTGCTCTCTCAGTTGAAGAAGTTTAGGAATAAAGAGATGTGATAAGGTGACTGAAACTACACAAAAGAGTAGAAGAGACGTGATCAGCCACAGCAGGGGAGGTAGGTGGAAGCCCTGCTGCAGCAGTGTTCCCTGGACAAACAGCAAAGTCTGTTTTCTGCAATGTACAGCAGTTTGTTCTCCAAATCACAGTCAATTCAAACTGTGGGAGATAAGTGCAACTGGTAAAATACTCGGCCAGGACTTTTCCCTATATGGGAAGCATTACATTTAATAAAAGGGTTTTTTTCATCCACATAAACACCTAAACAACAAAGACCCTTATGTTGGTAGGAATTAAACTGTTCTAGCTGCAATCTCTGCACTCTGGTGCTGTGGAGCTAATCCTAACGCAAGAGAAAAGATGCTGCCCTTTTACTTTATTCCCTGGGCAACCATCCTATATAAACAAACTGCTACCTCATTCCCATTGATGGAAAGTGGCCCTTACCAGTGATGCCAGAAGGGCACAATTGAGCCCATGCCAAAAGAACAAATGGTGTCAGCACATTTCTTAAGAATCCAGATGACAACATCACAACAACACATTAGCCTTGATATAGAAACACAAAAATTTCATTATAATTATCTGACAAGAATGTGCACAGAGGCGGGTTTGGTTTCTGGGTCATGAGGGGAACAATACATGTCCACAGCACAGACGGTTTTTAACCTGCCTGTCCTCTGTTCTTGGCTTTCCTTCCCTTTGACTTAAGTATTTGTCTTCCTGATGTTTTATTCTTTTCCCTGTGAGCTCCTCTCCTCAGTTCTTTCCATGACATCCTTTTCCTTTAACTTGGATAAATATATTTGCCAGGTCAACATCATCTTTCTGCTTCCTTTCATATTTGTAGTAACACCTATCTTTGTCCCCTTTCTTTTTTTGCCTTCTTTGATTTGTTTCTCAAATCTACTACTCTTCTTTTCATAAAGTATCCCAACACCAAGAGAAAAATAGTAATTGAACCTGATCTTTCTCATCTTACTTCCATTTCTAAACACAACTCTTTTCTCCCTCCCATCCTAAGTTTCTCTTCTACTTTTTCCTCCCCATACCTGCACTGTCATCGGAGCTCTTTCCCATGTCTTGTCACAATCTCCTCAAAGTGTTTTTTTCCCTTTTTTTATCATCAAGTATTTTCACTTTCCTAGTGCTTTCCCCCCCTCCTACTGCAAGGTTTATTGCCTCCCCCTTATTAAAAGTACTCTTGACTTCCCCTTGCTCCTTCAGCTGCTGTTCTATCTTCTTTCTTCCTTTCATCTCCAAGCTTATTGATTCCGTGATCCTGTGATCTCAGTTTCAGTGCCATCGAAGATGCCTTCTTCCCCTTTCATTCATCTTCAGACACACTTAATGTGTAATGTGTTCTAATCAAAATTTTAAGGAAAATACCTCATTCTTAGATATGCCCTTCACTTCATTGGGGCAGTTTCTTAAAATTGCCCTTCCTGTCACCAGTTGTTACTCTGGTGTTCCTTGGTCCTCTTACTCTCTTCAGCATATCTGTCAGAAGCATGTCCTTGCCTTCCCTCACCTCTCAGGAGGGATTCCAAATGTGTCTGTCCTTGCTTCCATTCTCACTCATCTTTATAACTTACCTCTGTTTAATCTTGTCAACAGAGCACAAATTCAATTATCCTCTCAATACAGATGACCTACAAATCTCTTCTCCTGCCCAAGACCTCTCCTTTAAAATCTTAGCTGAGTATCATTGTTGCACCTAAGTCTCATTAGCTGCAATACTGTTAATCCTGTTTGTGAGTTCCTCTCTGCCTCAAACATTAACTCTGTCCTCTGAAATCTCATAATGAGGTAGCACTTCCCCATTTTTTTATCAGTCAGTGTGATGTCTGTTAGCTCCCACTTCCAGCTGGTTCCTGGTATCGCTCTGTAGCATTTATTTATTATTGGTTACACACATTGCAATTTAATTTTGCTAGGAATTAAAAATGTGAGTATTTTTAGAACTAGATTTAAACTTGAACATGCTGAAGAGCTTACTTCCCAGCTGAGCAGCAAGCTATGTAGCATTTCGAAATAAATATGGTCTCTTTATTATAAGATATATATTAAAAATATGCATCCTCTGTCCTTTGAGATACTACATCTTACCAACTATCCAGTACAATCACTTATCATCATATCTCAGCCAGTTCAACAAAACTTTCTTTCAGAAATGCTTGACATTGTCCAGCTAGATCAGATGTCCACTTACCAAGTACAGAGCCCTTCCTTTGCAAACCCTTACCTTGCTGCCATCTCTGCCTTCCTCTTCAGATTCTCTCAGCCTACTGCCATGCTACCTGTTTTTGATTCTAATCAGCCCTGAGCACTTGCCCTTTCATCATCTCCTTGTTCAAATTTGACATGAACATTTCTATGCTGTCTTCTACACAGCCCCTTACACTCGATAGGCAATCCATAAGTATGTGCAAAGGATATTAATTTTCTCTAAAAGTCATATTAAAGCATTCCTCTCCTAAGCAGTCTTGGAAAAAAACACTGTAAAGCAGAGCTTCTGCTATGGTAAGGCTTCTGGCACAGACCAATGTTGTCTCATTGTTTGTCAATTTGTTGTTCTATTTATTGTCTCATGACCTATACTTGACTGATTTTTCTTTTTTTTTTTTTTTTTTTTTCAGGGATCATCTGTTCTGTTCTGGTACAGGATGTTACAAAACAGCATAGACAGCTACCACTTACTATTTGTAGGAACAGCAATTTTAGCCTGTTGTCCTGAAATAAACTGTCATCTTTTACTAGTATTATTCATCTTATGTAGGGAAAACAAAGAGCAGCAGGTCTTACAGCAAGTTAATTTACAGCCTCTGTTAAAGGAAAACCTGTTTAACTGATTTTTCTGCTGTTCTCAGCAGGCTCCCCAAGACAGCAATCCTGGGTGTGAAAACACTGTTGATTAGAGGCTGGTGGTGCATCTCCAGCCTCTGCCTCATGATGCACTCAGAGGTGAGGCAGACAGGTTTCTACCTATTTATTGTGCAATCAGAGGTGATGATTTAATCTGTAAATCCAGTGACTTTCACTTGTAAAATAATAAATAGATATTTAGAGAGAGAAATGTTGTTCATAGCAGTGAAATAGCTGGATATTAGCAGCAACATGGGTGCTTTTCTACAAGGGCAGCCAAGTGTACCAGAATCACCCAGAAATCATTAGTCTCAGTGTTTCCCATCCCACTGAGTTGGTGGTCTCCTGACATTAATTTATTGGGCTCTGTTCCAATAACTTGGATGACAAATGGCATTTTTTCAAATATGTGCACCACAATGATTTGGCAGTATTCCCAGCAGATTCCACCAAAGATAAGCTGCAGAATAGGAAAGATGGACCTGGATCTGTATTATAAATTCAGATAACAAGAAACATGATTTCCCCGAATCATTTCAAAGGATATCAAATAGCTTTTTTATTATTATTATTTAACAGCAAAAAGAAGACTGACTTGGTTCCAAACACTATTTTCCACACATATAGACAGATATTTATCCTCAGACTAGTACCAAAGATGCACTAGTACCAAAAATGTGCTACCTCAAGTAAACACCCACAGCATGTATTTCCCTGAACTGGTGATGATTCAACAGTGGTTGATTAGAGGGCAGAGCTGTGATGGCCTCCTTGGTTCATGTTGTTGAGCACCTCCTCTATGGGTAACTAGCTTTTGTTTGTATCAAATTAGAAAGTAGTTTTAAAAAATTATGAAAAAAAGTGAGAGAAAAGTTGCATATGTACCCATATGTGAAATTAGATCCATATATGAGATTAGATCTGTAGGATAAGTCTGTTTCAGTCATTTGCCACTCGGGCCAGCGTATTGGAAGGTCTAACATAGTGGAGTTCCAGATCAGTGCACACATACATTCTGATAAATGGTCTACAGAGATAAGAACTACAATGATAATTTGATATTCCATTGTATTAGTTACTAAAGTCATGCTTCTCAGCCCATCTTTTTGATTACCTTCCACCATAGCATATTTATAAATAATTCTGGTTTGTAGAATATATTTGAGATTTTTCCATCCATCCATCTATCTATCNATCTATTTATCTCCTTATTAAACACTTATCACATATGCTCGTTAGCTTAACATTAGTTTGACACTAGTTAAAAAACTAGCGTTCATTTTGGTGTTTCTCTGTAAGAATTTCAGTATGAGATATTTGCTGCTTGGGATATCATTCACTTGAGTTCATGCTAAGAAAGACAATAAAATTAAGTAGCAGCTGGTCATTAGAAGCTTATATATTTCATATTCAGTACACACATGCTTCTTAATCCTAAATAAATTATATTAATCACAATTTAATTATGTGGCTGCCCTATAAAATTAGAATTAGGGGCTAGAGCTGACAATGAAACTAGTCAGAGTTTCACCATCTGCAGATCAGGCTTTGCATGACCTACTGGGTATTTTTAAAATATTTTAATTATAAAAGTAGTAATCACCTATGGATATTTAAAACACCTCTGACAGTTGGCATTTATCCACAATTAATGGGTAACCAGGGGTCCCCTTCACTTGTCTGTGTAACTCAGTCATCATTTAGTGATAAACTGCAGAAAAAAATGTTTTCTTTGTAGAGTAAAAATAAATGGTGGCAGTTTTTGGTATGGAAAGATGCTGAAGACTCACATCTTGACACTGTCCCACACAACGACCCTATCTCTTCACTGGAGAGGTGCCAATTTGACAGATAGACCACTCAGTGGATAAGGAATTTGCTGTACTGTTGCAAAGTGTTGCAGTCAATGGCTCATAATTCCAGGTGGAGGCTGGTGATGAGTGGCAAGGCTCAGAGGTTGGCACTGGGAGACACAATGTTCAACATCTTTGCTGGTGACAGGGACAGTGGGGTCCAGTGCATCCTCAGCAAGCTCACTGACAACACCAAGCTGTGGTGCAGTCGACTCGCTGGAGGGAAGGGATGCCATCCAGAGGGACCTGGGCCCTGGTCTTGAGAGGCAGGTTCATGTGAACCTTGAGAAACTCAACAAGACCAAATGCAAGGTCCAGAACCTGAGGCAAGGCAATCCCAGACACAAATACAGTGTGGGAAGAGAATGGATTGAGAGCAGCTCTGAGGAGAAGGATTTGGGAGTGTTGGTTGACAAGAAGCTCAAAACGACCTGGCAATGTGCACTCAGCCCAGAATGCCAGCCCTGTCCTGGGCTGCATCAGAAGTGAGGCCAGCAGGGTGGTTCTGCTCTCATTAGACCCCACCTGGAGTCCAGCTCTGGGGACATGGACCTTTTGGAGTGGGTCTAGAAGAGGGTTAGGAGGATGATCAGAGGGCTGGAGCATCTGTCCTATTACAGCAGACTGACATAGCTGGGGTTATTCAGCCTGGCAAAAAGAAGGCTCAGGAGAGACCTTCCAGTACTTAATGCAGGCCCTACAGGAAAGCTGGAGAGGCAATTTTGACAAGCGCATGTATTGATAGGAAAAGGGGGAACCACTTTAAACTGAATGCAAGTAGGTTTAGATTAGATATAAGGCAGAAATTTTTTAAGAGGAGGGTGGTGAGGAAGTGGAACAGGTTGTGTGTGTTATGAAAGGTTGTGGATGGCACATGCCTGGAAATGTTCAAGGCCAGGTTGGATGGAGCTTTAAGGAACCTTGTCTAGTGGAAGTTGTCACTCCCTGTGGTGGGGTTTGAACTAGATGATCTTGGAGGTGACTTCCAACCCAAACCATTCTTTGATTTCATGACCTTTCATTAGAAACCTGGAATTTGCAAACATGCAGGATTTCACACAAGCTATTTCTAAGCAATGTTCAGATGCTGAATGTTGAAGTGGCAGAAGTGAGAGCACGTTTTCTGTATACTGAAGCTCTAATTCTGCCCTCAGACAAAATGCCCATTAATTTTCCTGAAATTTTCCTGAAGTGAAATTCAAAGGACTAGATCATGCCTCTGCATGCAATACCTGCATGATCCTTCATTAGCTTTGTGGCGTTTTTTGTGGCCAGTATGGGGTTTTAGCTTTAGTGGGAATGGCAGGTATTACTCAGGATACTCTGAGGGAAATGTGTCTTTCTGAAGTGGCAGTTACAGATGAGATTGCACGCCTTGAAGCATATCAGCTGGCAGTAAACACTTCAGATAACTGAAACCAATCCACATTTTCCACCATGTATTCAAATATGCATTTTGAAAGTGTAAAAATATGCGAAATAGGTAGACCTTAGCCGTTCCCCTTGTAAATTGCACCTTAAATGTTTCTGCCCAACTTCCCATGGTTAGCTGTCCTTTTATAGCAGTTTTGCACAACTTTGCCCGAAGTTTACTCCCACTTCCATTTGGAAATGGAACTGAAACTTGGAAAAACTAAGCTATGTGTGAAATATTCTGCAGAATTTCAGTAATTCCTGGTATGAAATGAACCTCACAGGTCAGGAAAAGGGTTCTCTTTCCCTTCACTGTGCACCATTATTTTTATTACCACTCCCTGATGAGTTATACATCTCCTTCTGAAGGCTTAACTGAACCTTAAATTAGCTTTAAATCATTTCTGTCTCTAATGAGGCGATACTGTTAAATTTCTGTATGGAAGGGAATATTCTCACCTCTCACAAACTTATTAAGAAGGGGAAACCAAACATAAAGAGGGAGGGAAGTGGTACAGGTGCTATTAGTTAATTTTTCTTTTTCCATTAATTACCCTGAGGATCTCCCTTAGGCCAGGCACAGCAACTTTAAGACCACCTAGTGACTGGAATAGAGAGGGAGAATACTAGTTAAAAACAGCTGAAAAACTGGAAACTAGGTACTTGGGATCATCTTAATATAAAATCAAGTGCATGGGCACAAAACATTAAATTGTACAGCTGGGGATCAATAATCCTCAGTCTTAGGAGCACAAAATAAATGGAGGCTCTAAGCAGGGCTACAGCATCATTCAGCAAGCACTTGGCAGCCATTTCCATTTGAGAGCCAGGATGTGATACTTGGGGAGCATTCCAGCTGCACATGACTGGTTTTATTTTTATGGCTTTGGCAGTATAGCTCCAGCAGTCTGCAACCCTCATTCTTCAGTTTGGTTGCTACTGCTTTGGTGGGTTTGTTAAGGAATCTTGCTTACTGCTTCCAAGTGCCCGGTGATCTGTCTTCAGTGAATATCAAAATTCTCTTACACTATCACTTCTGGTTTTGTCCCTCATGTATGTGACCATACAGCTGCCTGTGGCTGCTTACTTGTGCTCTTATGTTTTGAACCAAACACATTAATTAAAACACATCTTACTCAAAACATTGTTTTAAGCTGCTTACAGGGAGTCCATGTTAGATGGTGAGGTCATTCTGAGACAATGTTATCTAGCATTGGATTCTTGGCAAATTTCCTTGTTAGTTTGCATCTAGCAAACAGGCAGATCAAAAGGGAAAAGGCACCCACATAAATGTACTGACTAGTAAGAGATTTGGGATAACACTATCTTGAGGAAGAACACAATTTTCCTGAAAAGTATGACACTGCAACTTAAAAAACACATGAGCTGCTAAGCACATTTAAAACCTTGCATTTTCATGACACCAAGACACGATATAATTGCTATCCCCGGATCATGTGATGCAGCGTACTTCCATGACTTTTCATCTTTCACTCCAGTTTGATGGACAGCCTCAGGAAATAGTTCAGTTACATGAAAGAGAATTTGTGGTGCGTGCAGAAATGCATCCTTCGGATTTAAATGCCTATTACAAGGTTGCCATGGTTGAAGATCTTAGTTTTCCAGTTTTGTGTTAAGTGTTTTTGCAGAGTTTGGTGAGCATGTATTGGAACAGGAGCGGTTTGCAATGGATGTAGACAAAACTTGCTTCACTGTGAGGAGAAATCTGCACTGGAACACATTGGAACACATCGGAACACACAAGGCTGTGTCATCCCCATCACTGGAGGCCCAGCTGCAAAAAGTCCTGAGGTACTGGGCCTGCTCTCACAGATGGCCTTACATGGAACAGAAGGATAGACTAGAGACTCTCTGAGTGCCTCCCAACCTGAGTTACCATGTGATTCTTTGAGTCTGAATTGCTTCTTTGAGGTAATATTTTAGCAGCAAATCTCTTAGAATGTTTTACATAAGGCAACTGGAAGGACTTGCAGGAAAAGCACCACCCAAAAGTAGTTAATTGGAACCAAGGAGTAGTTAGAGATGAGAAGACTCTCTGTGTAAGGCAGGCACCTCTTCTCCCTTCTTCTTCCTGTTCATGGTTACTCCTGCTTACCATTTGAATTACTAAGGCATTTTCCGGTAGACAAGGTAGAGAAGGTTCACAACTACTAATTTAAAGATGGAGCTCAAGAAAGAGGTAATTTCACTTTGTATCAGTGTTCAAACAAAGCAAAAGCATTTAAGAAAGGGAAAAAAAATGACGAAAAACCCAATCATTCTTCTATTGTTATTTTATAGAGCGTTGTGATAATGATTTGCAACAGCTATGATCTGTGGGAGGAGGGTGAACACAATTGAAAGTTTGTTGCCAAATTTTATTGTTTTATGCAAAAGGATGTCTATGAATCTTAGCTCCAGCTTCAGTCATCTGATGGAGTAGAAACTCTTGTTTAGCTTTCCAACCTGTTTCTCCAGGGCCTAGATATGTGCTGTAAGATGCCCAAAAATAAGATCCATTCCCAGGCAGGACATTAATTCAAGGAGCAGCCATTAATTTACCTGCTCACTTTGTAATGTGAATTGTTTTCCTTTCTTATGTATATCTCCTTTCGAATTTTTATTAAAATTTTTATTATTATTATTATTACCACTTGTCTCAGCATCATCCTTGACTTCTTTTCAAAAGAAAATTTGAAATTTGAAAAGACACTGCCCTAGAGCCTGTGTAACTCCATCCACTGGAAGTAGAGGGAATTAGCTCAGATGGTAGAGTGTTCACCCAGCAGGTAAGAGATTGGGATGTTGGTGCTTGCATCCTACATTTTGGACCACTCTGTGGATAAGAAATTGGCTGAATAGTCATACTCAAAGAGTTGTGGTCCACAGCTTGATGACCAGGGAGCTACCAGCAGCAAGAGTGTTCCTCAGGGATTCATACTGGGACCAGCATTATTTAACATGAGACTGACATTTTACAAGGTCATGTAGAGATAGGATAAGGGTTAATGACTTTAAACTCAAAGAGAGTAGGTTTAACTTATAAGGAAGGAATTCTTTACTAAGAGTTTGGTGAGACACTGGAATAGGTTGGCCAAAGAAGCTGTGGATGCCTCAGCCTTGAAATTTTCAAGGCCAGGTTAGATGTGGCTTTGAGAACCCTGGTCTAGTGAAAGCTGTTCCTGCCTAGGGCAGGGGGAGTTGGAACGAGATGTTCTTGATGGTCCCTTCCAACCCAAAACATTCTATGAGTCTACGATTCTGTGATTCTATGAATTTGCATTAAGACACAGATATTTGTATATCCATAAGCTTTATGAAAATGAGGAGACACGAGACAGAGACTAGTTGAAAACCTTCCATAATGCACCCAACTATACATTTTGAATATCTAGTAACAAAAATGATTAAGAGCTGGCTTCCTTGGTGAAACAATCCTATGGACTAAAGCATTTTTGGCTACAGTGGGTTACTACCTCTTGTGCAGTCTGGTCATCTTCTGTCTCTCTGATCTCATGACCTGTGAAAGTATTTTACATGATTACTTTAGGTTAATTCCTCTTGTGAAGGATTTTTCACTTGCCTAAGTGCAAACCATTACTGCTTTCCTGCTCCTTTGGTGTAAATCCATCATCTGAAGTATAACTTATATGTACCATCTTCTGTAGTCACAGACAAAAGAAGAATTTAGTTTCCCTAGACCAGTTTTTTCAGACACTCCCACAGGGACACCTCTGCTGAGCAGTGCCAAATGTGTTCTGTGTCTAATACTTAAAGTGGAGATTTCCAGTCCATTGTCCATGAGCACAGATAGACTGTTAGGATGAAAACGAAAAGTTTTCTCAATATTCCTCCTGTTTTAAATTACCAATCCTCCAGTTCTGCAAACAAAGAAAGATAGAAGTTGCAGAACTATTTATGGATCTAGAGCTCAATACCTAACATACACTAGAAAGAATGGGAACATATGGATAAATGAGTATCTGCAGAAAGAAATCTGTGAATGCACAAATTGTTGTAAATCTTTGAACTTTATGCATGCAGTGTCCTTCTCTCCACTAACTGAAATGGGAACCTGAGAAGAGCTAGCTTTTAGAATCAAACCAGGAATTCCTAAAGGTGAAATAGTTTTTCTACTTTATACTTAAATATATTCCCATCACTAACAAAGAATCATTGTTTTGCTTCCAGAAATAACGATCAGCTTATTAGTGAAGCTGGGTATGCAAAAGATGCGCTTCCCTGAGACCAAGACACAGTAACTGTGCATAATGGAGCTTAGGGAGCTGCCATATGGGGAGAAATCACTGTTAGCCTGGCACTGGGTGTGAAGTTCTGCTGTCATATGATAACTGAGATGAATTACTTTTGGGAGAGAGAGCCTTGCAAGCAAAGGGTCAGAATTAATGATGCTAATAGAAGAACTCCTGGCAGGCGTTTAGTTCCTATTTAGAGAATTTGCTTTACTAAACCAGAGTTAAGCTAGTGCAAAATCTTACATAGCTGCTGACTTTTAATTAATTAAGGCATAGGTTTTTATGATTATTAATAAAGTCATGTATATACATGCTCTGTCTGTACTTAATGCTGAAATGGTTTTAAAGTGATAGGTTGTGACTATATAGCACACTTGCTGCCAGAATTGTCAGTTTCAAATTCAAACTGAAATTAGATACTTCACTTCTAGTATTTGTTATACTTTAATGACAATAAATTTCTAAAAAAATACAATGTTAAAAAATAGTGTTAATTAAGGCTTTATGCTCTTTACAGCCCTTGAATCATTTTCATAAATTTTTGTAACAGAAACAACCCATGAAAAGTGCATAAATGTTGAGGTTTATAACCCTTTTCCCGAGCAGAATTTCCTGGACAAATTGCATTTAATTACTTGAAATTACTGGTCTCTAATTTTTTTAAGCTACTCATTCACATGTGGGAGTTAAGGCTGTGACCTTTCACATAATCTTCAGTGCTAAGCATTTACCAATGTGGGACATCCCAACAAAGTCCAGGAACTGTAATTAGATCCAAACTGTTGTAGAAAATAAAAATAATCTAAAAATAAGCATCGCCTGCATTCGGACCCTTGACAAAACCCTGCTTCCAATGAAGCTTATGTATAATATAGATGAACGAAACAGAGATCACAATGAGGTCAGGATTTCACCCTAGAATGATGCTTTGCCAAAGCAACACATTTTCCAGTAATATCTTCAGCCATAAAAACTTATTCATATTTTCAAACAAAGGGCCTAACAGACTTTTTTCTCTCTCTGACATGCTCTCTTTCTTTCTTTTTCACTGTCTCTCCATCTCTCTTTTTTCTTTTTGAATGGCTCCAAATATACATGAGTGAACATTTCCTACTGATACCCCAGAAGAATGCTTTGGATAGCAAACCAGAGAACAGAAATAACTGCATTTACATTAAACTCGCTGAGAACATGTACCTCTTGCAATATCAACCCCACCCCAATCCCACCCCAAACCCCAAAAAACCAACACTCCTGCCACATCCCCAAAACATTTGATTTTCTTGTTAGGAAAATATGCAGTTTGAGTAAAAAAGTATTTTCTAAATAGAAATAATTTGGAGAAAGTGTATTGAAGTGGATTTGTTGTGAATCTGGAGTCCTGGATGACACTGAATCCTTACAGATTCCCAGAGTTCAGAAGTTAAATGAATCTCTATTAACATCTACCTCCTGGGAAAAAATAATCAGATTGAAGCTACAGTTATTTGAAACTTTTTCAGCAAAACATAGGATCGGATTGAACTCATGTATTCACTCATGTTTTCATACTTGCCCAATACTTCAGTAAGATTCCCCACAGTTTACAAAATTTTTAGTTAACTTGGATAAAGTTTTGAGCAAACCTGGGGTTAATTATGACTTCATGTAGAAACCATGATAAACACTGTGGTTTTGTAGAATTTTGATTCAAAACCAGGCAAGAGTTGTGGGTTTTGGCTAAGCATCACTGGGTTTCAGTTGTGTGCTAACCCAAAACTGGAAACAAAAATTGCCTCTGGTAATATTTTAAAAAAATCTAGGGCATTGAAACTGCTCACAGCTGAGTTTAATATACTGCTATTTGCAGCTTGGCAGGCAGTCTCATGACTTTCTATGAACACCTGGTGACAACTCTTCATGACAACAAATGAAGAGCAATGGTGTTACAGGGTGAGGTTTTCCCCTCCTGTCTTGAATGTTGTGGGATTTTCTTGTTAATATCCAGACCTGTGACACCCCAGCACAACATGTGTGTTTGTCTCTTTGTGCTCGACATACTTACCTTCAGAAAAAAGGTTTCTCAAGTTAAAGAGAAAAAACTTCTTTCCCTGCTCTATGACATCTGCTAATTCTGCACTCAAGGGAGACAAGGGAAAGGGAAAGGGAAAGGGAAAGGGAAAGGGAAAGGGAAAGGGAAAGGGAAAGGGAAAGGGAAAGGGAAAGGAAAGGAAAGGAAAGGAAAGGAAAGGAAAGGAAAGGAAAGGAAAGGAAAGGAAAGGAAAGATGTCAACATTACCAGAACAGTTCCTAATATCTGGTTTCACCACAGCCATATCTAGAAGAATTTGCTCCAATATAGCTCCCAGCTGGAGCTGTAACCAAGTCCATCTTTTATAAACAGACTGACTGACAAACTAGCAAATAGCAAATGTTGGTGAGAGTGAGACTGGTGGAAGCCAAAGAAATTGTCCAGCACAAATAGAAAAGTGAGGTATTCCTTGTATATAGCAATTGTTCAGAGGAATCTAGGAATACAGCAGTCACAGAGAAACCATCTCTTGAGCATATATTCAACTGAAATAAAATCCCATTTGGAATAATACGCCTGAGTTACATAAAATCTGTATCTATTTATCTATTTAGTACTTCCATGTTCATATGATAGATGCTCTCACTTCAATGAAAAGCCTGTGCCATGCTTGTCTCACTTAATATCCTTCATAATATTAGAATTTATTTAAATTTTACTTGGTGTTTCATATCTACAGTAGCAACATCTGCTTTAAATGCTCATTTTTTAAAAAATATTCAGTGTTATTGCTGGTATGTTCTCACTTTCTTCTTGCATAATGTTAAGACCTGATTTGCTTTGTTTTGCTCTTCACATTCATGTAGTAAAAAAGCATCAGTAGAGTTTTCTAGCAGCAAAATAAAGATGATAGGCTTTTTCAGGGTATTTTTTTCATCTCTGTGGCTATGGCTTCATAGCATGTTCTCACCTGGGACAGCTATGAGGCATCTTTTTATGTTCAAGTGACTCAATATAATGCCAGACAAGATCTTAAAATACTTGCACTTACATTAGTGTCATGCTCTGACAGGGTTAGCAAGCTCTGAATTTTTGACTGAAATTATTGTTAGAGACCAGTTCAACTGGGTATCTCTGTACAGCTTTATATGACATTGCAACTTCCTTCCAGCTTACAAAGATTGTCTCCTGTCATAACTGGTTTCACATCCTTGACATTACTGTAACTCAGTATATTCCAAAGACTATAACAAAAATTGAGACCTGTTGACTGAATCAGTATTTTTATCAATTTAAGAATTGCATTTGTCAGTACTGGTTTTGACTAACACGAAAATGAGCCATTCAGGGTCTAATAATTGTAGGAATGTAAGTATTGATCTCGATTCGACAAAAGCAATTAGTGGGTGACTTTTAGCCAAAATGTGGTCTCTCAATCTTGAATTAGAAAAAGAAATACATTATATTGGCGAGCTATGGTATCAAAGGAAGGAGATGCATTTAAGAATGTTTCCAAAAACATTTATTGCAGGAAGCACTGGTATAATCCTCTTCCACCCTCTCATCTCACCACAAAGTCCCTTTTTGTTCCACTTAGAACTTCTTGCGCAATGTTCCATCATTGCACAATATCAGAGTATTAGAAATGTGCTTCTGGCTGCCTGCATTAGGACCATATACTATTTCCCCTCCTTGACACTTCCAAGATTAAACGGCGACAAGCATTGACTGTTTGCTGTGATTGCACATTGCTAATGGGTGTTTATGAAAAGTATACAAGAAGAGGAGAAGATAAACAAAGGGGAAACAAAATAAACAAAGTGACAAAAACAATAGAAAATACTTCATCCAGCTGAACTAGAGGCAAAGGATGTAAATATTCCAGCGGAGGAACTCTGCAGGTGCTTGTATCTGTAGGAAGGAGAAAATAATTTATTTATAAAAGGATGCGTAAAATGTAAGATGCTGGAATTGTCTGCTTTTTTTATTTTCCCACTGAAAATCAAATCAACCTAACGTGTTACTTGCCAAGTTTTTTATTTGCATGTGGATCTTAACCTTTTCCTGTGTGTGTGCTCCTTGATCAAGTTTTGTAAATAACAAAAAAAAAAAAAANAAAAAAAAAAAGTGCCCCCCAAACCAAGAAACAACAAAAACCTAACCAGGAATGAAAATGTAATTTCTTCTGTACCCTCTATTTTTACTAGACAAACAGGCTTGTCTCAATTTAAAGATATTCCATATAATTATCTAATAATGTTTATTAGATAACAAAGGGAAGTTGGATTCAGATGTTATTCTACTCTCAAAGAGCGTTATCAGAAAAGAAAAACAAAACTCAAAGGCATAGTGACCACCCACAACTGCAGCCTCTGTTTCCAGAGACCACACTCTCCTCCCTCCCACAAAGAGGGGAGGCAAGGGAGCAAAAGAAGACACATGTTAGCTTTGTTCTGGTTAGCTCATAGAGGTGGATGGACAACTCAACTTCAGATCCTGAGCATTCAACCTCGGCTTTGCACTGATCATGGTTTTAAAGAGTAATCACCACTCTTGGGTTTTTGAGTCTCTGGCATAGTATAGCTTAAGAGTTTTAAATCTCTGTCACTTTAGCCTAGAAATCGCTATAGGTTCAGCCTATGTTTGCTATAGCTGACCTCTGCCAGCAGCAGTTGAAGGGAATTCAAAGAGGGCACCAGGCCTCACTGTTTTCCCTGGCTCATTCCTCTGGTACTCACCCAGCACCCATAGTCATAACTTTATGGATGTTAGAGGATGCACCTTTGTCTGGCCCCTCACTGTCTCTTTATGCTACTCTGTACCTTGTTGAACCTGCTGAAAATTGTGTCTCTGTCTTACACTCTATCAGGAATGAGAAAATTAGGTTTTATTTCAGAGTGTCACACTTGTCTGCTGAGAAAAACAAGCACAACTCTTGCCTAAAAGTTGTCAAGCTGGCATCCAAAAATAAAGGGCCCCAAATTGTTTCTAGTCACTTAAACAGTGAAATAACATGAAATATACAGTGGAAATAAAGTGCCCAAAATCTGGGGTCAGTCCTTTTCAATTAATTTGTTCACAGCTCAGCACAATGCTCAGGCTCACAAATCTCAGTCTTTTCTTCCTTCAATATAAACACCAAGACAGTTTTCTGGTCCCATATCTCAAGCCAGACAAATAAATTCTCCTGAGGACTGAATGATCAACAAAAGCCATCTTGGCTTTCCATCTGTTTTTCCTTTGGTTTGCCTTTTTACATACATACAGCAGTAATGTGTCATTTGTAATCACACATTAATCCAAAAGATGCAATGAAATGAAGGAATTAATTCTCTTCACCTATATTTTTGGTATAGGATAAACAGGCAAAATACACTAAAACCAGCTTTCTGCAAAGCTGTATCTTCTGACCTCTCTTCTTTCTAGAGACTGTGATGTGCTTGAGCCCTTTCCTCTCATCAAATACAGGTATACCCCATGGCATTTTCTGCTCCAGATCCTGCCTTTTCCAGCCCCTTGCAGACAACCTTTGCAACTCAAGCTCCAACAAAACCAACTGTGATTCCAACCAGCCAAACTCTCTCAATTCCTACATTCCAGTTTAGCCTTTGCTGGCTGCCACATTAGCCTTGAACTCTCTCTGCAACCATCGTCAGCTTTGTTCAAAATACTAAAGAGAAAAATCTCTTTATCCTTCACCCCACCCCACCCCAGCTCCTCATAGCTTGGTTCCTGGCTTGCTTTGGCTCTACTGGAAGGAAAATGCAGTAATATTTTCCTCCTGCCAAAGCTCAGTGTTTACCATTTTACTGGGAATGAAAAATGAGCTTGCAGGCAGCCAGCCACTGCCTCACACGCCCAGCATGGTCCAGCCCAAGACACTGCCTTCAACCATCCTCAATTCCCACCACCACTGTGATTGCTAGAATAAATATTACGTTACCTATAAGGGTCTTAGTTAGGAGGGAACTGCTTGCTGCATTGGAGGAGAGGAGAAAAGATGGGCAAACAGAATGGAGAGAGAAGAAAGATGAAAGACAGATGAAATTTTTTGGTGAGGACTTGTCCCTCTGTTGAAAATACATTTGCAGCTCAAGGAGCTTCTGATTTGTTTCACCAGTCAGAAACCAGCTGTCTTGAAATATGCTTAGAAGGTAATTATCAACTAAAAAAAGATGGTACAACAAAAGAAGAACAAATCTTTAAGGGACAAATACAACCAAAAAGTTGAAAATCCTTAAACAGAAATACTCAAGTATCTGACTAGTTTAGACTTAAATTTAAAGAAGATGGAAATCACTGTGACTCAGGAATGAATGGGAGAATATAAATAGTCTTGGTGGGAGATTTTTCATATGTTCTATTATGAGCTATTTATGTTTTATTTGATACATGAATGAGATGTCTTATTTTATCATAATACCACCCTTGAATACATTTATCCTCAAGGCTTGTGTAGTAGGAGGGAGAGGGTGATCAGCACTCTGCAGCTTGGAGTCTCCTGCCATGATGGCTTGTGCCCCTTCACATCCAGCAAAACAGGTGGCAAGGAGAATTGGCAAGAGATCTGAGGTGCTTCATGGCCAGCAGAAAGTGAACACCATGGGTTGAAGTCCAGCCACTGTTTCAGTCATCCTGTGACATCAGATATAACACTCACCCCCTCATTAAAATGACCATGCATTTGGAATTAATTTCCCTCATGGTGGCACTGCTCAAACAGGGCAAAAGCCTGACAGAACTAACTGATGGGGCTCAGCAGCAGCCAGGAGCAAATTATGAGAGAAAGAGAGTCAAAAGAGGGGAAGCACATGCAATAGCAGTCCCAATATCCTCTCACATATGCTGGCATGGTCTGTTTCAGAGACATTTGAGCTGCAGAATGCAGCTGAACCTCAATCTGCAAATAGCCCTTGTGTGTGCAAGGATAACAGTGGGTTTTCTGTGGGTTTATCAAACATAATGGACACTGCTGTGAAGAGTTTTCCTCATCTACAGCCAGACAATGTTCATCGTAGCGGTCTTTATCTTCTGCTAAAGCTTTGAGTTTTAGCTGCTGCTACAAGACGGTTGGCAGGAGTTGGGCCATTTGGCTTTCTGTAAAAAATCCGATACCCTTTTCAGGGGAATTTTCCACACATGGAAATGGTTGTTCTCAATAAGAACAAACCAGACACACAGGAAGCTGTGTGAGTGCAAAGAGCTCATGTAGTGCTACATGCCCAGAAAAGCTCCCCCAGCATCTGGTGGTCTATAGCTCAGGCAGTCCTGGAGATGGGGGTCTTCGTGTTTACTAGTCTCCAGAAGTTTTTCCTTTCATGAATGTCCCTAATCCTTTTCTGAACTAATGTGAGCTTTTACAGTCCACACCACAGGAAGGAGTTTCATAGTTCAAATGCTCATTTAATGAAAAATATTCATCTTGACTCCTTGAGTCTGGCTCCTACCAGCTTTCTAAAACAACCACCAGTCCAAATACAGAAAGAGACTGTGAGTCATTATGCTCAGCTTTTCCAGCAGTTTTCATGGGTTTTGGTCACCTTTTCCCCAGGCTGAAGAGAAGGATCACACCATATCCTGAAAATTTTGATAATTTTTTCCCACCTCCATGCTTCTCCTCTAATCTTGCTATTTTCCTTCCTGAAAGACCGAGCGAGCAGAGAGGACCACACAGTGACCAAAACTTGAGTGCACTAAGTAGTTATACAGTAACATACAATTGTTTTTTAATTGCAACCTATTCCTCCCATTCCCACTATTCTTTCTGGTTTGTTTTGCTTTGACTTGCTAGTGTTTTGATCAGATTTATCTATTTATAACCCCAAATCTTATTTATGCATTAAAACTGTCAGGTCAGACTCTTTTGCCAGATGAGTAATGCTGGAGTTCTTCCTCCCCTGTGTGTACCACTTGAAACTCTGTTTATTCAAATAGCACAGGCCTCCATTTCTCAGGTGAATAACTAATTTCTTTTTAGACAAGTCTTTTATAAAGGAAATTACGTGGAGTAATAAGAAACACAATCAATCCTATGTAAATGAGTGCAAAGGGGAACATTTAGCACTGTCGTTGCTCCTCTCTGTGCCTCTCTAGGAATATTAGCCTTCAGGATCAAATTCTGATGCATAAAGACTACAAAATTGTTGCCCAAGGCAGCAGATGCCTTTCATCCAGCCCCTAAAAGGTAACTCTTAATATATATATATATATATCTCACACATTATAAATAGAACAGAATAAGGTGAGATGTTATTCTGTTAACTAAAGTCAATGTAAGTATAAGACGGGAGTTTTTTGAGACACCACAGAAAATGTCTACAAAGTTCCTCTATGGTCAAGAATGTTTTCAGCAGTACAGCATAGCAAATCCTAACTGTGCATGAAACCCTAAATCAGGGCAACAGCCGCCCAGTTTAAAGTTGCATATCAATATTACAGGACTAAGTATAAGCATGAAATTCAGAGTATCTGTTAAAAAGAAGTAAAAATGAAAGAGGCAGCCAGATGAGTTTCATCTATTTAGTGATTTCCTATCCTGCATCAATATTGTCTTTAATAGTAATTGATAGATTTGTCTTTCAGTATTTTGCTATCTCAGGTTGCAGAAATGTTTCCCATTGTTTAAATTTTATGACACAGTGCTTCTCTTTTTCCAATCCAAAGAAGATCATGCCATGGAGTGTCCTCTAACTTTTTTTATTGAGTCCTTATACTCTCACACTATCCTTACCACCCAGATATCAGGTGGTCTGAGCTGCAAGAATGAATCAAGACACTGTTGTATCAAAGTTGTATTCTGTGGCAGCTGGACTGAGATAAAATGTTCTGATACACAAAATCATGAAATATACCACTGAATTACCAAAGAAACAAAAGCAACATGGTACATGGGGAAGATGTCCCTGCCTATGAGTAGAAATGAAGTGATCTTTTAGGTCTCTTCCTACCAAAACCCTTTATGATTTTATGCTTACGTGCTTACTTTGTAGCAGAACTTGAGCAAAAGCTCATTATTTTAGGAGCAGAATTTCAAAACATGTATTTAAAAATTAAGCCAAGGACAGCAAGGAGAAACAAGTCTACATTATGCCTCCCACATTATTAAAATAATATGACTACTTTAATAGCAGTTCTCTTCATTTTTTCTTTTCTCTATTTAATTTTTAAAATATTCTCTAATACATTCGCATGGCTGAGCAAAAAAATGCACCAAATTGAATATAGCGACCAACAAAACTTCCAAGAGTGAGCTGTGATAATTTCTGTCCAAAAACTTATTTTTCATCTTCACACCATCTAAAGAGCATAAGAAACACCTGAGAGACCTTTATATGAAGAAGGTCTTAGAGAGTTTATGGAGGACAGGGACAGGGGCCAAATGAAAATCTGTACATCTGCCATCCATCAGAAACACGTGTTTCAGGTGGTTGTAATAGATGGCTATGTCTGCATCTAGAGAAATAATCTCGCCTCATAAACCCCCAAACTGAAAAGCCACCTAAGATATAGAATAATTTGATACTGGTATATGCATTTTTTACTGTCTAGAACGCATTGTAAATCATCATGCTGTGTGCACTGAGAAATGAATGGTGTTCAAGGTGAGAACTTGTGGACATTAATTTGATACTGTATCTAAAATATTGCACCCTGATCGCCATTAAGTGATCTATAAAAGTATTGAGTAATTCAGCCAAATAACCTTGGTTAACTATCAAAAATTATTGTTCGTTCACTCATCTTATGGTCGAAGAATAAAGCTGAGTATCTTGCTAAAGATCTTTAATTTGCAAGAACTGTGCAGCCCCTGTGCAAAGGGCCATTCCACGGAATTCAGCAAATTATTTCTGTGCTTATGAAAAACTGCAAGACTGCTTTTACCAGCGTGTGGAAGGACTTTTATTTCATCTCAACTTAAAGGCAATGAAAAGACATGGAGACAGACAGCCATCAGCTCCTCAGTCTACTATAGCTGTGTCCCGGAGCTGCTTCACCGGCTAGCTAGCTCTCTGACAGCTATATATGGAAGGTTTGGTGGGTCTGAATCTCAGGCTGAAGCGTAGTTGATGGTGTGGAAGAATGAGTCCACCCTTGTTTGGGTTTCACCTGGCTTTATTCCACCCAGCTACCTCCCACATGCAAAAGCGAGGAGCGGACGCCCGGTTCTCACCTTAAGTACAGGGGGCATACACTGAGCAGGGAGAACTTAGAATCAATCCAAGGGGAGGGAGGGTGTGACCCAGAATGGGGAAACTTAACAGAACAATGAAACAAGGTGGTACCAGGGAACCTTGCCGAATCCTAGGGCTTTTTCCCCAGAATCTTCCAGGTCTTACAAGGTGATTGACAAGGTCTATCACAAGGGAATGACCATCGGGGGGTTTGGGGATGGGCATGTAGGAACAAACCATTAAAAATATGTACTAAAACATACAGAACTTTAGACAATCCAAAATGTGCACCGCAATAGTCTACAAAAGGTCTATTAGTCCATTTACCAGCCATAAACCCCATCAGCTTGGCTGGATTTGTGGGACAGGACACAGCGCTGCTGACTTTCCATTTTGGCTTCTTCCACCCCTAACATTCTTCTCTGTTAGCAAACAAAATGGAGAACCAGTTTCCAGGCTGACAATCCCAGCTTCTAGGAGGCTTTGGGGTATCCATCTCCACTCTCTGTTTCCGTGGGAAGGAGTAACAACTGGATGTGTATTAGCAAATTGTGTTGGAATGGCAGTGCTTAGTTACTACAGGTAAGCAACTCCTGGTGTGCATCAAGAATTTTAAAGGCCATGTTTAAATCACAGACCCATGGAAATGCTTGGGTTGGAATGGACCTCCAAGATATCTCGTTCCAACCACCCTGCTGTAGGCAGAGACACCTTCCACTGGTGCAGGTTGCTCAAAGCCCCATCCAGCCTGGCATGGAACCCTTCCAGGGATGGGGCACCCACAGATTCTCTGGCCAACCTATTCCACTGCCTTACCACCTCCACAGTAAAGAATTGCTTCCTAATATCTAAGCTAAGCGTATTTTCTTTCAGTTTGAATCCTTTCCCCCTTGCCTTATCGTATAAATAATCAGTCTCCCAATGGGGAAAGATTTGGTGGTGGGGGAGAGGGGGAGAAATTAAAGGAATAATGGAGAACAGATAATAAGCAACACACATCATGACAGTGGGGGGGGATGAAGGGGATAATTTATTTATTTATGTTTATTTAAGAATACTGAGGTGAAGAGAGTATTAGAAGAACAGTAACATTTCCAAGGTCTGGATCAGGACTTGTAGGACTATGAAATGAAATGTTTAAAAGGACTTTTACAGTTGCATTACACAGTTGATTGAGCACAGCACTTAAAGTTAGCGAGAGGACAAGATGATTTATGTATTACAGATCAAGCAGAGACAGTGAAACAAATACCAAGTTTTGGCAAATGTTTTTGATATTCAGAAAGGACAAAAATAGTGGTGTTAGAGGACAAACAGTTCATGTTGCTCTGAGTTCTAGCAAATAGTCACTGGACTATGAGCCGAGCTCACTGTGGTTAGTAGCAATAAAGAATATGTTAAAGAACTTATACAGCATATCTAATATTAATAAGCAATATTTGACATGACCTCAAGAAAGTTCATCCATTTCAGAAAAATATGACCAGCAACCTTAACAAAAGATGCCTAACAATCATCCTAACAGGCAATGCAGCAAGTTCAAGCCAAGGCACAGAAGAATTAACTCTCTTTCTTGGAGTCAGATGTTAACCTGAGGTTGGAGGGCACCTCTGACGGTAATCCCGCCCCTCGTCAAAGCAGGGTCAACACTGAGGGTAGAAAAGTTCCTTAGGGTTGTGTCCAGTCATGTTTTGAGTATTTCCATGGACTGAGATCTCCCAGTTTATATGTATACCTGTTCCAGTGGTTGACATCCTTCTCTACGAAACACCTGTAATCAGGAGAACAGGCAATTTATTGAGGCTGGTTTCAAAGCCATTTAACTGTGAAGAAATTAAGAAGAACTTAGGTCTGCAGGCTACTGGCAGAAGGGATTGCCCAATAAAGACATTATCTTTTGTTGTTTACCAGTTTCCTGCCATTACATAGGAGACATTTGCAGCATTTTACAAATTATTATGGGTATGGATTAAATGGCTGTCCTCTTCTTGTGATAACTGAAATAACTTGGTTTTCCCCATTGCATTTACCTCTTGGTCTTCTTACTCTCCCAGTAAAAAATCACATCCCCACAAAAAAATGAGATGTTTTTCCACTGTCTTCCAGCACTGACACCTGGAAAATAAGCTGCCACACAAGCAAAAATCATAACAAAAAGACAGAGCCAGCATCAGCAGAAGATTCCACAGAAAGCAGAACTGTGTGAAAGCGCTTGCTTGGCTCCATTTTGCAACTGACACAAAGTTATCCATCTTGGCAGAACTGAATTCATGAGAAATCCAGACCATGCTTAGGAAGGAACATTTCATGGAAATAAAAAAGGACTTCCTTCATCAGAAAGCAAGTTTGGTCTGGGGACTGGTTGACTGAAAACTGCAAATCTGGTGGAATAAAGTTTGTACAAAGAGGAAGGCAGAAAGGAAAGTGAAGGAGGCACTGCTTGTGGGACCGAGTGCAGGATCACAAAACAGGGGACCTAGCCTTTAGTGTGTTGTGAATCACACACAACACACCCACCACAATCCCACCACAACGGAAAAAAAAATTTCACTTCTCTTCCCCTCCCCCTTCTTTGATACCACACAGATCCTCTGTTTGTCTGGTGTTAACAAAAACAAGACCCCAGGTCAAGTGGAGAACCAAGTCCTTCATGTAATGGGAATGATAGATAAAGTCCTGGGCATAAAATCAGCCAAATGAACAAAGGACAAAGCAGATACTTTTGTTTCAGTAAAAAATAGCAGTTATTCTTGTGGTTTTTTAACCACACATTTATATCCCTCCTTTTACTTTCTTTCTTTTTTTATTTTTTTTTAAATTTTATTTTATGTGAACTTCCATGCGAATGGTTATTGCTTTGCCAGAAATGTCTGGTTCTGCCTGATAACATCAAGCTTTGTAAAACAATGTAGTATTGTCTACAGTCCCGGCGATTATAGTAAGTTAACACTTACTGTAAACAGAAGGGCTCTTCGTAGAGAAGATGAACCAAAGATATATTTTGAATTGAGCACAAAGCAAACACTCCAGCTGGCAAACATTGCAGGAATAGTTCATTCTTTCAAAAAATTGCATTGGGTTTGCACTGCCAATAGTATACACAGAGTCATTGTTTCAGTCTCAGCAAGAGGGTTATTTATACACTTTAAATGCCTACTGCTTTCTTTTAAACTTCACAAAAGCAACCCATTAAAAATCATACCAAATGTATGAGGATTTGTCCCAATGTTTGAGGTTCATTTTCTCTGGTGGGTGCCACTAAAGCTCATTTTAAACAGGTCTTGAGGACAGGGGGGAATATTAGGTCACACAGTCAGATCTATTGTATATCATAGTCCATAAAATTTATTCCAGCTACTTCTGTATGGAGCCCAATGGCTGACATTTGGCTAAAGTGTGTGCCTGGAAGGTTTTGTAGCCTTGAATCTACCACTTTCTGATGTAACTTTTTCCAGCAGAAATCAACCTCACTATTAAACATTTGTATTGTACTTCCATTTGATTTTCTTTGGCTTTGATTTCCATGCTTAGGTTCCCATTGTGCTTTTCTCTGATCCTTTAAAAAGCCCCTTAATAACTGTTATTTCCTCACCATCCAAGAAGCCTGAACCATCTGATTGCCATATATTTTTGGTTCATTGGTACTTCTGAGTAAAGTCAGGAGAGGAAAAGCAGAGAAGCAGTTTAAACTGGAATCTAACTACTTTTTTTTGCCTTGTTTGTGTTTCTTTTTTTAAAAAAGAAAAGTTATTTCAGTTTAAATGGGAATGTCTTGCTGTTCAAATTTGTTGTTCCTACTTGAAAAAACTTTCAGCAACTTTCAACTTTGGCAAAAGGTGTCCATCCAGAAACACCTGCTCAAAATGACCCCCAAAACCCAGAAGGAAGTTCAGTAAAATTCATGTTAATTATTTACCTTATCCAGTCTACATTTTTTATTGAATGGTTCCATAAACTTATTTTAATCAGCATTTACATGTGACAAGCACTTCAATTTTTAATATTATTTAGTATTATGATGACTTTCCTTAAGTGTACCTGCTACAAAAAACTCTGCCATTCTTCTTAACTGAATATATTTGATGTGGAACATGAAATAACCATTACCATAACATAGAAGCATTAGTTGTCTTTACTGTTTTGCTGGAACTAGATGTCTTTTCAGTGTATCAGGAGGGGTTTCATGAGGATCTTACCCTGAATTTCTTGAATTTGGATTGTTTAAAGGTTAACTGCATCTTCAATCCAAAAAAGTTGACTAGGTGGTAGATCTTACAAAAATACACATGTGTTTGAATATGCATAGGAATGTCTGTCTTCTCTGTATAGTCCTCTCACCCTCTGCATCAATAACTAGGCAGAAAAATATAAGATTAAATTTATTATTAATTATCTCTAAACAAACAGCTCCCTGTGATATACAGACAACACCATCATTAAGCAAATATTTATGTTCCAGAAGATATAAATTTTCCATGCTTCTGATCTCATTTTCATGCATGTTGCACAAACTGCTATGAATGTTCATCTTTGGCTTCCCATTCTTGCTTTCATTTAGGAGCAACAATCTAACTTGCATCATGGGAATATTAAAGGGCAAAATTGCCTCTAAAATTCTATAAATGGCATCTATGCAATTTTAATGGAAATATAAGGAGCAAATGCCATTTTTTCTGCCCTCATTACGCAAATAATGATATTTTCACCTCCACTGAGCTCTTAGTATGCCTTGCTATTGGTGCTACACTGAACATTAGCATCCCTTCACTCATGAGGGTGATGATGATACACAACTAGTGAAACTTTCATTTTAGCCAGTGTCAGCACATCGCAATCAATATAGTATTATGCCTTCTGTGATCCTAAAAACTTTACTACTAAACTTAATTGGCAATCAACGAAATTAGAATGATCACTAATCAGTAGAGATCCTCATACACTCTAAAGGATTTGCTTTCGGATCAGTGAAAATGTAGGAAACCTGCCTAGGAAAGAGTTTTCTGGCTGGTGAGTCCTTGGAGGCTTATGAAACTTCTCAGACTTCTCATTTTTCAAGAAAAAAATGTAGTTTTGAAAAGTTTAAGAAGACTGCAGGCTTTTTGGAGCTTTGTGATAACTTTTAGATAGAGCAGTTTCTTATCAGGTGAAGTCACACAGACAACTTTTGAGGCCACTTTCCTAGGCCAAATAAAAACCTTCTGTGCCAACCTCAGCCCTGCCATCCTCTGACGTACAAGTGGCCAAGTTCTCTTGTGCTTCATTAGGGATGGGCCCACCAGACTTACTGTCTTGGATTATGTAACCAAAAAAATGTTTATTCTATTTTTCCATCTGTTGAAACCGGTTGGGGAGTTGTTTTCTTTATCTCTTGCATAACCTATTCCTCATAACTCCAGCGGGGAGGGGGTGGGTGCCTTCTGCTAATGGGCCAGCTATTAAAACCAGGTGGAGCAATATTCCTTCTTTCTTCCACAGCCCATCCTCCCTCCGGGGGATATCTTCTGTTAATGGGCCATTGAGGCTCACCACTTGACATGACACTTTACCTCATCCCATTGTGAGATGCTCCACCCAGTGGGGGGAGCCAACTATTCCTTCCTAAATTAAAACAGGTTCAGAAACGCCCACTGGGTTCCAGGGGAAGACCAGACCCATCTCGCCACCACTGGACCCTTTCTACAGAATCATCTTTACTCCAATAGGACCACATCTGTTACTCCAGGAGAATTTATTTGGACTGCTTCCAACACCCTGACCAACAGGGTGTCAGGTCATATCTCTGACTCTGTCAGGGTTTTCTAGGATTTTTTGTTTGTTTGCTTGCTTGTTTTTTGTACTACTGCATTTGCATTTTTTAATATTCCTAGCAAAAACCTGTTATTCCTATTCCCATATCTTTGCCTGAAAGCCCCTAATTACAAAATTATAATAATTTAGAGGGAGGCTGTTTGCATTCTCCGTTCCAAGGAGAGCTCTGGCTTTCCCCAGCAGATATCTGTCTTTCCTAACCAAGACACTTACCCACCCGTGTTTCTCAGGAAAGACAGGCTTTGCCACCTGATGGTGGCATTAAGCAAGCCTAATGTTTCATCAGATTGGAGAATATTTTCAATGGTGAAGAAAATCTCAATAATGATGTTACATCACATTCCTCAATTACTTTTGCATGTATTCTCTTTTCTGTATGGAAATAAAACTGCTGAACAATGGAAAAAGCTGCATCAAGAAGGAGAATAGATATGTCTATGAGAACAAACTGATGACTTCAAAATGTAGGAAAATAATTACTTGCAAGCCTCATGCTCTTTAATGTATCTACATGGTTTATGAGCTTAATCTGGTTAATAACAAAATAGATACCAATGAAACAGAATTCCCAAAACTCATATGTACATTTTGGCTTTATTTAGCAGATTATATGTAACATCAGCTGCTTGCTTTTTTTCAACAGAATGAAACACCTGAATACACTCTAACTTCTATGAGCCCTCGAATTATTAAATGTTTTTCTTATAGTCTTATGAACTGGATGAATCCTTAAACCTGGAAAATTCCAAGGCCTCACAGATGCCAAAGAGAGTTTGAAAAGATGAAACAGCTGAATGAGGAGATTTCAGTCACAGGAAGGGAAATAAGCACAAATTTGCTTCCATCCCACCCCAAATAATCTTACTGAGAGAACTGTAGTAGTTTGTTTGGCTTTCTGGAGTACTGGATGGCAGCAGTACAATGCAGCACTAGGAAGTGCCTCTCCGCTCTTGCATCTGTATAAGGCAAGCAACTGAGCAAATGAGCCAACATTTCTTCTATCTTTCTCTTTAACTGAAGCAAGAATCTGGCATGGCAAATTGAAGTCCCATTGAAACAGAGCCACTATGAAAATACAGAGGAAATCCAGTCTCAGACTAGTCCTGACACTGCAGAGCTTTCACTTCTTATGTAAGATTTTAGATAAAGTGGTTTTACCTTATAAATAGACAGGAGGAGACCCAAGGGAGACACAAGAACATTTTAGTTATTTCTAAATAGTTCCTTTTCCTCTTCTTTGTTTTCCTGATGCACTTCCCCGATACCAGCCTGTCAGTAACACTCAGGCTTTGCTCTTGCAGTCAGATATGCTGTGCAGCACTGCAGGGTGTGAAGGCTTTTGAATTAGTGCATGAGTCAAGAGGTGACCCAGGAGCAAGTTGTTCAAGTCTAATCTCCCTTCCTTGCAAGGTGCTAGTCCTTCTGGACAAATTGCTTTTACAGTCCAAAAGTAATTTCATCAATTAAGAGCTAATTTTCCCTCTACTGAAAAGTCTTTTAAGTTTTGCACATATGGTCCATTATGGCTTGCCAAGTATGATGGCAAAACTAGCAAAGCCATTATCCACACAGCAGTGGAAGCTGCTTGGAAGGGCATTGCAAAGCAGTCTCCAGTGACCGCGTACGCTGTGCCACGAGTTCCAGTGGGATGGGACAAATCCCCCAGGAACAGGTCACAAGCCTCTGTACCTTTCAGGTCCGATAAATACAGCTTCTTTTTTTCCTCCTGTTGTTAACCAGTGAGAAATTGCTTTACTGAAGATAAATGCACCCAGTAAAACTATTTAGATAGCAGCAGTTGATAATTTACTAGAAGAGATTCTTTGAAAAAGATAGAAAAAATCAATGGGGATATCTCTGGTGTATCGATTAGCAGATGGATACTCATATTGTCAGAGATACAAAGTAATTTAAGCAAAGGAGTGAGAATTGAAATGGATTGGTATCATCAGTTAAGCTGGATAGCATGATGCAAGAAGCATAATGAATTTTGAGCACTTTAAAGGAAGCAGATATGAATGTTCTTATTTCATAGTAGAAATAAATGGGAATTAACAAAAAGTTTCAGTGAGTCTGTTTAAAATGGCTTCAGTTTCCTGGAACAGAATTACTAAAATGAGGACAGAGAGTAGAGTCCTCAGGAAAAAATTGTCTTATGGTGACTGCAACCAGTATCAGAGTGCCCCAAATATGCTGGGACTGTCTGCTGTGGTGAGCCCCAGCTGGGATGCCCTGAGCAGGTGATGGGATGACAAGCCAGTGGAGGCGAAACTGGGAAGAGCAAACAGCAGGAAGCTCTCCGTCCTGAGTGGGGTCCAAGCTGCAGATGCTGGGTGCTGCACTCATGTGGTGAAGGAGTCCACAAACCTCCACTTTAAAAGGGAAAAATTCTGAAAACCCCTCTCAAGGGGTTACCCTGTAGAAATATGACAACCTAATAAACAGAGCTCTGATGAAATATGGTCCACATCTGTAGTCATTTTATAGTTGACCAAACATGCAGCCTGGATGTATTTGCCAGAGTTCGTATTTGCTAGAGCTATGATAATAACAGGCCTGAGAACTCCCAGCAGTTGTTTGCTTTGATTTGCAGAATGTTTGTTACACCACATCATAATCAAAAATTGGGTATATCCGCTGGTAAAAATCTCATGAGTTACAAAAACAAAGCTTCTGCCAATATTGTTTTATATTAAAACGGGGGGGGAGGGGGGGCGGGAAATTAGCAGATTTTTAACAAGATAGTGAGGGTTTCATTTTGTTGTTTTAGGGGGTTTTTTGGCTGAAACATCCCATCACCTGTGCTAGAACCCAGTAAAAAAAAAAAAAAAAATTAAGGCAATAATCTACAATATGCTTATCACCTTGATACACAGTGTAGGTTGATCAGAGGATCAAGGTATGATCACTAGGCAATTTCAGTGGCTGAAGGAGTCAATTCCATAGAAATGGGCAATGGGAGATTTACTTTCCTAGCTATCCATCTGTTCAAAAAGCAACACTGACCCAATTGGCAAGGTGTTCACCCTAATTTGTTTTAAAGAGAGTTTGGAAGTTGCTGTAAATGCAGGCAAAATTTAAATTCAATTGTGACTAGAGGAGGAGGCAGCAAATCTGATGGTGAAATGTAGGTAGAAGAGGCCTCAACAGGAGTTAATTAGTATGAGAAAGAAGCATACATAAACAGCAGAATAAGGAGCTCAGAGTCCAACAAAGCAGTCAAGATATCTAGAATATCACTTGATGGCCATCCTTTTTTTGTGTGTTCAAAAGGAGCAAAGCAAACAAATGATAAATAGAAAGCAATAAGGTTAAACTCTTATACTAAATTACTAGGGTAATTCTTCCCCTGAGGAAAAAGAAAAACCCCATGGTAAATGCCAAAAGCAAGGGTAAAGTAAAGGATGCATGTAAGAAAATAGCATTACAAAAACGAAAGGTCTCTAACAAACAGAAAAGCTCAAGGGCTTTTGTTTTGTTTTCCTTCTTTTTAGAATGCAATATACTAGAAACAACAAGGCAGCAAATAAGTGTTCAGAAAACACCAGAAACAGAAAAAGAAGACAGAGAAAGAGCTCAAAAAATATATTACTTCACAAAAAAGCTCAGAAGTCAGGTAGTAAAGTGAAAGCTGACGTATTGAGTGCCTGCTTTTTTTCAGGCTGCAGGAGGGAGATCAGTCTTCACCAGACACTGAAACAAAGTAAATAGGGAAATGGGACAACACAGACCAGAGCAGGGTAGACAGTAAATTAAAGAGTGTTTAGACCGTACAGATGCATTTGAGTCAGCAGTGCCTGACAAAATCCATGTCAGTGTACTTAAGGAACAAAGCAGCTGACAAAGATCTGAGATCCCACACAGACCAGGGAGGTATGGAATGACATAGTCTGGAAAGAAGGAAAAGGACAGGAATTCTAGGGCAATTAGTCTAATTTTTTTACCCAAGAGAATTATTACCAAAACCCAATGCTTTTTCAGACACCTAGAGAGTAACAAGACACAAACATAAAAATGAAGTTACCTACAGTTCCTTTCAAACCTTGGGCCACATCACACTGAGAGTTGCAGGAGGTCTCTGCTGCTTAACATTTACTTTACATTTTCTCTTTAAGAACTTAGTGCTCCAACAGAGAATATGCATCTGAACTAGCTGAGAAAAAGCAGGCTCAGGAGCATTGTCAGGATCCAAATTCAGCTAATTCTTGATGAATCTAAGGATGGGTGGTCTGGAATATTTCAGATTAAATTGAATGAAGATAGGTGCAAAAGCTATGCTGCTTGAAGAGAAATCAAGTGTTCAGAATGTGGAATAACAAACTGGGAAAAACCTTGCAGGGAAACAAAAAATCAAAAAACTGTGGCACTTACAGGATATCAGAACATATCCCAGAATGGAGAGGAATTCCAACCAGCCCAAGATCTTGTTAATGCCCTGCTAACATTTAATCATGTATGTAATTTAAGCATATATGTAAGAAGGGATTGAAAATGAAGGCCAAGACAGTAGTACTGTGAAGAAATAGAAGTCTCCATGCCTCATGAACATGGAGAAATGGAACAGAGCTTTGCTGAAGAGATCTCTCAGGAGTGTCTAGAAGCACAGCTCACTTGGGTGTAGCAGCTCCTTCAGCCACTCTTCAATCAATTCAGTAAATGCAGGTAGTCTCTTCCATGACAGACCAAGAAAATTAGTTTAAGACATTGGATTGGAAATATTTCTGCATTGGAAACATTTTCTGAAAGGGCTAAAGAACATAAACCAATGGCTTCAGGTAGTAAGCAGGCTAGATCCTGCAGCATGGGTATTTCTCACGATCTGCTGTGACACTATAGTGTATATCCATATAGTCAGTCTTGGTGTCCACTAAGAGATCTCTGAAGAGAAGATGCTGGAATTATGTTACGTGGGGTACCCAGGATGAAAATTTCAGCCCCCATACCAAGTACACATTACCTGAGATTCAATATAAGGGCATGGGCAGGAAAAGAAGAACCTAATGAGAGGTGTTAGCAGAAGTGTCACTTGCAGGACCCCCAAAACAACTGTTCTGCTCTGCTGCCTGCGTTATGAACCTGAGGTCTACAGGGTCCACTGCAGGTTGTGCACCATCTCTCAGCAAGTACATAACAAATGGTAGAATAAGAAAGAAAGAAACAAGTATGAAAAGGAGATTGGAGGAAAGAAGTTTTGAGGAAAATAGAGATGTTTGGGAAAGCAGTTGCACCATTTTCTTCCTCTGCACAACATGCTTTAAAAAAGACAATGGAGATCAGTTGTTCTGGCAATAGATGATAGGGCATAATTTTGCAGCAAGGTCTACTGAAGGTGATACGAGAGTAAGGTCTCCAATGCCATGGGATGACATCTCCTGACAGTTCCCTGAAGAAGAAATAATGCAAAGGACCTTGCTGTCATTTCTGAGCTCCCTTCTCCCACCCTGTGAACGCTTGCTCAGATCAATGCCTACATACAGTGTTAACTGAAGGGTTCCAAGTATTTGTCCATCCGCTCCATCTGTGTGTCAGTCCATAATGGTGCAAAGTGGGAAGAAGGGGAAGTGCAAGGCTTTCTGAGTGACTGACAGGAAGGGAGAAGAGGACAGTACAGCTTGGTGGTGAGACAGTCAGCAGTGATACAAATGCCTCTTTTTCTGATGATCACAGAATACTTTTCACTTAGTCTGTTTTCTTCATTCTGTACTTTTTCTAATTCACATTTCTACCTCCTTTATCTTTTTACTCTCTGTCTCTGTTTCCCATAAACTTTTCTCTCTAACCTTACCATTTTTTCCAATTTTTTTTTTCTTCCCAGAATGAGACCCTACATTTCCAAGTCACATTTTGATTGTCTGGTTGGGGGGGTTTTCTCTCCTGTGGCTCTGTTCTATAGCTGGGCTTTGCACATATTTTCACTGTGGAGCTCCTTTGCCAAGGAAAACATGGACTTCTCTGAAGTGTTCAGCACTAGAAAAGACCAGGCTAAGGAGGAGTATGATGCTGAAAGGGAGAATGATTGGAAAGTGTTCCTTAACATGCAATATACCTGATTCAAGCAGGAAACTTGGCAGACCTGACCAAGGGAAAACAGGACCAGACTGCCTAACATCTGCTCAGAACTACCTACGGGCCAGCAATCAAGAGGTGTTAACACCCAGCACAGACCCTTTACTTCTTTTCAGCAAGAAATCAATTCAAACCCTCTCAAGGACACCCTTGGTGCTGTGTCTTCCCACCAAGACAAGCAACAAGTCACTAATTGGATCACCTTCTTGGAGGTCTGATGAATGCATCAATATGATCATTTTAGGAATTTCAGCCTGAAGGAGGAATTTAAAGAAAGAAAAAAATCATTTGAAGAGTGGTGTCGTATCCAATGGGTCTCAGGAAAAAAAAAAAGGGAAAGTGAGGAATAGGTACTATTAACAATGAAAGAAATCAGATATGCTATTACAGAACAGTTCAAATGGTCAGATAAAAGGCTGATTATGTGGTCTCTTAGAATGAGCTACCATGTAATTTCAATCATTACCAGCCACTTTCTGCCACAGCAGATAATTACTACTTGTGAGATATGACCAGAATACTTGGTGACAAACATATCTGCAGTCCAGACCTCAATTTCAATCTTAAAGTTTTCAAAAATCACATATCATTTCACAGAGTACTTGGACACAAGGAAGTCAGCCAGTTAGATGCCTACAGTGAAACTGCTCCCTGCAGCTCCAATTCTTTATGTGGCCAGATAGAGAAAGCCTCACAAGGAACTGCAGCTTATTTTACCATCGAGTGGCTGTCCTGCACACAACAACAAGGCAATCCATTCTTTTTCAGGTACAAAAGTGATTGATGACCCAAAGGAGAGCTGGAGAAACAGCCTTATGCCTTAAAATGCATAGTCTGAGGTGATCTCTACACCCTGACCATGAGCATTTTCTTTGTTCTCTCACATTAAACAGATGCATAAACAAGTATCAGAAAAATGAAACAAGACAGTTACTAAGAAAGTTCTTTGGATATAAGATTAAAAGAATGTGTATTGAAAATAAGCATTAGGCTTATTTTCAGCCTTAAGCTGAGACAGGGGATATTCAGATTAAACATTAGAAATTTTTTTTTTTCACTGTTAAGGGTGGTCAGGCACTGGAATAGGCTGCCCAGGGAGATGATGGAATCACCATCCCTGCAGGGATTTAAGAGGCATCTAGATCTGGCACTGGGCGATGAGGTTTAGTGGTTTAGGGGGTTATAGTGGTGCTGCTGGGTTGATGGTCAGACTTGATAATCTCAACGGTATCTTCCAACCTTGATGGTTCTATGAATAATGCAGGCATTTGTCAATACACCGCCCTTTCTACTAGAGCAAGAAAAAAAAAAAGGGCAAGGAAAAAGTACAATGCCCTCTGAGTGCATTTTGGATGCAGTGTTGATGGAGAAAGGAGAAACAGGTCCTCCTAAGAGCAGTCTCTTAGTTTATTTTCCATAAATCTGTTGGGCAACTTAAATCGATAGAGTCTTCTGGAACACCTGAGGGCTATTAGAGCTCTCTTCCATCATGTACTGTTTTATAACAGCTCGGTTTATTCAGGCTGAGTGCGTCTGTTTGCATATCTATCCTTAGAACTAATCTGAAATAATGACGTAATAATGGTCTTGAGGATAGGCCGCTTTGCCATATAAATCTTAGGTTTTAAATTATAGAGAGGCCCAGTGGCCCTTCAGAGCTCTTGCACTCCCTAACTGATAAGATTTAAGTCCCTGAGGTCCAAAATTAACTGTGCTATAGCATGCATTATGGCTGCATCACAGAGCAATTTTATCAGCAGTAGGAGACAGCAGAATTGCACAAGTCTGGTGCTATCAATAGGAAGAGATGACTCACCCAGCTAGTGCTTTCAAAGTGGCAATATCCTATACACTAAAAATACCTTTTGAGGGTGATAAGTGACCCCATTGCCAGGAATAGGTGAAAGAATGTTAGCAGCAAGCTGAAGGAAAAATAAGTCTTTACACATTGCACTCTTTACTTCTGATACCTGTGGAAAAACTCATTTAGGTTGTGAGTTTGACCATTAAATTGAGTGAGCTTTTCAAGCTTCATTGAAGTGAATTTTGAACTGAGATGTCATCCTTATAAAACAAGTTCATGTCAGTCTTCACAAGGCCCACTGACAATAGTCTGATCATATAAACACAGACAGATACAAGGCCTGGGACATGTTCAAATAGTGCTGTGATAAAAGAACAACCTGACTTGAATGAATGGAGGATAACGTTTAGAACAATAGGTGAAAGGTGCTCAGGAAAGTTAAAATAAAGTGTTCTTAGTACTCAGAATGAATCCTAAAGAGGAATGACATGATTTGGTTGTGTGCGAGCCTATCTATTCTGCCATTCAGAGATTTTGAAGTCCATTTATATGGAGCTCCAGAGACAGTGTTTGATAAGCTTAACAACCCATGTGGCACCCTTCCAAATCTGCATGAGGCAACACAAATTCAAGTGGCTTCCAGCTTCCTAGAGAATAGATTGGATGTTAAGTAGAGCAAAGCAAAGCAGGTTTCTGCTATATGTCTAGACTTGGATGGTAAACGACTTTTTTGAGGGTGCATTGATTAGAAAAATGACTGCTTGCCCTTGAGTCCCTGCCAAGCTCAGACTGGCTCTGTATCATTGATGAATACTGATGCAAGAGGAATGAATAAACTTCTGCAATAACATTAGGTCCACACTGTCACTGAGAACTTTTTGAAAAGAAGAATGTGGATAATCTACTTACGTAAAGGAAAAGCAAGAAACAAAATTGCATTTTAAGCTATCTTTATTTATAATATATAGTTCAGTGGGCTCTGGATTTAATGGCTTCCTATTTTATATAAAATCATGTATTTCCTTTGTTAGCAGACTGAGGTTGATTTCTAAAAGAATACATATGCAAGTTAAAGATTCTTGAGTTTTGTGCTCTTTACTAGGGTTTTATCCTCTGAAGTTCCTCTGGTATTTAGCAACCTGTATGCTCCACAGAAGAAAACCTTCCCCTAACATCTATTTTTCTTTATTACAGAGTCATTCTTCTCCTTCTATGAGTCTCATGAGGATTTTGATGCTTTTTTTGAGAATTTCGGACTCTTCCATACTTGGCTGATGTTGGACAATGAGTTCAAATGTCATAAAGTCCCAGGAAAGCCAAACACACCCAGGTTGAGAACAAGTACATTTTGTCTCTGTTAGAAGTCAGCAACAAAGGGACTCCTTGAAATGCTGGATTTGCCTCTGGCTTTTTGGTGAAACTGCTCCTCAGCCTCTGGATTTCTCTCTAGCGAAACAGAAAAATGATGTAAGAGAGCTCTAATTCCTAAACTGCAAACGCCAAGTGAAATATATGTACAGGCTTTATGTTAGGTACCGATAAAGGTAGCAGACTTTTCTTTGAACTGGAGCTTTTACCAGCTTGCTTGTAATCTACGATGAAAAGGTCAGTAAAAATCTGCAGTGCTCGTTCCAGACTCACGATTCAGATACTTCTCCTTGGCCTCTTCTTGAAGGACACAGAAACGGTAAGAACACAAGCAGTGGAAACCCAGGGAAATGACAAATACATTTATTTAAAAAAGATAGTCAGAGAGTTCCAGCAAGATAAAAGCAGTGCAACAAATAGAGATGAGGCAAATACTAGGACCCAGCTCCTACTGAAACCACCTAAAGGACAGACTGGCGCTGTCAGAGAAATTCATGTCTCCTGATTATCTCCAGCTACACGTTTCCATCACCAGTTGTGTGCCAGTGCCTCTAGGACATGGAAGAATCAGAAAACTAGTCTGGTTAGAAACCTATCACTTTTTATTATTTTGGGACTGGTTTTCAGGCAGATCAGTTTACTGAACCGGTTCACTGGACAGCAGGATGAATAGTAGAGGTGGCAAAAAGGAGAATTGGGAATGTATGGCCAAGGTTAGGTGAGACAGGCTCCACTTCTGTTGACTTAGGGCCGTCATAAAATCACAGTCTAAGCTGTAAATACTTGAAAAGCTGGTAGATATTTCTTTCAGAGGGCAGCTGTGCAGGACAATTCATAGGTAGTGAAACATATGGAGTTCTGGGTCCAAATAATTGTGTTCACAGGGCAGATACAACACTTTAGCTAGAGGAAATTCTCTTTGATATTAATATAAATAAATTAAAACATCAGAAGCTATTAACAGAAAAGTGATTTAAATGACTAGCAGCTGACTTCATTTGCACCAAGGGAAAAATATCCAGAATACACTCTCCCCCCACACTTTGGCAGAATTGGTCTAAATTTTAAACTCAGTACACAAAGACAATAAACTCCCAAACCCAACTTCCTGGGAGGTCAGTAGTGCAGAATTCAGAGAAAGTTTTGTTCTGCAGTTCTAGCGAAGCACTGCTTCCAGGGAACTCCAGCTAATGGGACAGCAAATGTGACCTGAAACCCAGTTTGTTTGGAAATGGCTGCATATATTCAAGTCTTAGAGGGGTGAAATTAAGTAATTCCTTCCAGCAAAAAACCAACAAAGAGCTTCAGGGTAAGATGCCCAAGCCATGGGAGATCTTCTATATAATTGAGAAAAAGCTGCAGATGATGACAAATGATTATATAGCAGACCAATAATGCTGCATTCTTTTTGTTTCTTTTAAGATAACCCAATAAATGCACACATTTGATAAATTAAAATGGCTGTTTATAAGTAGCATGACATTCTGAAACCAGGAAACAAAGCACAACTGTTGTGGTTCCTCTTTCAAGCTGCTACTTCCATGACTGCTAAACCAAGAGCTCATTTTTCCTGCCTATGATGCAGCTACCTTTCTTTGACAACCAAGCATCCCTGATAAGGCAGTTTCATTGAACTTCTTATTTCTGAAGACTGCGTTTTTTGAGGAAAAGGTGCAAGATACCAGGAGATATATCCATATTAGTAAATTCTGGCATCCTGTGAATAGTAAGAACTAAAGGGTAGTACTAACATTCTCATATCACCCATTTATTTCCTGCGTATGTGTTTCCCCCGTACATAGAAACAGTTGTCAAAGCAGGGTTAAGAATATTCCACATCCAAGGATGAGAAACGGCATTGTAAAAAGGACCTTTCTGCTTTGGGGGAAATTCAGGGGGTTTTTTTCACTTTTTAAAAATTTTCTATTTTGCTATTTTGATTGAAATAATTCTTAATCAATAGGCTATTTTGAGTTGGTGTTTTCAGGGTTAGTTTGTTGATGTAGGTTTTACTTTTCTTCTTCCTCATATATACAGTGTAATGCGGGTCTTAAAACAAATATTCTTCCACTCAGGAAAGAACATCCTCAGAGACACAAGTTCCATATTTAAAACATATTACATTTTGATACCTCATCCACCTGGCTGATGATGGAGTTGAAATACCACTTTGTGCACAAGCTTTTGATCTAAATATCTTTTTTTTTTTAGTGCTATTTTTCCCCTTGGGAAGAAATAGAACAAACCAAAAGATTCGTCAGTTCACCTTGAGAGGAGGTATGTTTTAGCTTGGGCTTTTTAAAACTAGTTGCATGACATGGAAATGATCTTAGATTTTGTTGAAGGTTTTGTTTTGTTTTGCTTTCACTGTCTGCTTTCCCCATTTCCATTGCCTCCCATCCTTCACCTGAATCAACCCTTCTTTGTCTTTGATAATCAAACTTACATTTAACTGCTAGCCTTGTCATCTCTGTAGTTAAGTGCAATAAGCATAACAGTGCATGATGACTTGAAAATTATGAAGTCATAAATGAGCTACCTCTGGAAAAATAAATATATACGTGAATAATGGTAGGGTGATATCGTATATGTACGCAGGAATGACTTAATTCCAGATCATTACACATTTGTCCAAACATACTGATTGCTTTCAGTATCTAAAAAATTGCTAGAGTCCAAGTTTCTCCATGTTTGAAAACTGATGAAAGCTTCCTCTTAGCTGAATTCTCTCATGCCCAGGAAAAACCATTTTATATCCTTATTTACATGTTAATATCTGGGGGGTCTTGCTTTAGGAATTAATGTTAGAAATGGAACAGCTTTAATTTTCCCCCTGTGCTGCTCATTTCAAATTGCAGATGAAGGTATTTGTCTTAGGCAGATATCTCTTGGGTCCTGGTCCCCATTCATGAAAACTAGGGTCTGGTCACAATCTCCTGTGGCACCCTTCTGCCCTTTTGCCTGGTTTCCTTCCAGAGGATCCTGGGCTGCAGCAGAATGTGTTGTGCTTTGTTCTGAGTGGTGATTTCAAATGCATGTTTTGAAATCTAGGCATGAATGTTAGCAATGCAGTGACAAAGGAGGGGAAGCTGCACAGGGAGAAAGTCTGTGCCTTATGGAGAAGAGAACAAAGTCATAGCCTGGTTATGGTTTCTGTCTAAATCTGTATCACCAAAAAATGACACAGATGAAAACCACAACCTTCTTCCATTTCTCCAGGGAAGACCTGAACCAGTCATCAAGATAATTATCACTATCAGGTGAGGGAAAGGCAGGTTTTGTATCCTGACTAACATCTGTCATCTGTACATGGCAGTCCTCACTCTCAGTGGAGCATTGTACTCCCAGGCATGCAGCAGGAGATGAAGCTGCATGCTCTGGCCCAACTCTGAATAGACAGTATGCATTGTAAAACCACATTGCCATCTTTTTTTGCCTTGGGTGCAGTGCACAACCACTGCCCCAGTTGTAGAAACTGCTCAAATGTAGGCTAATGGGTTTTATGTTCTTACTGCTCTGTTGCCTGAACATCTCAAGATCTTGATCATAAGAGATGTAGTAACAAAAAAATCTATTTGTGTTTAATGACTACAATTCTATCAAGAGACAATAACATAACTCCAGGTCTCTGAAGTAACACATGGAAAAAATTACAAAATAAAAGTCTCAACGGACTTAGGATATGACTGGTTGCAAGCAGCTCAGTTGTTGGTCACAACTACAATAGGGGGCTTGCTCTTGAAAACTTTCACTATTAAAAGAGAATGCTTTTAAATTTTAAAAATCTTTTAAATCCATCTACATATACATCTGTTGGCCTACTTGTGTATTTACCTACCTACCAAGCAGCCTGCCTATCACTCAAACACATTATGTCGCAGAGGCATCCCTTTGTTAAAAAAGGGACAAAAATGAGTGCTGTGTGATGTTCTGTCTCTTGGTTCTCAGAGGTCTAATCTGAGATAAATTCAGAACTGAATAGCAAAAAATGAGCTAGTGAAATCAGAGTGGCTTTGGTTGAATAACAGAATAAGGAAAGATTCAACAAAGCTGGATATGCAACTAAAATGTGCATCAGCTTGTAATACTTGATACTTCTCAACAGGAAGGGTTCAGCTGCAGTTATGGGTAGGCCAATATTTGAGAGGCTTGAATTTCCAGACTCTGAATACATCAAGCAGATTGTGCAGTTTACAGAAAGGACAAGCCTGAATATCATGTGTCATGAAGGTGAGACCGCTTTGATGTCATGACTCACTGCAAGATGTCTAGAACAGCAGTGCTTGGGAAAAAGTGCAACTGAAGGAGTCTATAGGCTCTAGACAGCTTTTGATATATTGCTGCCCATCAGCATACAAAGTTTCAGGAATGACCTATTCCTTATTGTGAGCAAGGACTGAGCAAGCAAGGCATAGATAGATTTCAGCAAAGAGTACTTCTGTCTAAAGTTCTTCCACACTGATAGAGGTTCAAGTTAGGAAATGAGACAATAGAAAATGGAAGGGAAATTACAATGACACTGGGTAAAGCAACAAAGAAAAGGTGCAGCAGTGACAGAAAAACAGTTATAGTCTGTATATTTTATAGCCAGAGTGAGTAGGAGTGTTTCTCCCATCACACTGGCATGAAAGCGAGAGCATCTCATGCCAGGGGAGTAGCAGATGGAGCAGCTATATTTCATATGAGAACTTGTGTTCTGGGACTGTCAAGCTGCTGTGGGAGCTGCTCAAAATTTGTGTCTCAGCATTGCTGCAGCCCATGACTTATATCCCAAGGACAAAAAATCATTGGGGGTTGTATTATTTTCAGAAATACAGGTTGTCCTTCATTCTGTGTAAGTTGTTTTACTGCCTTCCTTATCCCATGTTTAAATACTTTCCAGAAAAGTTTCAACAAATCTCTGACACGTGTGAGTCATGTTCACATCCAGTCTCCAGAATAAATTATGTGTGTTATAAAGAAATTAGTTTTCTGTTACATATAAAATATTGTCAAGGAAAAATTCCCCTTACATGACAAGGGGGATATGGGATATTTTGCAGCAGTTCATGAGGGCTGGGGACTTTTGGAGATGTCCAGCTGTTATGGTGCAACATTTCAGTCTGATTGGGAAGTGCCTATCACATTTGTAACAGGACAACTTTTTGGACAAACAGAAGTGGCAGACAATTATCCCTAGATGCCTCTTCCATGTGGCAAACTATGGTCTGTGAAAACTGCTGAACCTGTAATTCGAGTGATTGATGTAGGGATTTATATCTGAACACAGAGGGATGGTGTTATGGCCACAGCCTCTCATAGTGCTCTCTCCACTTCCAGCATGAGCTGAAGCTTCAGTGTAGACACCTTGTCTCTTTTCATCTACAGACTGAACTTACCCAAGCAATGGGGCACACTGACTGTGTGGTAGCCCAAAAGTGATGTAGATGGCAAACCACTGCCTGCCTGCTGACTAATTTTGGTTAAGAGCTAAATCCACATCATACAGGATCTCCTAACATTCTATACAGTGCAGGCTGGAGGCACAGACTCCACTTACGTGCAGTGCAGGGTTGCAACTTTTTCAGGAATTTAGACATACAGCATCTTACTTCTGCTGAGCTTTTCATATTTCAGTGTTTGAAATGTCCAGGGAAAGAAAAACAGAAAAAAACCCTTTTCAAGGTGTCAAGAATGCAAACAAAAAGCTTTAAACCAAAAAATGTTTTCTAAAATATTGTCTGGCTTTTAAGCCTAAATATCTCATGGACAATTAGCAGCTTCATTAAGAAACTACAGGGCTGCCTACTGCACAGGTCAATTAGCAGCTTCAGCCTATCTGTCAACTTGGTGAAGAGCAATTTTCACATCCAGTTCTTTGATAGATTATCAAATTACTTTTTCAAAGGAGGAATTTATGCATAATGATAATGGCTAGTCAAATGACATGAGCACAATTTATCAATGACTTTTTTCTTCTTCTTGTAGAGGACAGTCTTGAAAGCCTACATGTCTCCTGCAACAATTTCAGTTGAAAATTGAAAGCAGCTTGAAAATCATACCGTCATCTTTCTGTGCTTCAGTTCAGCAGGAAGAAAGATGAAAAGTTATTAAAAAAGTTAAAATATCCTAGCAATCAGGAAGCTATTCTGTTTATTTAGCTCATTTTTAGTATAAATATTTAGAAGAGAAATGTAGCGAGAACAGGATGAGATAAAATTCCCCATACAGCTTAAAAAAAAAATTTAAGTGCAAATAGTCAATGACAAAATAGCAGAGTAATGACCAAGAAAAAAACTTCTACAAAAGCATACAAAAAGCCAGGCTGGATGTGATCATATTTCAGCCTTGGACACAGGCTGTATTCTTAGAATACAGGAAGCTCCTCATCATGCCAGCTTTCAAACAAAGGCAACAGAAAAGCCTTAAAAAGCTAAAATACATTCTATTTAACAATACAAAACACTCAAAGAAGAAAAGACAAAAATATCTCAAGCTCACATTTGGCTAAAATCCCCTTTTCAACAGAACCCCCTAAATTTCAAAGATCAGTTGAATTCATTTAAAGAAAAGCATTGATCTGGAGAATGATTTTGCATTACCCTCATAACATGAATTCTGTGAACAATAATTGTGCTTCATGCCCCACTAGACCTAGTAATGTAATTCAGCCCAGAAATTTGCAAATATATTATACATTAACATGAGAAAAATGAGATACTAGAACCAATTTTGAAAGCTGCAGATTTTTTAAGGTTGACAAACTGAATAACACTAATGTCATTTACCTGTACGTTTCATATAGATCTTTGGAATATTTAAAGAATACAATAATTCTAAGAAGTATTGTTTATAAATGGGTGGTTAGAAGAGCACTGAGGAGGTGAGTTCCTCATTCTCGTTAGCCATGCGGGCACAGAGAGGAGGACTCATTAAAACAAGGGCTCTAGGGAGCACAGAGAACAGGATCAGGCAGACAGGGGTGTGGCACGGCTCAGAGGGCGTGGCATGACGATTTGCACAGTAGTTAACACAGGCAGGGTTGCAGGTTTCCTCTTGCTAGTGGGGGTTTTTTGTTGTTGGTTGTGGTTTTTGGTTGGTTGTTTTTGGGTTTTTTTGTCAGTGGTTTTTACGTGATCAAAAATTGCAGCGAGTGAAAGTGTATGTAGCCAAATAGAACCCTCCAAAATGGATGTGTCGGCACCCATCCATTCCTGTGTGGAATGTTTGAGCTTATCAGTAGTACCAAGTGGCACTGCAGAAGAAGCCTGCCTGTGGTGTGAACAAATGAATGGTCTCCTTTTGCTGGTGGCCGAGCTTAGGGAGAAAGTTGAAAGACTAAGGAGTGTTAAGGATAGTGAAAGGAAAATAGATTGGTGGAGTTCCACCTTTCCAGCCTTGAGAGAGGCCCACCAGGAGTCAGAAGGCTCCCATGCCTCCCACTGTCAGGCAATAGGAGGACACCTGGTGGATGAAGGAGAATGGAAATGAATGGAAATGGGTCCCTATTCAAGGGGGTGTAATAAAAATTCTTCCCAACCTCTATCACCTATCCAGCTTCCACTTCAGAACAGGTATGAGGCCCTGGATCTAGAGGGTCAGCCAGGTGATGTGGAAGAAAATGATCTGTCCAGTGGACCTCCCAGTTACACTGTCAGATGGATCACCGCCTCTAACATCAAAAAAAAAGGGTAATTGTGGTAGGTGACTCCCTTCTGAGGGGAACAGAGGGCCCCGTATGTCGACAGGACCCATCCCACAGGGAGATCTGCTGCCTCCCTGGGGCCTGGGTAGAGGATATTACAGAGAGATTCCCTGGGCTGATTCAGCCCTCTGATTATTACCCACTGCAGATACTCCAGGCTGGCAGTGATGAGATTGAAAAGAGGAGTGTCAGGGCAATTAAGAGGGACATTAGGGCACTGGGTCAGGTGGTTGATAGGGCAGGAGCACAGGTAGAGTTCTGCTCAGTTGCTTTGTTGGCAGAGAAAAACGATGAAAGGAATAGGAGAGCCCAACAAGTGGCTCAAGGGTTAGTGTCACCAGCAGAATTTTGGGTTCTTTGAATATGGGGCAACTTTTACAGCACCTGGCCTGCTCTAACCAGATGGGCTCCATCTCTCTGTTAAAGGCAGATGGATTTTAGCTCATGAACTGGCAGAACTCATTGAGAGGACACAGTCTTAAGCTGTGCCAAGGGAAATATAGGTTAGATATCAGGAAAAAGTTTTTTACTGAAAAAGTAATAAAGTACTGGAATTGTCTGCCCAGGGAGGTAGTGGGGTCACCGTCCCTGTATGTGTTTAAAAAAAGATTGGATGTGGCACTTGTTACCATGGTTTAGTTGAGGTGTTGGGGCATGGGTTGGACTCAATGATCTTGAAGGTCTCTTCCAACCTAGTGATTCTGCATAAATGAACTCATACTCATATCTGAGTATGAAATGACATATGACTGCCATACAGTACAGTCCATTTTATTTACTCTGATCACTGAAACAGTATGAAAACTCTTCCTTGATTTTTTCTTAAGAAAAACTCATTTAAACTAGCAGTGATGTGTGTAATAAGGATGAATTCACCTCAAGGAAAGTAAATTAGGAGGTAATCTTAAATTGGTCCACTTTTGACTCTGTGAACTTTAGATTAAAGCTTACAAGAAAGCAGTTTAAACAGCTATTGAAACAAAACCCAGAACAAAACAAAAAACAAGATTTTAATTTCAGTCTAGACCCATAACAAAATTATTGATATTTTCATCCTATTCACCTTGTGGGATGCTGCTTTTTATCGTAACATTAAGACTTAGACAGTTGTCAGTACCTCTCCAACTTTTTAACCATCTGAGATGTTCACAAAAATCCGTCAGGGCAGTCCTTCCATATGAAAAGATTCTTAGTCATTTGATACTTTAACAGAAGTCTAGGGGCATAATGCCTGCCTAACATACTGAGTGTGGGCTTTTACCTTTGGCAACCTGTAAAATGGGAATAAAACCGTGGACGGTCAGGGGCTGATGACAGTGTGAAGTAGAAACAGAAACCACTGTGCTGAGAGTGTGACTCCTGTTGAGACAGAGCCATGGGCCAGGCTCTGTACAACAAGCCACTTCAGATCCAAACTGTTGCACTTGCCTTTTCTGCTTATTTTTCCATTCATCAAGAGCTTAGACATCCTTTTATGGCCTATATGTATTAGTTTATGCATACCTTCTGTATTCAACACATGGTATTTTAAAAAACACTCTACCATGTTTGGAAAGTGAAATAATTGTATTGATATTGATTCTCTTTAATATCATACTTCTGCAATCTTACCAAAAGGTTAATGACAACGAGGAAAATGTCTGGAAACCAGGATGGCTGGGTTGTACGGCTATCTTCTGTGTATGGTAGAGTACTTTGAATTGTTCGCACTATTTTCAGAGATTTTCTTCATTTCATTTAAAAGGCTGTATAGGCCTGAATCTTTTCATATTCCTCTCTCAAGAACTGACCTTGTAAAGCTCATTTTGGGTTTTCCTGTTTTAGTATCCGATGGTCTGAGTAGATTTTTAAAGCTTTGTTCTGAAATTATGCAGGAAAATACTGTTCCACATCCCTTGGATATTAATGCTGTTGACAGGACAGTATTTCAGAGGCAGAACTGAATTAAAATTCAGAAATTTAATTTATATGAGTTTGGTGTTTTGTTGTTGAACTTCAGTAGCAGATGCATTTGTGATGTAAATTTAAAATGCATTTCCATTTATTCCTTTCACAATTGGTCTAGAACTGCCAGTCCATTTTCTCCCGTA